>CM053790.1:680176788-680711788 GCA_028749045.1 Cupressus sempervirens
TTATGCAGGCACACATTGGATAAAGAGATTGACAACTTCAAATAAAAATTTGTAATATGGTATGATAAAAATTACACAATCAATAATGCCCTCACAAACCTGAATACCTCATCTTACTAATGGTTACCCACCAATTTGCATGTAACCAAATTATGAAGTGATTCATTTTGTGCGATGAACTGATTCAGATTAAATGTTGAAATCATTGTACCTTTGCACCCAATATTCAAGAGAAGATCAACCACTTTGTTACCTTCTCAAAATGTGTGTGACAAACATACATCATCAAAATAATCTAGCAATTTCTAAATCTGAAGGAGAATGTATTTGAGTTTCTATGAAAAGGTCTACCTATTAATGCAAGCATTGATTATTACCTAGGAATCTCCTTCAATGTGCAATTGAAGGAATCCACCCTTTTTGGCTAGAATCAACCCTGCAAATAGTGCATGAGCCTCTACCATATTATTTGTACCATCAGGGAGTGAATCAGTGGCAAGAGCCTGAACTATACCTTTTTAATCTCTAATACATGCACCGAGCCCTGATTTGCTTGGATTTCCTCTAGAAGCTCCATCAAATTTGAGTTTAAAATATCCATCAATGTGGAAACCATTGAACAATGGATCAATCAATTTTATTTAGGGCTTCGCTATTGAATCCCCATCTTGTTGGTATGACTAGATTTTTCCAATCCCAAAGGATCCTGTTGTCCCATGGGGTAATAACTGGAGTAGTTATGTTGATGTTGATGCTTGCATTAGTCACTTCACAAATTGACCTTTCAATCCATCTAAAACCTTGTAACAACTATTTTTAGAATCTTGTAACAACTGATTAAAAATTTGGTTAACAAAACTAAAAAATAAAATTGCAATAAATTGATGCATAAAATTATCATGTTGTAAAATAATTTCTTCACCATAGATAACCAAGTGGATATCAACATCATTTGTTTCGAATGCAGTCTTCATCATTTTATCTACAGTCTATATTGTTTTGTTAATTCATGGGCTTTCACAACCAAAATGGTGTTCATTTTCAAATCTCTAGGAGGTATTTTTTTCCTGTTTCATCAACCATGATTGTTTGAACCACTAGATTCATCACAACTGATCTTTCCATTTAACCCTGAACCACCCACATAATTAACCTAAATCTCTATTTTGAGATATTTAAAATGATCGGTTTAGATTTAAGGCATTGTGCCTATGTAAATAGAAAGACAATGCTACCTCCTATATAGTCCCAGAAAATCATGTCGCTTGCTATTCAAAACAAAAGAAGTTCACTACAATTCTATCTAAAAACTAGCCATTTTAGACATCAACATATAGTAGCCACATCTATATTCTACATGCTATAAAAAAAAATTGATTGTGCCTCATTCTGATCACAACTGCTTATTTTAAAATCCACAACAAAAAATAGTGATGAATGAAATTGCTAAATAAAAATAGTGTCAGGAAACCAAAAAGGTATGTGGACTATCAATAGTGACATGCCAACTAATGTTTCGTCCATTGCACCACATGCACGTTGGGTGTCATTTCACAAATTTAGAACTTTAAAGACAAAAGAACAAAAAACAAGAGCTGTGTTACAGCAAGAGTCCAGCCTAATAGTAAAAAAATAAATATTGTTTGAATAGATTGAACAAACATTAGCATAAGTAAATGATTGTAAATAATTATAAGAAGAAAATTAAAATAAAGTAATATAAACTAATAATTATTAAAGAGTAAATCAAGTAAATTAATTTTATAAGTTTTAAAATAAAATTTAATTCTTTTATAATATAAGAACATAGAATAATGAAATAGAAAATTAGAGAAAATTAGAGGAAAGTGTTGTTTGAACATATATATTTTATTTTAAATCAATACGCACAGTATTATTTTAAATCAATTGACTTAAATAATTTCATTTATATGATGACTTCAAATTTTCTTCATAATTTATGAATTTATTCTAGCGTATTTACTATCAATCTATTTAAATAATATGTATTTCATTACTATCTACTAAAATAAAAAATTAGTCAAACTTTTTTTTCAATATAAACATTAAATGGGTAAATATTGTGGTGCTTATCTCTAAATGCAATTCTATTATTGACCCTAACCTAACGTAATAGTAAATCTAATCTTAATTGAATTCCCATACTAAACTCTAACTTTACTTGTAAAACTAATTTGAATGCTAAACTTAAATCTCATTTTAAAATTATAATAATAAAGGAGATTAGGGATTATATATAGGGTATGTGCAGGTCATGGTGTACCAAACTATGGCCTTAAGTGGCAGTGAAAAATCAGAAAATCAGGGTTATGTCAACTTAACACATAATTTTAAAGTGGTTATGGACTTTATATCAAAAAGTTGTAAGAAAATAATCTGTAAGAAATTGAATGTCGTTTCTAAACTATTAGGCCTTATCAAGAGAAAAAAATAATTGATTGGTCAAAAGTTTGAATTTTAATGCAATACTACAAAAATTTCAGGACAAAAATAAAAAGTAGGTGTATGTCTGACCACCTTGATCAAAATCAAATGATAATATTTTTTTAATATAATTATAGATATTAAAAGTAGACTCATGCCCAGATGTGATGCATATTTTTCGGTATTTTTATTCCAAATAAATAATTAAATATGAATTTTCTACCAAAACTTTTTCGGAAAAAAAAGAGTCCCGTGTCTGACCACCTTAACTAATAGAATTTTTTACCAAATTTAATTTTATTTAATTTTTTCTTATACTAGGTGAAGCATAGAATGTGACGCAACTTTTAGATTTAAAAAATGTTATACTGTTTGAAAATTATAGTTGTTTTTCAATCACTATGTTAATCAGCACTTTACAATAATCTTCATTGATAATTAACTAATAAATACTTATCAATCTCAGAATTTGACAGAAATTATATTGATGGAATCTTGAGAGCGATATTAAAAAACCCTTTTTGTTTCATTCAATTTCAATCAAAATAACATTGTCAGACGACTACCCGAAGTCTGAGTATCACTAAAACCCTCTTCGAACACGTCTTTTGGGTTGACCGGGTAGGCTTGGTAAATACCAAGCCTAATCGGATATCGGATTTCAAATCAGATATCCGATTTGAAATCGGATATCCGATATGGCTAGGTGAATTTTGGTAGGAAATTTGAAATCTCAATCCATTTTGGAGGGAAAACCGGATTTAAGACTTATAGCTTATGATTTATAAATTATTTTTGTTATATTACTATGTAAATATGTATTATAATATATTATATATATTATAACGTAATGTAAAGATATAACATATAATATATTATGTTATTCTCATTATCATCTATAAAAATAATTTATATTATTATTATTTATAGTAAATATAATAACGTAATATATATATATTATATATATAAGTATGTTATTAATATATATATATATAATAACGTAATATTTTTATTAAATATAATAAAGTAATATATATATATATATATATATATATATATATATATATATATATATATATATATATATATATTATAACGTAATATTTTTATTAAATATAATAACCTTATATATAAGTATGTTATTAATATATATATAATAACGTAATATTTTTATTAAATATAATAAAGTTTTATATATATATATATATATATATATATATATATATGTTATTAATATATATAATAACGTAATATATATTATAACATAATATTTTATAGTTTATGATTTATAAATTATTTTTGTTATATTACTATGTAAATATGTATTATAATAAATTATATATATATATATACATATTAACGTAATGTAAAGATATAACATATAATATATTAATATATAATAATATATTATGTTATTCTCATTATAATCTATAAATATAATTTATATTATTATTATTTTTACTAAATATAATAACGTAATATATATATATATATATATATATATATAAGTATGTTATTAATATATATAATAATGTAATATTTTTATTAACTATAATAACCATATATATATATATATATATATATATATATATATATATATATATATATATATAATAACGTAATATTTTTATTAAATATAATAACCATATATATATATGTTATTAATATATATGTATATTATTAATATATATGAGTCAAAGGGGGTCATAGGTGACCCCCTTCGACCCATTACATAATAACATATGTCCCTAGGGGTCCTAGGACCCCTAGTGACATATTAGAATCGTTCTTATGGGTCGAAGGAGGTCATAAGTTGACCTATGACCCCCTTCGACACATTACATGACAACATATGTTCGTAGGGGTCCTAGGACCCCTACGGACATATTAGAATCATTCTTATGGGTCAAAGGGGGTCATAGGTTGACCTATGACCCCATTCAACCCATTAAATGATGACATATGTCCCTAGGGGTCTAGGACCCATAGGGACATATTAGAATCATTCTTATGGGTAAAAGGGGGTCATAAGTTGACCTATGACCCCCTTCGACCCATTAAATGATGACATATGTCTCTAGGGGTCCAAGAACCCCTAGGGACATATTAGAATCATCCATATGGGTCAAAGGGCGTCATAGGTTGACCTATGACCCCCTTTGACAAATTACATGATGACATATGTCCCTAGGGGTCCTAGCACCACTAGGGACATATTATAATCATTCATATGGGTCAAAAGGGCTCATCGGTTGACTTATGATCCCTTTCGACCCATTACATAATGACATATGTCCCTAGAGGTCCTAGGACCCCTAGGGACATATTAGAATCATTCCGATGGGTCAAAGGGGGTCATAGGTTGACCTATGACCCCCTTTGACATATTACATGACGACATATGTCCTTAGGGGTCTTGGGACCCCTAGGGACATACTAGAATTGTTCATATGGGTCAAACGGGGTCATAGGTTGACCTATGACACCCTTCGACCCATTACATGAAGACATTTGTCCCTAGGGGCCTAGGACCCCTAGGGACATATTAAAATCGTTCATATGGGTCAAAGGGGGTCATAGGGTGACCTAGGACCCCCTTCAACCCATTAAACGATGACATATATCCCTAGGGGTCCTAGGACCCATAGGGACATATTAGAATTCTTCATATGGATCAAAGGAGATCATAGGTTGACCTATGAAACCCTTCAACCCATTAAATGACGACATATGTCCCTAGGGGTCCTAGGACCCCTAGAGACATATTAGAATTGTTCATATGGATCAAAGGGAGTCATAGGTTGACCTATAACCCCCTTCGACCCATTCAATGATGACATATGTCCCTAGAGGTCCTAGGACGCCTAGGGACATATTAGAATTGTTCATATGGGTCAAAGGGGTTCATAAGTTGACCTATGGCCCCCTTTGACCCATTACATGATGACATATGTCCTGAGGACCCCTAGGGACATATGAGAATCATTCTTATGGGTCAAAGGGGGTCATAGGTTGACCTATAACCCCATTCAACACATTACATGATGACATATGTCCCTAGGGGTCCTAGGTCCCCTAGGAACATATTAGAATCGTTCATATGGGTCGAAGGGGGTCATAGGTTGACCTATGATCCCCTTTGACCCATTAAATGACAACATATGTCCCTAGGAGTCCTAGGACCACTAGGGACATATTAGAATTGTTCATATGGTTCAAAGGGGGTCATAGGTTGACCTATGACCCCCTTTGACCCATTACATGACGACATATGTCCCTAAGACCCTTAGGGACATATGAGAATCGTTCTTATGGGTCAAATGGGATCATAGGTTGGCCTATGACCCCCTTCAATGCATTACATGATGACATATGTCCCTACAGGTTCTAGGACCCCTAGGTAAATATTAGAATCGTTCTTATAGGTCAAAGGTGGTCATAGGGTGACCTATGACACCCTTCAACCCATTACATGATGACATATGTCTCTAGGGGTCCTAGGAGCCCTAGAGACATATTAGAATCATTCTTATGGGTCAAACAGGGTCATAGGTCAACCTATGACCCCCTTTGACCTATTACATGATGACATATATCCCTACGAATCATAGGACACCTAGGGACATATTAGAATTGTTCATATGGGTCAAAGGGGGTCATAGGTTGACCTATGACCCCCTTTGACCCATTACATGATGACATATGTCCCTAACGGTCCTAGGACCCCTAGGGACATATCAGAATGCTTCTTATGGGTCAAAGGGGGTCATAAGTTGACCTATGACCCCCTTCGACAAATTACATAATGACATATATCCAAAGGGGTCCTAGGAACCCTAAGGACATATTAGAATCGTTCTTATGGGTCAAAGGGAGTCATAGGTTGACCTATGACCCCCTTTGACCCTTTACATGACAACATATGTCCCTAGGGGTCCTAGGACCCCTAGGGACTTATTAGAATCGTTCTTATGGGTCGAAGGGGGTCATAGGGTGACCTATGACACCCTTCAATCCATTATATGACGACATATGTCCCTAGGGGTCCTAGGACCCCTAGGGACATATTAGAATCATTCTTATGGGTCAAATGGGGTCATAGGTCAACCTATGACCCCCTTTGACCCATTACATGATGACATATGTCCCTACGGGTCATAGGACACCTAGGGACATATTAGAATTGTTCATATGGGTAAAAGGGGGTCATAGGTTGACCTATGACCCCATTCGACCCATTAAATGATGACATATGTCACTACGGCTCCTAAGACCCCTAGGGACATATTAGAATTGTTCATTTGGGTCAAAGGAGGTCATAGGTTGACCTATGACCCCCTTTAACCCATTAAATGATGACATATGTCCCTAGGGGTCCTAGGACCCCTAGGGACATATTAGAATTGTTCATATGGGTCAAAGGGGGTCATAGGTTGACCTATGACCTCCTTTGACCCATTACATGACGACATATGTCCCTAGGACCCCTAGGGACATATGAGAATCGTTCTTATGGGTCAAAGGGTGTCATAGGTTGATCTACGACCCCCTTCGACACATTACATGATGACATTAGTCCCTATGGGTCATAGGACCCCAAGGGACATATTAGAGTCATTCATATGGGTGAAAGGGGGTCATAGGTTGACCTATGATCCCCTTCGACCTATTAAATGATAAAATTTGTCCCTAGGGGTCCTATGACCCCTAGGGACATCTGAGAATCATTCTTATGGGACAAAGGGGGTCATAGGTTGACCTATGACCCCCTTCGATGCATTACATGATGATATATGTCCCTAGGGGTCCTGGGACCCCTAAGGAAATATTAAAATCATTCTTATGGGTCAAAGGTGGTCATAGGTTGACCTATGACCCGCTTCAACCCATTACATGATGACATATGTCCCTAAAGGTCCTCGGATCCTTAAGGACATATTAGAATCTTTCTTATAGGTCTAAGGGGGTCATAAGTTGACAATGACCCCCTTTGACCCATTACATGATGACATATGTCCCTAGGAGTCATACGACCCCTTAGGGACATATTAGAATGCTTCTTATGGGTCAAAGGGGGTGATAGGTTGACCTATGACCCCCTTCGACGCATTACATGATGACATATGTCTAAAAGGGTCCTAGGACCACTAGAGACATATTAGAATCATTCTTATTGGTCAAAAGGGGTCATAGGTTGACCTATGACCCCCTTCGACCCATTAAATGATGACATATGTCCCTAGGGGTCCTAGGACCCCTAGGGACATATTAGAATCATTCATATGGGTCAAAGGGCATCATAGGTTGACCTATGACCCCCTTCAACCCATTGCATGAGGACAGAGATATTAGAATTGTTCATATGGATCAAAGGAGATCATAGGTTGACCTATGAACCCCTTCGACCCATTAAATGACGACATATGTCCCTAGGGGTCCTAGGACCCCTAGGGACATATTAGAATTGTTCATATGGATCAAAGGGAGTCATAGGTTGACATATGACCCCCTTCGACCCATTAAATGATGACATATGTCCCTAGGGGTCCTAGGATGCCTAGGGACATATTATAGTTGTTCATATGGGTCAAAGGGGGTCATAGGTTGACCTATGGCCCCCTTTGACCCATTACATGATGACATATGTCCTGAGTACCCCTAGGGACATATGAGAATCATTCTTATGGGTAAAAGGGGGTTTTAGGTTGACCTATGACCCCATTCGACACATTACATGATGACATATGTCCCTAGGGGTATTAGGTCCCCTAGGGACATATTAGAATCGTTCATATGGGTCGAAGGGGGTCATAGGTTGACCTATGGTCCCCTTTGACCCATTAAAAGATGACATATGTCCCTAGGGGTCCTAGGACCACTAGGGACATATTAGAATTGTTCATATGGGTCAAAGGGGGTCATAGGTTGACATATGACCCCCTTTGACCCATTACATGATGACATATGTGCCTACGACCCCTAGGGACATATGAGAATCGTTCTTATGGGTCAAATGGGATCATAGGTTGACCTATGACCCCCTTCAAAGCATTACATGATGACATATGTCCCTACGGGTCCTAAGACCCCTAGGAAAATATTAGAATCGTTCTTATAGGTCAAAGGTGGTCATAGGGTGACCTATGACACCCTTCAACCCATTACATGATGACATATGTCTCTAGGGGTCCTAGGACCCCTAGAGACATATTAGAATCATTCTTATGGGTCAAACGGGGTCATAGGTCAACCTATGACCCCCTTTGACTCATTACATGATGACATATATCCCTATGGGTCATAGGACACCTAGGGACATATTAGAATTGTTCATATGGGTCAAAGGGGGTCATAGGTTGACCTATGACCCCCTTTGACCCATTACATAATGACATGTGTCCCTAGGGGTCCTAGGACCCCTAGGGACATATTAGAATGCTTCTTATGGGTCAAAGGGGGTCATAGGTTGACCTATGACCCCCTTCGACAAATTACATAATGACATATGTCCAAAGGGGTCCTAGGAACCCTAGGGACATATTAGAATCGTTCTTATGGGTCAAAGGGAGTCATAGGTTGACCTATGACCCCCTTTGACCCTTTACATGACAACATATGTCCCTAGGGGTCCTAGGACCCCTAGGGACATATTAGAATTGTTCTTATGGGTCAAAGGGGGTCATAGGGTGACCTATGACACCCTTCAATCCATTACATGACGACATATGTCCCTAAGGGTCCTAGAACCCCTAAGGACATATTAGAATCATTCTTATGGGTCAAATGGGGTAATAGGTCAACCTATGACCCCCTTTGACCCATTACATGATGACATATGTCCCTACTGGTCATAGGACACCTAGGGACATATTAGAGTTGGTCATATGGGTAAAAGGGGGTCATAGGTTGACCTATGACTCCATTCAACCCATTAAATGATGCCATATGTCACTAGGGCTCCTAGGACCCCTAGGGACATATTAGAATTGTTCATTTAGGTCAAAGGAGGTCATAGGTTGACCTATGACCACCTTCGACCCATTAAATGATGACATATGTCCCTAGGGGTCCTAGGACCCCTAGGGACATATTAGAAAATTTCATATGGGTCAAATGGGGTCATAGGTTGACCTATGACCTCCTTTGACCTATTACATGATGACATATGTCCCTAGGACCCCTAGGGACATATGAGAATCGTTCTTATGGGTCAAAGGGTGTCATAGGTTGATCTACGACCCCCTTCGACATGTTACATGATGACATATGTCCCTATGGGTCCTAGGACCCCTAGGGACATATTAGAGTCATTCATATGGCTCAAAGGGGGTCATAGGTTGACCTATGATCCCCTTTGACCCATTAAATGATAACATTTGTCCCTAGGGGTCCTACAACCCCTAGGGATATATGAGAATCATTTTTATGGGACAAAGGGGGTCATAGGTTGACCTACGACTCCCTTCGACGCATTATATGATGACATATGTCCCTAGGGGTCCTGGGACCCCTAGGGAAATATTAAAATCATTCTTATGGGTCAAAGGTGGTCATAGGTTGACCTATGACCCGCTTCGACCCATTACATGATGACATATGTCCCTAAGGGTCCTCGGATCCCTAGGGACATATTAGAATCGTTCTTATAGGTCTAAGGGGGTCATAAGTTGACCTATGACCCCCTTGGACCCATTACATGATGACATATGTCCCTAGGAGTCATACGACCCCTTAGGGACACATTAGAATTCTTCTTATGGGTCAAAGGGGGTGATAGGTTGACCTACGACCCCCTTCAACGCATTACATGACGACATATGTCTAAAAGGGTCCTAGGGCCCCTAGAGACATATTAGAATCATTCTTATGGGTCAAAGGGGGTCATAGGTTGACCTATGACCCCCTTCGACCCATTAAATGATGACATATGTCCCTAGGGGTCCTAGGACCCGTAGGGACATATTAGAATCATTCATATGGGTCAAAGGGCATCATAGGTTGACCTATGACCCCCTTCAACCCATTACATGACGATATATGTCCCTAGGGGTCCTAGCACCCCTAGGGACATATTAGAATCATTCATATGAGTCGAAGGGGATCATAGGTTGACTTATGATCCCCTTCGACCCATTACATAATGACATATGTCCCTAGAGGTCCTAGGACCCTTAGGGACATATTAGAATCATTCTTATGGGGTCAAAGGTGGTCATAAGTTGACCTATGACCCGCTTCGACACATTACATGATGACATATGTCTCTAGGGGTCTTTGAAATCCTAGGGACATATTAGAATTGTTCTTATGGGTCAAAGGGGGTCATAGGTTGACAATTGACCCACTTCGACACATTACATGATGGCATATGTCCCTAGGGGTCCTAGGACCCTTAAGAACATATAAGAATGCATCATATGGATCAAAGGGTGTCATAGGTTTACCTATGATGCCCTTCGACCCATTAAATGATGACATATGTACATAGGGGTCCTAGGACACCTAGGGACATATTGCAATCATTCTTATGGGTCAAAGGGGGTCATAGGTTGACCTATGATCCCCTTCGACCCATTAAATGATGACATATGTTCTAGGGGTCCTAGGTCCCCCAGGAACATATTAGAATCGTTCTTATGGGTCAAAGGGGGTCATAGGTTGACCAATGACCCCCTTTGACCAATTACATGACCACATATGTCCCTAGGGGTCCTAGGACCCCTAGGGACATATTAGAATCGTTCTTATGGGTCAAAGGGTTTCATTGGGTGACCTATGACCCCCTTTGACCCATTAGATGATGACATATGTCCTTATCGGTCAAAGGTGGTCATAGGTTGACTTATGACCCTCTTCGACACATTACATGATGACATATGTCCCTAGGGGTCCTAGGACACTTAGGGACATATTAGAATGCTTCATATGGGTCAAAGGGTGTCATAGGTTGACCTATGACCCCCTTCGACCCCTTAAATGATGACATATATAGCTAGGGGTCCTAGGACCCCTAGGGACATATTAGAATCGTTCATATGTGTCAAAGGGGGTTCATAGGTTGACCTATCACCCAAGTCGACCAATTACATGACGACATATGTCCCTAGGGTTCCTAGGACCCCTTAGGGACATATGTCATCATGTAATGTGTCGAATGGGGTCATAGGTTGACCTATGACCCCATTCGACCCATTACATGATGACATATGTCCCTAAGGGGTCCATTCGACCCATTACATGATGACATATGTCCCTAAGGGGTCCTAGGAACCCTAGGGACATATTAGAATCATTCTTATGGGTCAAAGGGGCCCATAGGGGTACCTATGATCCCCTTCGACCTATTAAATGATGACATATTTTCTTACGGGTCCTAGGACCCCTAAGTAGATATTAGAATCGTTCTTATGGGTCGAAGAGGGTCATAAATCAACCTATGAGCCACTTTGATCTAGATGAACGATTCTAATATGTCCCTAGGGATCGTAGGACCCCTCGGGACATATGTCGTCATGTAATGGGTCGAAGAGGGTCATAGGTCAAACTATAACCCCATTTGACCCATATGAACAATTCTAATATGTCCCTAGGGGTCCTAGGACACCTAGGGACATATGTCATCATATAATCTGTCGAAGGGGGTCATAGGGGTCTGTGTTCAACCTATGACCCCCTTGAACCCATAAGAATGATTCTAATATGTCTCTAGGGGTCATAGGACCGCTAGGGACATATGTCATCATTTAAAGGGTCAAAGGGGGTCATAGGACAACCTATGACCCCCTTTGACCCATAAGAACGATTCTAATATGTCCCTAGGGGTCCTAGGACTGCTAGGTACATATGTCATCATTTAATGGGTTGAAGGGGGTCATAGGTCAACCTATGACAACCTTTGACCCATATGAAGCATTCTAATATGTCCCTAAGGGTCTTAGGACTCCTAAGGACATATGTCATTATGTAATGTGTCAAAGTGGGTCATAAGTCAACCTATGACCCCCTTACACCCATAAGAACGATTCTAATATATCCCTAAGACATATGTCATCATCTAATGGGTCGAAAGGGGTCATAGGTCACCCAATTAGCCCCTTTAATCCATAAGAACTATTCTAATATGTCCCTAGGGGTTCTAGGACCCCTAGGGACATATGTCATCATGTAATGTGTAAAAGGGGGTCATAGGTCAAGCTATGACCCCCTTTGACCTATAAGAATGATTCTAATAATTCCCTAGGACCCCCTTTGACCCATATATACGATTCTAATATGTCCCTAGGGATCCTAGGACCCCTGGGGACATATGTCATCATGTAATAGGTCGAACGGGGTCATAGGTCAACCTATGACCCCTTTTAACCCATATGAATGATTCTAATATGTCCCGAGAGATCCTAGAACCTATGGGGACATATGTCGTCATCTAATGGGTCAAAAAGATTCTAATATGTCCCTAAGGGTCCTAGGACCCCTAGGGATATATGTTGTAATTTAATGGGTCGAAGGGGGTCATAGGTCAACCTATGACCCCCTTTGACCCATATGAAGCATTCTAATATGTCCCTAGGGGTCCTAGGACCCCTAGGGACATATGTCGTCATGTAACGGATCAGAGGGGGTTATAGGTCAACCTATGACCCCCTTTGACCCATAAGAATGATTTTAATATGTCCCTAGGGGTCCTAGGACCCCGAGCTATATATGTCATCATCTAATGGGTTGAAGGGGGTCATAGGTCAACCTATGACACCCTTTGACCCACATGAAGCATTCTAATATGTCCTTAGGTGTCCTAGGACCCCTAGGGACATATGTCATCATGTAATGTGTCGAAGTGGGTCATAAGTCAACCTATGACCCCCTTTGAGCCATAAGAATGATTCTAATATGTCCCTAGGGGTCCTAAGACCCTAGGGAGATATGTCGTCATTTAATGGGTCGAAGGAGGTCATAGATCAACCTATGACCCCCTTTGACCCATATGAAGCATTCTAATATGTCCCTAGGGGTCCTAGGACCCCTATGGACATATGTTGTTACGTAATGGGTCGAAGGGGGTCATAGGTCACCCTTTGACCCCTTTTAACCTATTAAAAGGATTCTAATATGTCCCTTGGGGTCTTAGGACCCCTAGGGACATATGTCATCATGTAATGGGTTGAAGGGGATCATAGGTCAACCTATGACCCCCTTTGACCCATAAGAACGATTCTAATATGTCCCTAGGGGTCCTATAACCCCTAGGGATATATGTCATCATTTAATGGGTCGAAGGGGGTCATAGGTCAACCTATGACCCTCTTTGACTCATAAGAACGATTCTAATATGTCCCTAGGGGTCCTAGGACACCTAGGGACATATGTCATCATTTAATGAGTCAAATGGGGTCATACGTCACTCTATAACACCCTTTGATCCATAAGAATGATTCTAATATGTCCCTAGGGGTCTTAGGACCCCTAGGGACATATATCATCATGTAATAGGTCGAAGGGGGTCATAGGTCAACCTATGACCCCCTTTGACCCATAAGAATGATTCTAATATGTCCCTAGGGGTCCGAGGAGCCCTATGAATATATGTCGTCATTTAATGGGTCGAAGGGGGTCATAGGTCGACCTATGGCACCCTTTGACCCATATGAAGCATTCTAATATGTCCCTAGGTGTCCTAGGATCCCTAAGGACATATGTCATCATGTAATGGTTCGAAGGGGGTCATAGGTCACCCTATGACCCCCTTTGACCCATAAGAACAATTCTAATATGTCCCTAGGGGTCCTAGGACCCCTAGGGACATATCTTGTCATTTAATGGGTAAAAGGGGGTCATAGGTCATCATATGACCCCGTTTGACCTATATGAAGCATTCTAATATGTCTCTAAGGGTCTTAGGACCCCTAGGGACATATGTCATCATGTAATGTGTCGAAGGTGGTCATAGGTCAACCTATGACTCCCTTTGACCCATATGAACGATTCTAATATGTCCCTAGGGGTCCTAAGACCCCTAAGAACATATGTCATCGTTTAATGGGTCGAAGGGGGTTATAGGTCAACCTATGACCCCCTTTGATCCATATGAACAATTCTAATATGTCCCTACGGGTCCTAGGACCCCTAGGGACATATGTCATCATATAATGGGTCGAAGGGGGTCATAGGTCAACCTATGACCCCCTTAGACCCATATGAAAGATTCTAATATGTCCCTAGGGGTCCTAGGACCCCTAGGGACTATGTCATCATGTAATGGGTCATGAACAATTCTAAGACGTTCCTAGGGGTCCTAGGACCCCTAGGGAAATATGTCATCATGTAATTGGTCAAAGGGGTTCATAGGTCAACTTATGACCCCCTTTGACTCATAAGAATGATTCTAATATGTCCCTAGGGCTCCTAGGACCCCTACGGACATATGTCATCATTTAATTGTTCAAAGGGGGTCATAGGTCAACCTATGACCCACTTTGACCCATATGAACGAATCTAATATGTTCCTAGGGGTCCTAGGACCCCTAGGGACATACGTCATCATGTAATATGTCGAAGGGGGTCAGAGGTTAACCTATGACCCCCTTTGAGCCATAAAAATGATTCTAATATGTCCTTAGGGGTCCTAGGACCCCTAGGGAGATATGTCATCATTTGATGGGTTGAAGGGGGTCATATGTCAACCTATGACCCGCTTTGACCCATATGAAGAATTCTAATATGTCCCTTGGGGTCCTAGGACCCCTATGGACATATGTCATCAGGTAATGGGTCGAAGGGGGTCATAGGTCACCCTATGACCCCCTTTGACCGATTAGAAGGATTCTAATATGTCCCTAGGGGTCTTAGGACCCATAGGGACATATGTAGTCATGTAATGGGTCGAAGGGGGTGATAGGTCAACCTATGACCCCCTTTGACCCATAAGAATGATTCTAATATGTCCTTAGGGGTCCTAGCACCCCTAGGGACAAATGTCATAATTTAATGGGTTGAAGGGGGTCATAGGTCAACCTATGACCCCTGTTGATCCATAAGAACAGTTCTAATATGTCCCTAGGGGTCCTAGGACCGGTAGGGACATATGTTGTCATTTAATGGGTCAAAGGGGGTCATTGGTAAACCTATGACCCCCTTTGACCCATATGAACGATTCTAATATGTCCCGAGGGATCCTAGGACCCCTGGGGACATATGTCATCATGTAATGGGTCGAGCGGGGTCATAGGTCAATCTATGACCCCCTTTAACCCATATGAATGATTCTAATATGTCCTTAGGGATCCTAGGACCCCTGGGGACATATGTCGTCATGTAATGGGTTGAAGATTCTAATATGTCCTTAGGGGTCCTAGGACCCCTAGGGATATATGTTGTCATTTAATGGGTCGAAGGGGGTCATAGGTCAACCTATGACCCCCTTTGACCCATATGAAACATTCTAATATGTTCCTAGGGGTCTTAGGACCCCTAGGGACATATGTCGTCATGTAATGGGTCAGAGGGGGTTATAGGTCAACCTATGACCCCCTTTGACCCATAAGAACGATTTTAATATGTCCCTTGGGGTCCTAGGACCCCTAGCTATATATGTCATCATTTAATGGGTCGAAGGGGGTCATAGGTTAACCTATGACACCGTTTGACCCATATGAAGCATTCTAATATGTCCCTAGGTGTCCTAGGACCCCTAGGGACATATGTCGTCATGTAATGTGTCGAAGAGGGTCATATATCAACCTATGACCCCCTTTGACCCATAAGAACGATTCTAATATGTCCCTAGGGGTCCTAGGACCCCTAGGGACATATGTCGCCATCTAATGGGTCGAAGGGTGTCATAGGTCACCCTATGAGCCCCTTTGACCCATAAGAATGATTCTAATATGTCCCTAGGGGTCCTAGGACCCCTAGAGACATATGTCATCATTTAATGGGTCAAAGAGGGTCATAGGTCAACCTATGACCCACTTTGACCCATATGAAGCATTCTAATATGTCCCTATGTGTCGTAGGACCCCTAGGGACATATGTCATCATGTAATGTGTCGAAGGGGGTTATAGTTCACCCTATGACCCCCTTCAAACCATATGAAAGATTTTAATATGTCCCTAGGGGTCTTAGGACCCTTATGGACATATGTCATCGTGGAATGTGTCGAAGGGGGTCATATGTCACCCTATGATCCCCTTCGACCCATATGAATGATTCTAATATGTCCCTAGGGGTCTTAGGACCCCTAAGGACATATGTCATCTTGGAATGTGTTGAAGGTGGTCATTGGTCACCCTATGACCCCCTTCGACCCATATGAATGATTCTAATATGTCCCTAAGGGTCCTAGGACCCCTAGGGACAAATGTTGTCTTGTAATATGTCGAAAGGGTTCATAGGTCATCCTGTGACCCCCTACGACCCATATAAACTATTCCAATATGTCTCTAGGGGTTATAGGATCCCTTAGGGACATATGTCGTCATGGAATGTGTCGAAAGGGGTCATAGGTCATCCTGTGAGCCCTTTTGACCCATATAAATGACTCCACTAGAAATAATGTAGTAAAAATAATAATAATATAGTATAACAATCATATATATATATATATATATATATATATATATATATAATTTATAGATTATAATAATAATAACATAATATATTATATATTATAATTTACATATGATAATAATAATAATAATATATTATAGATTATAATTTATATATGATAATAATAATAATATGTATTAATAACATATATAATATATTATGTTATTATATTTAATAAAAATATAGTAAAAATAATAATAATATATTATAATAATATATATTATATTTATAGGTAATAATAATAATAATAACATAATATATTATTATATATTAATAGATTATATATTATATCTTTACATTACATTATATATATATATATATATTATATAATATTATATTATTATATAATATATAGATTATATATTATTTTATATATAATAGTTATGTTATTATATTATATATTTATAGATTATATATTATATCTTTACATATTTCATAACTCAAATTAGTTATATCACTTACAAATTTGTTTTTCCCTCTAATTTTTGTGCCTTTTCCCTCCGATTTTTATGTCGCCGATATCGGATATCGGATCTCATATCAGATATCCGATATGAGATCCGATATCCGATATGAGATTGGATATCCGATAAGGCTTGGGCCTTACTTTCCAGGTTTGGTACCCGGATAGGTGAAAAAAAGTCAGAGCGGATTTTGAAGCGCTTTTAGACGTGTTCAAACTCTATTTTTTTCACATTGCCACTTTTTGGAACACCATGATCCTACACATACCCTATATATATATATATGTTTCAAAAAAATTATTATATAAAATAAAGTATATAATAAAATTTAATTAACTTCTATAATAAATTTTATAATTAATTCTTAGTCCCTTCTTTTCTCCATATTACTAGTTATATATATTATATATGGAGACTTAAATTTACTTTTAAAAAAAAACTTTTAGTTGATTAGACAATTTTTTTGTAATTTTCAGAATGAAAAATTAATTAAACCCCTAGCAAAAATAGGGTCAACCAATAAGAAAAAAGAAATACTTTTCAAGAAATTCAAGAAAAAAAAAAAAGACACTTCAAACATTGGAAATCATGTTTAATATTTTGCAAAGGCACAGCTTTTAAGGCAAACTAATAGCCTAAAATCGGGTGAAAACATAAGTCTCAGCCTATAAATAGGCTAGACTAAAAACATTGGCCCCTTATTTTTAGGTCTTTTCTAATTCACCACTTGCACACTAAATTTTGCATGATAAAATTAATTACTGCCTAAATCAAATGTCCTCCACTTGTTTTATGAGTTGCATAGTGTGCTATTATAAAGCTAGGTAAAACTCGTGGGCCATATACCCACTTTAGTATATTAGATTAACATAATTTATTTATTTATCAATAGTCATTTATTTGTGTAGCTTACATTTTTCATTGATGGCATGATCATCCAAAGAAGTTGTTAATATGAAGGGTACAAAAATATTAATAAAATAAGTATTCAAAAAGCTTTCTTAGAAGGCATAGTTGAAGATGATGAGAAATACAACTAGGAAACACATATAATAGTCAATGTAATTATACATTTTTTTAATCTTTCAAAAATTCGTCCCAGTGAAAACAAATTGCAAAATTTGGTGAAATAACAAATTCTCTTTACAATTGTGGATATCACAATTGATTTTTAATATTCATATGAAGCAAACCAGATTTGAATTGGGTAAGGGGACTTGATTTATGCTCATTTCTATTTTAGAAATTGGAAAATACAAATAAGGGGACTTGATTTATGCTCATTTCTATTTTAGAAATTGGAAAATACAAATATTTCCTAGTCAAAACATTTTAGAACTCATATTAGATTGGAAAAAAATTCTTCTCCAAAAAAACTAGTTACAGTTTATTTAAAAGACCATTACAAACTTAAAAATTAAAAAAATCAATATTGAACTATGTAAATTTTTATTAAATTTTTACCATAGAAACATTATGAAAAATATAGGACATGGGCTATTAGAAAGACTAGCAGGCCATATACTGACTTTTGTATATTAGATTAATATAACTTATTTAGTTATCAATGGTCATATTGTGCATCTTACAGATTCATTCATGGCATGATCATCCAAATAAGTTGCCAATATTTTGGGGAAAAAAATATTAATAAAATAAGTATTGAAAAAGATTTCTTAAAAGTCATAGCTGAAGAAGGTGAGATATACAACTGGGAAACAATTTAGAATAATCAACATACCATTATTATTATTTTTAAATTATGCACTAATTAAATAAAACTATTACTAATTAGGTAACTAAATGCAAGTACTTGGCCATTGTGTGGCACCTATTCTTATACACAAGAACTAGAAAGAGGGTGTACATTAAAATATCAAATGTTAAATTATGGATACGGGAAATCTTGTATCATCTGGGATAGACAGTTTAGTCAATTGTGAACATCAAAATCTAATTATCAATAATATTATCAAAAAGAGACTATTGTCTTTGGAACTCTTGTCTAGTGAACTATCTAATCTAAATAAAGTCTTATCAAAAGACCAGTTGGGATCAACAAAAACATAAACAATATCTAAGCTTATGAAGTTTCAAGATGATAAACAAAAACTAAGCTAGCATGAGTCTTAACATAAGGCTATCTATGGTTGTAACTAGAAACAACATAAAAAACAAAAGGAAACTCATTCCTAACAAGATTCCTTGAGTTTGCAACCATCCTAATGGATGGCATTCAACCAATCTTCAATTAGGAACTTGAATAGTTCCTTATAATTTCTTTAATCGCTCTCATTCACACCTAGAAACTTTTTCTTCAAGATGTACAAGGAGGTGGTTGAGCTCTACATAACCCTCAAGTTGAACTTAGAAACACTCCCAATCTTTCTTTCAAGTTTTGAGAACATGACTTTAGTCATTTCCGGCTCATCAATTGTGGTGTTGCATTTAGAATAGATCCTATCATGTTGGGTTTTACACAATGTTATCCTTGGTTTGTTCATTTCTTTTGGCATCATATTGTTACTAAGGTCAATTGGTCCAGTTTTAATACTTTCAAAATCATGGATTTAACTATTTGCAATGTTATACCTTTCCCTATCTTCGTCCTTTTCTCCCTCTCTTTCCTCTTCCTCACTTGTGCCTTGGGTACTCATTCTCCTCTGTTCCCCTAAACTCCTCTTTCTCAATAAAGCAAGTAGCCAACCTATGTGACCTCCTACGGTTTCTCACATTCTTAGTCTCTTTTTCCCATGCCTTATCCTTCTCACTTACAATCTCTTGAATGGTGAATTTAACTTTTTCAAGATTGGGTAATTTTTTCCCTTGTTCTTGTTGGGAACCAAGGCTTTTGTTTGTGGTATTTGAACTTGTTCTAAATAACAAGGAGTGTTAGAGTTTTAAGAGTTCAAGGTCAAGAAGATATTAAACACCACAATACTTAATACACTTTTTCTTGTCAAGGCCAGGGGTATCTATAATGTTGGTCAAAGAGAGGTAGCAGAATTAGGGGGTTTGTGCACCATGATTTGTTTGGGTGGAAACAAAGCAAGGTCAAAGTTGTAGTGTTGAAATATCATACCTCAGTGGAGTGGGATGTGTATTTTCCCTTGAATCCTAGGATTCTCTACCACCTCTTTCATTGAACATCAAGGGAATTGAGAAGGAAAAAGTGGAGAGAAATAACATTGTAGTTTTTGAAATGGTTGAACACATGAGCATGATGAAACTAATACACCCTAAACTTGCCCTCTATATTTCATGGTCATAAGGCATACATAGTTCCATGGTGCCAATAGTTACTATGTTTTATAGCCACCATGTAGCTTGGAAGGGGTTTCATTTCTACTAAAGAATTACTTGAGGCTATGTCAGAAATGTGGCTCTTTTCTTTCACTTCCTACTTGTATTTGGGATCCGTGTTGCTGCACTTCCTCTTTCATTTCCTACATGTATTTGGGAGCCTTGTTGCTTCACTTCCTCATTCACTTTAAAATGAATTCCTCCTATAGTAACACTTTTGTCCACCCATGAAGTAGAAAACTAAATGTGGAGGCCCTCATCATATCCATCAGGGTAAACTTTAAGAAAGCCGCCTACAAATAAAGAAATAAAATATTGGCAAATCTTTCATTATTTTGAAAAAAACAAAATTATTTCTATTGGCCAAACTCTCAATTTTCTATTCTAAATATGATTAATATTGGCGATTATTTTTGAATCATAATTTTTTTTTGTATAAAATATTGATGAATCTCAATAATAATAGGAAGTTCATTAATCACCATGGAGTATTACAAATCAAAATTGAACATTTTTTTACCTCGTGGAATATTATGAGAATCATTACATATACTTTAAATCAATAGTGAAAAATAAATATTGGTGATATTTCCCTAAAGTAACTAATAATTATGATAATTATTGGTTAGTTCAATTTAATTTCTCCAATAACATATTATATTTAGGTAACTCAAATCTATTCATGTAATGAATATTGTGGCGAATATTTGAGTTTAAATTTTTTAATAAAATAAATTATTGAGCAATTTTAAGTATTCTATAACTGAATTTTATAAAACTATGGTGATTTATGTTGTATCAAATCTTAAATTATTAGCCAGATTACTAGCCAAAAAATTCTAAAATTAGCCAATTTACGAATATTAGCCACTAAATTATACCCTAGTATCCATTGATAAATTCAATAAATTTTTAAAATCATCCTACATAGAAAATGTGTTAGACAATGGTATAATTTTTTAATTCATCATATATGTTGGGCTCAGTAATCCTATCCCTAATCATTCTATCACACTTAACAATAGTACCAATTCAGCCAACATTTGTTTCCCAATTACCATAGTTGAAAAATAAAATGGAAAGTGACATATATATAACCAATTCAGCCAACATTTGTTTCCCAATTACCATAGTTGAAAAATAAAATGGAAAGTGACATATATATAACCAAGTGAAAATGTTGCAATTATTACTTTCCATTTCAAATCTAACATCATTACTACTTATCCATCTTATGAAATCCCACTCATTTAGACATGATTTTCAAATCTTTCACTAACTTCCCCCAATTAAAATAGCTAATATATTATTTGGTTTTCATACAAAATAATATTTTAGATGCCATATCATCATGAGGTTGTATTGTGGAGAAATTATGCAGTGCTTGTCATCCTAATTTTGCTACTTCAGCTTGCTAAATGAGGACCCTTCCATGTAAGTGCACCACTTATAAAAAACATATTCTCTAATGTATTTTACGGATTTCTCTCCTTATATCACCCTATGGTCTAAAGAAATTCTAGTGAGGAAGTAAATCAATTGTCTATCATTTTCTTAACTAATTTGTTTTAAACTTATTTTTAATTCATAAAACTCTTATTTTAATTCATACTTCAAAAATATTTATTGTAAATAATTCTGTTAGTACTATTTTTAAAACTAAACTCATATAATATATAATAAATAAGAATATATAAAATAGATTTGTGTAATTATTACTTCTATTCTATTTTGATTTTTTTAAGAATTCATTTTAAACTTACTAATCTTGATTCATTATGCTTTGCAAAATTATAACAATCTCATAATGATGTGCAAGACTAACAAAAATTCCTTTTCAAATTCATTACAATATTAGTTTTTTAAAATAATTATTTCGTTTGATTTTTAATTGTATTTATAGTTTAATCAAATAGTAAAATTAAGATTTGTTTATGAGAAATATCATCTATTAGTACTAACATTTTTTTGCACCATAGTCTTATTTTGTTTCTAGCTATTTAATTAATTATTGACTATTTATAATTTAATTAAATATTTGTAATTCTAACTTCTAAGTGCAATGGTAGGAGAAGATTTATAGTTGACATCATAATTTGTAAAAAAGACTTACTCAAAAGTCATACAACTTTTCAAAATCATAGACAACTTTTAACTAGAGATTTCTAAGAAAAAATTATATGGAAGAGTTACAATTTTGAAGATGATTAGATTTGTAAAAATATTTAGAAACAATTAAGAAAATTATTTATAAGACAACTTTTAATTAGAAATATAAAGTTTTGAGGTGATATATATATATATATATATATAATAATAATTAAAATTTCATTTTAAAATATTCTTATATAAATATCGAAATTATAATTCTATTTTTAAATTTGAAATTATGGTTAGAAAAAATTATTATTTATAAAAATATTAGTATTTTTATATAATTAAGTATAAAAAATATTTCTAAATCTATTTCAACTTTTATACAAATTTATTTATTTCTAAATTTGTATTAAATATGTTTATGTCCATCTTTGAAAATACTTTGATTATGGTTGTGTTTACTTAGTGATGTTTTTACTTTTTTATTTTTAATGAATAGAGTACTAAATTATATTTGTGATCAGTATTTTAATAATAATGATGTCAAGTAAATTTTTCAATCTCATTGGTCACGAAAAGAACTTTAAGTGTATAATAATAAGTATAATAACATAGACATAATTGTTATTAATATTTTTATAAAAGTAATAAATAATAGTATAATTGTAGAGTTACTCTAGTGTTAATGGAAAATAATTATTATAAATAAAAAGATGTTAAAGAATATTCAATACTGATTCTAAATTATATTAAGAATATTTATTTAAAATTATATTTATTACTTTATTTTATAATTGTTAATTTTCATGAGTATTTTAAATTATTCACGTATTTTATTTTTTATTTAATTTATTTATTTTAAAATTATCCTTTTACATTACATTTTAAAATTAAAATATCTTCTCTATTTTCAATTGCATTTGTAATGGACAAATATTATTGTTCCAATTATGATTGTGCATAATGCATATTTGTTCTCAGTTCTAATTTTTATAATGTAATTGAAAATTATTAGTTATAACTTTGTTGTATTTGAGAAATTATTAAATGTGTACATAATTTTCAATGTTGTGCAATTGTTTATTCTATTAGTATTAATTAGTGTTACTATATAGCTATTGTAAGTAGTATTCATAATTATTAAATTATACAAAACATAAGTTAGATATTTATATTATGCTAAATACTAAGAAGAAATATAGTTTAAATATAAGCACATAGGCCATATTGTATTTTGAAATACATTAGATTAAATTTTATCTTAAGAATATAAAAGTAAAAAAATTGGATACTAGAAAAAACTAAAAGATAGCTAAATTTAAACCAAATAATAAAAATATAAATTAGAGACATTAAATCTTAACTGTATCTATTTTCTATTACAATATATAAATAATTCTTAATATATGATTATCTTATATTCATGAAACCTATATTTGAATTCTGGTACTAAGAAAGATTTTCAATTGGAAAGTATATGCTATTTTTTATCATGATCAAGAATTATGTAAACACCCCTTATTAATATCATTTTAAAGATATGTTCTTAAATATAGATGGCATGACATATAATGAATACAATTTCTTTGTATCTAAGTCAAGGTAAATATTTAAAAGATATCCTTGGATAATTATTGATGGTAACAAGAAAGTAGGAGGAGGATTAGTAACTAAAACTAGTAATAAAGCATATCTAATGCAACGTACACCAACCAAAGTGAACAATATTTGAGTAAGGTATCATTGATCAAATATTTTCAAATATATAAATTTTCATAATCCAAGTGGGAATTAAAGGGCTTGAGTGAATATTCGTAATTGGCACGATATAGAACTTGAATATTTCCTTTAAATTAATAATACTTGGTGTATTAATATATCTGTGTTACTATGATTCAATTTAATAATACCTAGTGTGTGTTCCAATTTCTTTACTTTGAATAACCTAAAAGTGGCAATGGATATATCACAAGGAATCAAATTTTAATTAATATAACATTTGAAGCACGCTTGTTAAAGAGGTACTAAGGTTCTTATTGCTAAGATTCCAAGCTTTTTACAAATCTCTTTGCACAAGGTGATTAAAGAAAATATCATTTTATATTGTCAATATTTTACATTCATTATGTTGTAATTATAGCTTATTTATTTATTTATTTTATCAAAATCTTGTAAATTTATTTGTTTTCTTAATAAAAGGCTATTGCCCACTTTTGTTAATAGCAATTAAGTTTTTGTCATAATCCTATATTGACATATGAATAACTTAAAATATATATTACTACTCCAATTCATTACTCTTCTTTGTCAATACTTTGAATAAGCAATATTACTGAATAATATTTCTCCAATAATATTATTCAAATGATACTATTCTTAATTAATAAATAATAAAATAATAAATGAAGCTAAAAATTTAATTATAATATTAATATTTTCATAATATTTGAGACGTTAAAAATTCTTATATTCAATTTATAATTTTTTAAATTAATTATTCTATTTTTATAATTTGTTAGCATTTAAAGTATTAATATTTTAAAAATGTATTAAAATATGTTTGATTTATTTCATATTTTCATATATTCTTACCCAAAATATCGCTTCATAATATGGGTATGCTTCCTGCAAATCCGCCCTATAACACCCTTTTACGGATTTTAAAAATTAAAAATCTTTCATATATACATTAGAAAAATTTAAAAATGAGCTTTAAAATAAAAATACTAAAATGTAATTGAAATAAATAAAATTAATCACAACTTAAATAAAATTGATTACAATAGTATATTGCCTACGACAAATACGATAAAATTACAATTAAATATAATTTTACTCTCCTATGCTATACTAATTAAAGACAAGTACTACCACTAAGTGAGACTTGTTTTAATCTACTCTTCATTATTTTAACACTTTCATAATGCAATGACAACGAAACCCATAATATTTTTTCCATGCCAAATGTGGACAAAATTCTCAAAATCCGCATATTCAATACCAGATCCCTGACAAAACCTCAGTTATAACCATTTCCACTACAACAGCTCTTCTTCACTTTGGGGAAAAATCTCTTCTCACGATCGACTGGTCATATTCATGGAGAAAATACAGCACAAGCAAGTTGATGTTGGCAAGCTGAAATTACATGTTGCGGAGATTGGATCAGGTTTTTCTCTTACCCTGTTCAGGGATTTCCTTGTTTTTTGTTCTTATAATATATGACTGCCTTAATGAGATTCCCTTGCAGGTCCGGCTGTTCTGTTGCTTCATGGATTTCCTGAAATTTGGTATTCATGGCGGCATCAGATGATTGCTTTAGCAGATGCAGGGTTTCATGCAATTGCCCCTGATTTTAGAGGTTATGGATTGTCTGATCAGCCTGCTGAGATAGAGAAAGGCAATTCTGTTGATCTTACGGAGGACATGGCCGGCCTTCTTAATGCATTGGGCATACAAAAAGTAAGTAGCCACAACTCTATTCAATGAATTTATAGGCCCTTGATAATCTAAAATGCCCAATTTATATCCCAAATGTTTGCTTCTCTGAGTTTTACAGGCATTTGTTGTGGGCAAGGATTTTGGAGCACCGATTGCATATTATCTGTATCTTCTATACCCTGAGAGAGTAAGAGGCATTGTAACAATGGGTATACCTTATTTGAGACCAGGTGTAGCAAGTATTCAATTGGATTTGTTTCCAGAAGGGTTTTATATTAGACATTGGAAGGTCTCTTTCACTTCCCCTGTTTCTGCAACTTAATCTCAGCCCTTTAATTGTCTTGTTTACTGATGGGTTTTCTTTATTGGTTCTATATTAGCAACCCGGAAGAGCCTTGGCAGATTTTGGGCGTTTTGATGTAAAAGCAGTGGTGAGGAACATTTATACCCTTTTCTCTGGAAGTGAACTGCCTGTTGCAGAAAAGGGTAAAGAGATAATGGACCTCTATGATCCTGCTACTCCACTGCCATCTTGGTTTACTGAGGATGATCTGAAAACATACTCAAGCCTTTATGAGAAGTCTGGTTTTGCTTTCCCCATGCAAGTTCCTTACATTTCTATGATGAGGTAAATCTTAGAAAAAGATTGTTTTGTGTTGTCTTTGAAACATTCGGGCAAAGATGTTTATCATACAGCTTACATGGTTTGCACTTTGAATGTTGATAGCAACTGGGGTAAACTGGCGGAGTTAACAGATTATGTTGTTAAAGTTCCAACACTTCTGATCATGGGCATCAAAGATTATGTAATCAAATTTCCAGGAATGGCTGATTACATAGAAAGTGATATCCTGAAAGCTGAAGTGCCCAATCTGGAGATCAAGTATTTACCGGAAGGGAGCCATTTTGTTCAGGAGCAATCCCCTGAGGAGGTCAATAAGCTTCTTCTTCACTTCCTCAAACAGCAGCTGTAATGCTAATAGTACTTCAAGATCTGGGATGAATAAATGGTCATAGCTATAGAAATACAGAGTTACATAAAATAACTATGATCTTTGATTTTGAGCTGGGCACTTCTTTTTTAAGCCATGGATATTGAAGCAAAGAATGGATCAAAAGTCAATTGCATTTGCTGTCAAGTTTCAGGATAGAAGCCGTCTAGATGTATAGTGTAAGCAGATAATTACGCGGTTAAAAGCTCTAAAATAAGGTAAGGGACTAAGAGAACCCATATGCTCCAGAATTCAACAACAACCAAAAAAAGAGACAAATTTGCTTTGTGATGTTCACCAAACACAAGCTTGCTTTGGGATGTTCGCCATATTTATTTAATGGCCTATGTTTACTGAATTTGATGTTCCTGTTTTGCATAATGTCAATCATTACAATTTATTATAGTTCATTATAAATTATACTGATTTTATATTCATTTATATTTTTAATGTTTATATTATGATAAAAGAAAAGATAAAAGATGAAAATTATATATAGACTATATTTTTATATTAAAATGAATTATAAATTTAATATTTATATTTATTTTTTCAGTTTAACATAATCGATTGATTATTTTAACTATAGTCAATAAAGTGAGACACTCTAAAAATAAGTAAGAAACACATTAAAACAAGAATTTCCAAATGGAACTTGAATTATTCCTCTAGTCTTGAAGCTTCCCCTATTTTGAATATACTCATCTGTTCCAAGTAATACTTTGACACTGATCTTTCTCTTCGTCTAAAATTTACTTTTTATTATTAACATATTTTTATGGTGGCAACTTTTACCTATGTTTTATTTTTCTTAATAAATGGTTACTTTGATCTCCATTAGTTTAATAAATAGCTACTTTGATCTCCATTAGATTTTATTTATTTTTTCATAAAAAGGCTAGTAGTTTAGAAACTACATTCAATTTCCTAAAAATTATGTTCTTACAAATTTTTGACATAAGGTTCATAAGATGTTCAACTTTTTATGTCAATTTGAATAATCCTAATTTTCTAATTTTTCATTGCCACTCAAGGTCATAGTTTGGTAAACCATGATCCTACAAATACCCTTACCAATAATACATTTTCTAATGCATTTCAAATCATTTGAATGCTACTATTTTTTAATGGGGCCTATAAAAAGCACAAAAAGACACTAGTGTAACTTTAATTCATTTAATTATTCAAAGATATCTTGGTATCTCGCATAAATGCTAGAGTTTACCAAATTTGTATATGAAACTGCCTTACACAATGATTTATGGTTGCGGGTCTCACTTTTATACACTTTTTTATATAGCATTAAGACTCATTTATGTTTTTCAATAAAACACCTATTGCTGCATAGCTTGCACCTCCTTTAGGTGCAACTACTAATTTGATAAGCCAGTTTAACTTTTTGTCAATTGGTCAAATTTTAGAGATATTTTTTCATACTATTGAATTCTTTTCAAAAGTAATAAATATACAGACACAAACATGACTCTATTATATCTTTAGGTTGTGGTTGTAGACTTAGGTTCACACAAACAAGAGAATTGACAACCCACAATTGTCTATAAGAACCTAGGTCTTTGGTATATGTATTTTCTTGAATGATAACTTTCTCACTAACATTGTGTTATGAATTCTATTGATGACACTAATTTCTATAAATTGAAGGCCCTTGAGTAACTAGGTTTAATGTCATAGCTTTGAAGGACTATGATTGGGTTATTTGCATACTTTGACAAGTAAGAGGTTGTACTACATCAAATATTTTCAATATCATATTGTATTTGAATTCTAATTCTAACATCAATATAGTGCAAGATCTCCCTCTAGTGGGAGGGGGGAGGACATGACACCATCCATAACCAATCTTAATAAAAGTTACAATGAATAGGGGTACATAAATTCATTGTCAATTGAATATACTAAAAACTAAATAAAAATATAAAATACTTTTTGTAATTGCTTAGGTTGAACTATTTTTTAACGTAATGCAATGTCAACTAGGTCATAGTACAGAAATCCCAAATATTCCTAACATTATAAAATTGATTTGTAAAGAGGGAATAAAAAACTGTCTAGGAAGGCATGAAGCAATGGGTTAATCTTGACAAAGTATGTGTTTTATTTCCTTAAACACACAATGTGGAAAAACTAAATCAACCCTAAAGTGAATTATCTTTCCAATATTTAAGAGTGTGTAAGTATGTTTCTATTATCCCATATGTTGTTATTTACCTTTAATAGTGACACTATTGATTTGGTTCTCTATAAAGTCTTCCATGGTTCATCCCCATGGACAACTCTAAACAAAAACCTTGTGCTATTGGGTCAATAAGCCCCAAACCACTTTTTATTTTAGGTTGGATACACTAAGTTCATGATGTAGACATATGTCATATATTATTGTCCAATTTAGACCACACAAATTATGTTTAATTACATCACCATACCCAAGACACCCAACATGAAGAATAGTAAACATGAGTAGCAAGGAAAATTTTATTGACAACTTAGATTTTTTTGTCCAAGGATAGAATTTTATTTCCCCAAATAATTTTGTTACTCCCCACTATGTTAAGACACCAATTCCACATGTTTGAAAGTGACACCCCAATGCCAAATGGTATAGTGATATATCTCATAATTTACCCATGTTTAGTTTGCTTCCAATCTCATGCAGTCCAATAAGTAATAAGGCCATGATAAACCATCAAAAATTCCATTTTATGATGTGGAATTTAAGAACCTGATACAACACAAAATAACTCTAGAATGTCCATCACATTAGAAATAATTTATTCATAATTTTGTAAAAGTAATAGACTATCATTAGCATAGGGGGAATTTTAGTAGCAAAATGATTTTTGGGAATAGATATTCCTAAGATCAACTTCAAGTGTTAGAACTTCGAATCAAATACCCCAACACATCAGTTGTAAGAACATATGAATAGAGAACTAAAGGACATATTTTCCAAACAGATATTTGTAGAGGAAATGGACTTGTCATAGTATTATTAATAATAAACCGAGCATTGACATCTTAAAAAAGCATGTCGATGTGAGCTCAAAGTTTAGGTCCAAAACCAAGCCATTCAAGGAATTTTAAGAATGAACTTCCATTGGATTTTGTCTTAAGATTTATCAAAATCAATCTTGATCAAAATGACATTTTAAGCTATTTATTGAGCCCATTCACAAGTCTCTTATCCTAACATGAGATCATCAAGAATAAATCTGCCAATAATAAAACTAGTTTGTTCATCCTACACAATTCCTTGAACCATTGGTTTGATCCTAATGACCAAGGATTTTGTTGTTATCTTATAAGAAGTATCCAGTTAGGACATCATCCATAAATAGAATCGTCATGTTTCCTTTTAGGAAAAAATTTTGTGATGCCACCATTAATAATCGAACCCAATGATCCATTTTTGAAAGCCTCCAAGTACAAATAGTAAAAAACATCCTTGATATGTTGACACATAGCTTGATAAAATTTCATAAGAAGGCCAGCACTACTAGGACTTTTATATGGGGCCACAGAGGAAAGAGCATTTTCTAAATATTCCAATGTTAAGATTCTATCATGATATTGTTGCTTGCTAAATTAATCAAGTTGGGAACTAGAGTAAACAACCCCTTACTTATCTATTGGACATCCAAAAAATAGTTACCAATTGACTCCTTTTAGCTCATTTGTATCATTAGACCAGGGATGTTGAACTTGAAATGGTGCAACAAAGTCTATGCTTTAAGCCATGACAATTGTCATCACTATTCTATTAATGAAATGCTTGAAATTAAACACTAGAAATTCAATCCTAATGAGAGGCTAGGAAATGGAGACATCTATACTACTGATAACAATTCAATAATTATACAAGATTATGCTCTGTCCACCTTTGCTACAGGAACAACCACAGGTTTTGTTACCTAGTGGCTATAGGAATATCAGAGTATTAAATGATTCCTAAGATAATAGGAAAGTGAAACTAATAGAAGTATTCACTCACCAAGTGACCCCCTTGAATGAGTGAATTGAGAAAATAATTGAGATAAACTAATGGAAACTAAAATCTTAATTTTATTCATGCTTGAGAAACTACCTACATGCTAAAACACAAAACTTTATTGAATAATAATGCCTGAGATTACAATATGAATTCTTATAGAAAAACTAACTATCAAAAGTTTGGAAGGCAATTTATTTATAATAAAACATCTCAACTAACTTCCTAGATTGGTGTTCTTTTCAACCATATAAAAATATAGTAGAGTTCTAATTGATTATAACAATATGAGATGTTTTCTCTAGCAAATGGTGCTGGTCCGACCTAGATTTATTCCCCTAGATCTATGGTTGTTGATGAGTTGGTTCAGTCTAGTCCTGTTATAAATGGAGTCTCTATTTTGGTTTCTTGGGGATGACATAATAAGGTTGATTTGGTGGACGAAGGTTGGATCCTAGTAATTTGAAAACATTCTTAAAAGCCACCTCCTCAACTTGACATGACTCTTCATTCCTAGAAGAATGAAAGTAAAGGAAAATATTAGCTTTTCCTTTTGGCTGGAAGGTAGTGGGTTCATGTTTATAAAACCCATTCAAACATTTTTGGCTTAGGGTAGTGTGTCCCTTTGCACTTTTTGTTGGTTTGGTTTGGGTTGTTTGGCTTAAAGCTCTTATTTAATGGCACCATTGGGCTTAGTTGTGGGGGTTTTTATCTCCTTTTTTAAAGGGTTTCAACTCACTTCAAAGCCTATTTTTCCCATAGTAAAAAACACAATGGGATTTTTTCTTGTTTTCAAGGAGTAAGTCTTCCTACTAACTATACAACCATAAATATAGAATCTCATGCTTTTGGGTTTGCGCTCAGGTGGATGACTCTTGGTTTGACTTGCTCATTTGAGTATAAATGCCTTTATAATAGTTGACTGTCCACTTCTTGCAACAATTGTTAGACTAGTGAATATTCTTCTTTGCTGGCACTCCCTTGATTTGGTGACTTATTCCTGCAAAAGGTTAGCAACACATATCATATTCACAACATATAATTATGTCATCATTGTATAAAAGAATTTAATGAACTAACTCATTCTTGCAATCACAAATCCATTTAGTTGTAGGAGGTTTTGAACATTCTAACTTATCCACAAAAGCATATATTATAGAGATAACTGATCCTAAGCATATGCACCCCTCTTTCAGTCTTTCCTATGCCTATCATAAGATCATATTGAAATATGACTAATATAGACTAAGTATGAGGTTTTTATACATATAATGTCTAAAAAAGAGTTTTTAAAGAAATGTAACAGTGGAAACCCCTAAACTAACAACTAGAAACATATAACCTAATGAGCCACAAAATGGACTCATCAATTGACTATAAGGAAAATCTATTTTGTTAAGAATATGAGTTTTGACAATATCTTCAAAAGTTTGTCGAATATCTTACCATTGCTCATCTTTGAAAAGGTTTTCATAGAATCCCTTAAAAGCATTACCTATATAAAAAATGTTGGAATGCAAGATTTTAGATTCATCTCTTATCACTTTGATTCTTTTCTTTTTATGCTTACAATTGAGATGAGTAAAAAAAAATTGGTACCTCTATTTCCTTCCTTAATCTAGTGGAGTCTAGATCTGACCTTAGCCCCTTGCCCTTTATAATTCTCAATTTTTTGCAACTAGGCTTCTATAGTAGCAATAGAAGTTTGAATTCTTAAATTACAAGGGTCATCGTTAAGGAGTTTTAAATAACACGAGAGTTCTTATAAAGTGACAAAGCAAGGACACATTAGCCATAGCCCCTTCCTAATTTGGAGCTCTAAAGTTTTATTACTTGCAAGCATTTATAAGTGCATCACAAACAATGCCCTTGCCTATGATGGACACTAGCATTGCCTTTGTAACACATGCATAATATAACAACCTACTCTAAATGCTAGGGACCTAAAATTTTAATCATTTATGTTAGTTTTTTTAGGATTCTTGAAATGAGTACCAACCTACAATATTCCATACAAAGTTATAAAGAAGATCTTTATCTTTTTAAGAATACTCACATGACCCAACATAAACAAAAATATAATTACATATTTGAATCAGAAATTTACCTTATATCTAATTACAATAATACTCTTAAAGATTAATTCCCCGTAAATATTTTGTGAATCTGTAAAAAAGTTGGAAAAAACCTATTACCAAATTAGTTGAACAAACCACAATTATAGACTACAAGAGTAGATGAACTGATTGAAATCTTTCATACTCCATATACCAAACATTTTACTTCTATAAGAATTACACTTAGACTATATCTTCAATTAAATATCTATTATACTATCTACTCCACATGCCAAACACTTTACTATTAATTAAAAGAACACGGAAAAACCAAAAACCAAAAACAAAACAGAACTTAAACGTCCGATACATATTCTACCATTCTGCGTATTGACTAACATGGACTAAACGTGACCTTTTTGGTTTCTTTTCCGACGGTGCCACGTAAACGTACCTTTTCATAGAAGGAATAAAATGCAATCAAGAGTAAAAACATGTGACTAGATAATGTTAATACGGACACCACGCATTTTAATGATTACCACTGAACCTCCGGAACCCTCCACCAACAGCAGCTGTTCTTGGTCTCTGAACATTTAATTTGTTTTCGTAATCGAGTGCTCATATTCATGGAGAAGATCCAACACAAGCATGTTGATGTTGGCGAGCTGAAATTACATGTTGCTGAGATTGGATCAGGTATTTTACTCTCTCTCTCTCTGTTCAGGGTTTCCTTGGACGCAATGTTCCGACAATGTATGGACCTGCCCTAATGAGATTTGATTGCAGGTCCAGCTGTGCTGCTGCTTCATGGATTTCCTGAGGTTTGGTATTCGTGGCGTCATCAGATGATTGCCTTAGCAGATGCAGGGTTTCGCGCAATTGCCCCTGATTTTAGAGGTTATGGACTCTCTGATCAGCCTGCTGAGATAGAGAAAGGCAACTATGCAGATCTTACGGAGGACATGGCCGGCCTTCTTGATGCATTGGGCATTGAAAAAGTAAGTACCCACAACTCTATTCATTCATACGGTAAGTACCCAGAATTCTGTTCGATGAATTTATGGATCCTTGAAAACCTAATAACCCCAACTCATATCCCAAAATATCTTCTTCTCTGAGTTTTATAGGCATTTGTGGTGGGCAAGGATTTTGGAGCACCGATTGCATATTATCTGTATCTTTTGTACCCTGAGCGAGTGAAGGCCATTGTAACAATGGGTATACCTTATTTGAGACCGGGCCAAGAAACTCTTAAGCTGGATTTGTTTCCAGAAGGGTTTTATATTAGACATTGGAAGGTCTCTTTCACATCCCCTGTTTCTGCAACTTAATCTCAGCCCTTGAATTGTCTTGTTTGCTGATGCGTTTTCCTTTTGGTTCTACATTAGCAACCGGGAAGAGCCTTGGCAGATTTTGGGCGTTTTGATGTAAAAGCAGTGGTGAGGAACATTTATACCCTTTTCTTTGGAACTGAGCTTCCAGTGGCAGAGGAGGGTAAAGAGATAATGGACCTTTATGATCCTGCAGCTCCACTGCCATCTTGGTTTAGTGAGGATGACCTGGAAACATACTCAAGCCTCTATGAGAAATCAGGCTTTGCTTTCCCAATGCAAGTTCCTTACATTTCTTTCATGAGGTAAACCTTAGAAACAGTTTCCTTTTGTTTTGTCTTTGAATCATTCAGTTAAGGATATTTATCATACAGCTTACATGGTCGACACTTTGGATGGTAATTGATAGCAATTGGGGTAAACTGGCGGAGTTAGCAGATTATACCATCAAAGTTCCAACACTTCTTCTCATGGGCATCAAAGATTATGTCATCAAATTTCCAGGAATGGCGTATTATATTAACAGTGATATCCTGAAAGCTGAAGTGCCCCATCTGGAGATCAAGTATTTACCAGAAGGGAGCCATTTTGTTCAAGAGCAATCCCCTGAGGAGGTGAATAAGCTTGTTCTTGACTTCCTCAAACAGCACCTGTGATGCCAATCCTTCAAGGTTAGGCGTAATAGCATCAATGGTCATCGCCATAGAAATACAAGATAATAGTCGAAGTATTTGGATTACATAGAAGAACTAGGAAAATTGATTTTGAGCCGGGTAAGTTTTTATTCATGGATGCTGTAGCGTACAATGCATTAGTATTCAATTGCATTGCCTGTCAAGTTTCAAAGAAACTGAACGATACAAGTTTTGGTTTAATTATGTGGTAAAAGCTCTGAAATGGAGTAAGGAGCTAAAAGGAACCATATGCTCCAGATTTTCCTCGTAATAATCGCATTCTGAAAGAGGAGACAAAACTGCTCAGTGATATGAACAAACTCTAGCCTAAGAGCAGTGATATGAACAAACTCTAGCCTATGTAAAATTTTCGTCGAATAAAAAATAGTGCTGTGGCTATGTCAAAACCATTTGGAATTCATCGTTTGGAACATTTCCTTTGCATATTGAATAATTTTGTTTCTCTTTGAAATTTGTATATTTAAAAGAGTAAGTGGTGTTTTTTATTTTTTTATTGTTAAATTAATTTTAATTTATAACTTTTTAATATATCTGATTTGATTTGTCCATGTCTTTTGATTTGGAGATTGATATATTTGTATTGTGGATTAATCTTGAATGTCAAATGAACAATTTTGAAATTCAAAATTTTTAAGTTTTTGTCTATTTTATTGGCCAGCGAGATTTGGTTTGGTATACCTTTCTGTGATTTATTATCTATGTATTTTTTTAAGTCAATTTAATGTACAACCAACTCACGTGAGATTACAAGGACTAATTATTAGAGCGCACTTTGATTTCTAATCTAGAAAAAAAGCATATCTCCATATATGTCATCTAAATGCTTCATAAACGTATTCTCAAATCTTGACTCTAAGATATTAAGTCAACCCAAAAGAGGTTTATGTAGGGGAACTTCATGTGAGAATACAACAACTTTAAGTTATTTTTTATTGTCCAGTTTTGAATGGGTCCAATATCAAAGATTAGAGTGAACATGTTTTATAAGTCTACACCATACCAAAGCATTTTCCTAGGTTATAGAGAAATTCAATGCATAATATCAATTCTAGAAGGCTTGGATTTGAACTTGAGGGGCTTATATTCAACCTCAAGTATTTTTACAACTATACAAAGTTTGAGACATTTAATAAACTACAAGTATTTACATTTTGCATTGGATGATTCTACTATGTGTGACATCAAAATCATTCATGAGTGTTCTCAAAGCTATGAGGCTTATACCTTCTCTTTTAATTTTTGGATATTTATTGCACATTTATCAATTCTCAAGAGAATGCAAATCAAGGTTAATTATTCAGTTTGACTTAATTAGCCCACAACTATGCTAAAAGATTTTATTCCTACTGGTCTTCACTAGGTTCAAGGACTATGCTCATTTATGTTTGAGGACTACCCTTGGCTTGGTTACTTGGGGTATGTGCCTTGCATTTTCATAAACACGACATTTGTACACTTAGGCACTATTTTACCAAAGCCATTGTCAATCTCCAGTCTCACAAAGATATGTAAGCCTAATACCATCCAGTTCGACCAAATCAATAGATGTTTGTTTGTGAAAATATATAAATGTTGCTTTTTTTTGGTTGCAACTCTATTCATATTCACACTTTTTTACTTCAAAGCATGTATATCTAATTATATGATTCTCCAAATTCAAGTGCAAGTTGACAAGGTCTCTCTAAAGATGGCCCACCTTCAACAATTTTTAGAGCGTTGGGAAAAGGTTCCACGTGTAAATGTCATAGTGCCTCTTGATACCTCTACCTCCCATGACCATTCTCTATCTCACATCAACAATATCTCTCTCGCTACAATGGTCGTAGTCATGACTCTTCATCTCATTGCTCACATACTTGGTATTCTCAAGCTCCCTATTATCACTCTAGTGGCAAATGTGGTTTTAACTTGAAACACTTTTCCATACTAAGGATTATCCTCTCGATGGGGTTCAAAGGGCACAAACCCACCCACTAGTGGTGATAGTTGTTGGCCGACTTTTACTAGTGATAATGGACAACCTAGTTCATCCAAATAGCTCCCATGCTTGGCTATGGAAATCTTACCTTTCTATGAGGATAAGCACACAGATAATACTAAATCAAGAGAAGGGTGGTACCTCCCAGATGTCATCCCAGATCCTATTATTGTATGGGGTTGTAAGGATGACAAAGATCTGTGATCAACACCATTTGTTGCTACTCTAGTTGCACAATGACTTCTATTTGTTTTTTATGCTCTCGAGGCTTTGTCTATGTTTCCTATTCTAGGTTCTTCCTATGTGTTTTTGGTCTCTAAGTTGTGCACATTTGACTCCTAAGGGCGATCCTATATCCCCTTTTATTTGTGAATAATGTATACTAATTTAAGTTAATGAAAATGTGGATATTGTTTATTAAAAAAATAAAAAATAAAAAAAGGTAATGAAAGAGAAAAACATGAATATATAAGTGGATTCAATGTACATTTTGATCCTTGGATAGAAAATGACAAAAATATGTAGCAATTCCATGTTGAATCTTCTTTATCCACCTTGGACTTGTCACATAGCCAAACTAGTTGTACACCTTTAAATCTTCTTTGTCCATCCTGGACTGAATTTGTCATGTGTCATGGTGCAATTAGTCCAAGGTGTCAATAAATGGGCCTATATTTGGATTGACTAATCATGGTGCACATTGACCGGTGATAATAGTGTGTCAAGATAGGTTTCTAGGTTAGAATGTCCACATGGATTTGAAGCACTATTCCACCATATGTCTAGGACAAGATTAATTAATTTCATGTCCCTATATCCCATGATATGTCACTACATTGTTTACTTCCCGATATCCAACACAATAACAACTTAATGTTTCATTTCATTGTAGGTTGTATCCACTTTATGTCATTTCTTTCATGCATGTTCTAGATTATTTATCTGTCTAGTAACTAGAAGTGGGTTGCCTTAGGAAGAAAAATTTCCCTTTGCACCTAAAGATGCTCATTAACATGTAGAGCTCATGTCTTTAGAGATGCTTGTTTGTCATGCCCCCATTCTTGATGTCATTATCTTTTGATTGTCGATTAAGGTAACCAACATCATCGTCTTTTAGCTGCCAATTAAGGTAACTACAACTATTATTTGTTTGGCATTTCTAGTTGTGTTTGATTGGTTTTAGGCATGAATTCTACCATTTATTCTTTACAAGTTTTCATGGGTAACAAGAAGCGTTGGTGTATGCTACATGCTCCATTTGATTAGTTCAATATGGCTCTTATTGAGGTATTTGTGTAACTTTTTATTTTATTTGTGTTGTATTTTTTTTTTTTGTGCATTCTAATATTTTCTTGAAGGTTCTTAAACTTGTTGACTTTTTTTTACCAGTTCTCTTGTTTTGACCATGGATTTTATAAATAGAATACAAATATATGTTAATAAACACACTAAAACTACAAGAATCACATATTATGTTCAAGAATTGATGTAAACAAATTGGGGTTTCTAAGTAAAATACTTAAATCATTTCAGTCATCTATGTATAATTTCTTCATTGTGTTTCAAAAATAAATAAAAAATAACTTTCTTCCATAACTACTAGTTTAATATTGTAAATCTTGTTTAAGTGTTTAAATTGCCATGTATTGTTCTACTCGGTTTGTGTCTTCGGAGTTCTCTTGTCATTAATGTTTAAAGAATTGCTATATTAGTAATAGAGTTTTAAGGGATATTATTAATGGGTTTACATATGGAAAAATGGACTTTTTAAGGTATGCAACAAGTTTTCGCATGTGATAGAGAATTTGTATGTTGATTTGGACACACCAAATTTAAACATGTAGACAACTATAGGCATAGACAAATGATGAAAAGGATTTTTATAGGTATGTAATTGGTTTTCCTAGATGATAGAGTAGATTGATGTTGATATGGACACAAAATAGTTACAACACTTGAGAAACATTTACAATATAAATGAAAAGGCATGGAAAAGGTAGTATGGATAAGTTGGAGACAAGTGCAAAGAGTAACTTAAAATCCTATTGAAAATATAGCTTAAAGCTCCATATAAATGGTGTGAAAAAATATTAAAAACCCATTGATAGTATAACTTGGAACCTCATATACATAGCACAAAATAATACATAAAACCTCATTGATAGTATAGCTTAGACCTCATATATAACTTGGCAAAACACATATATTATGGTATAAGGAAAATTGGGTGTAATGTTACAACAAGTCAACTATTATAGTCTTGAACTTCACTTGAAACACTAAGGGAAGAGAAAATAGCCAAACAAGGAAGAACAATGAATACATGCAAATAGTTTCAAATTAAACAACAAAAAGACACATCAAACAAACTCAAATTAGAATGCGGGTAATAGCTAGATCAATATGGCTTTTGATTCTCCTAGTCATGTCCTCCTCCTCTATGACTTAGTTTGTAGTAATGTAATTAAATCAATTTTGACAGATGTCTGGGTATTTTATTTATTTGTAATGATTTATGGATTCGTTGTTTGATTCTAAGACATTAATAAATGTCGTTTTGTTTGGATTGTGTTTTTGCATATGATTTATCCAATTTCAAATTAGCCATAAATGGATGGCTTGATTAGTTTGGTTAATTACTTGTAGCAACAAATGATGCTTTAAGTTATTTAGTGGTGATCTTACTGTTGACCCTATGGCAAGGCATATTGTCAAATACTGACATCCCAATTAAGCTATCCAAGAAGGTCAGTTAATACTGCAACCAAGCTTCTCATCAGGGAGTAGATTTCAATGTAGATCGAGAAGAAGAAGGCATATTGTGTTAACCAAGCTCACAGTATAAATTGGGTTGTTTAGTATTATCAATGGGAAATGTTGTCACATAAGTTTGCACCCTTGTCCAAAGTTTTTACCTAAGGACAACCTTGTGAAACATGGAAATAACCTCCAAGTTGTGGGACTTAAACTATGAGGTTGAGTCTCTAGAGAAGGTTGGCTTCCTTTTCTATCAGAATGCACATAACTACTCTTGGAGAGGAAAAGGAAGAAGGAATGGATAGAAGCAAGCTACCTAATCTAATCTAAGGAGGCGATGCACCAAAATAGAGTGTTTGATCTTATCTCTGCCCATAAATGCACAGTTAACCAGTTATAACATCAAAGAATACAGATTTAGACTTTACTTAATGCAACAAACACATGTAGATCAGACAACAAAAGAATATTATAGGAAGAAACTTCACTTAATATCATTCAAATATCAAAAGTAGATACAATCATGTAAGTTACAGAATATAGACAAGGACATTAACTAGAGGCAAAGAAATCTTGCACAGTATGTTAATGGTTGAAAGAGATATGGAAAAGAATTACAATAGCTCAGAGGCATGAGAAATTATGGTAGTACACAGAGAAGGCAATACTAGAGAATCAGAGAAAGATCAACAACAACCACCCTTGAAAGGGTACAAAACTTTCTTATAGTTGAAGCATAACTGAGAAACTTCTATTGGAATCCAAAGCACAACCACCATCATTAATATTTATAGGGAATAACCATAAAGATTGAGAAAATTTGATCCTGGAATAGACTCAGATGCAAGAAAATCCAATATTTTGCCACAAGAACGACCCTGAGAAGACAAAAGTGACGATCATTAATGCATAACTAGGTAGATGGATAAATAGATGATGAGTGCATGCTCATTTTGCATTTACTATTCATAGGAAATGCTAAAATCAATCTGCAAACGGTCGAAAGATCCAATCTACCATTAAAGAGTCATTTCTTCCTCGCTATTAGCATGCCAAGTCAGACATATTAGTAGGTCAATAATATTCAACATTCATCCCGTACCTTTTGTGCAATTTTATTGGTCAAAGACCCTTCTCTTTTCCAGCTTGGATGAGTGAAACACCTTTATTATGGTCAACCCAAGGGCCTACGATCTTACAATCATCAACTTGTCTTAACATCGAGCCCTCCTTGAAGTCTCTTTACATCTTATGATCACTATGATGCTATGACAAACCCCTTTTTCCTCATGTCTTTAAAAGACTCTTCATTGACACCTACGATCTTATGATTACTCTATATCGTATGAACATAACATGGGAACATGGTTGTATCATCGTAGCTTTGACTTTTCACCCTTACAATAGGACTAAAGAAATGAGACCCACTGGGAACACGTGTTGGGACCTTGCCATGTCACTATACGTATCCTTCGTGCAACTTCCATTGGTGATAAAATGACAACTACTTGATCATAATCTATCTGACGACTTTGAAAATACACCAATTTGTGTCAAAATCTGACCAATAGAAATGTTGCCTTTGGCCAACTCATCTGACAATCTATCCACCTCACTTGTGGCCCACAAGAAAGATAGGACCCACATGCAATGCACCAACCTCTCACTATGTTACATAAATTAAAATACTTGCAACTTTCTATAATGATACAGTGAGGACTATTGATCCTAGGAAGATTGATGGTTGGGAAGATATATGATGTGCTTTATTAGAACTAATGAAGGAGGGTCCACCATACTACGTGTTCATTTGTTGCTTTGTCACCTTCCATAAGATCCTTGTAAATTTATAAGGTGACAAGGTGACGACCATAGATCTAGGTAGATCTAACAGTATGAAAAGTTGTGGCCCTGCAATATATTAAGACATGACTTAACCTTGGGACTTAGGATATAACACGTATAACCAAAGTATTCTTGCATGCCCTAATATTTGAATTTTTAAATATATGAATGTTAGGGTATGGTTAGGTCTTGAAATCAGTTTTTTGGTGGGAAGCATTTTTGGTCAACAATTCTCGCAACTCAGAGGGGATGCAAGCCCGCTATGTATACAACTAGTGACCTAAAGCATCCATTGGGCTATAGAGTCAAAAATCATGAAAATCTGCCCTGCCAAAAACCATAATACTGAAAACTATGACCATCTGTAACTCCAAAAATCAGGACAACCACCTTTGCAACAAAACATGTGCTCGACACTTCTAGGAAAACATGAACAAACGAGAAGCAAAGTACTCTTACTATGTACAAGAAACATCATTTTTTCTCAACAATAGGGTTTGAGATATATCCCATTAACTAGAATAGGCAGAATTTCACCATCAGGTTTGCTTAACTGAAAAGCATTGGCCTTCTTGTAACTGATAACCACATAGGGACCACTCCATAATGTATCAAATTTTGATTTCCTCCTTGGTTTAGCCCTATTTGCATCCCATTTTTATACGAGATCACCCTCCCTAAAGATTCTAACCCTAGCCTTCCTATCAAAGGACTTTTTTACTTGTTGTTGATGTGCTTCTAGGGTCTATATGGCCTGCTTTCTTTTCTCTTCCAAATCCATCAGTTCTGCCCTTCTTATAGACATAACATTTCAATTAGCTCCAACTGATGAGCTAGCTCAAGAGCAAGACACTCCAATGAAATTGGAAGTATGGCTTCTCTACCATATATCAACATAAAAGGAGAATGTCCTATAGTTCTCTTAGGTGTTATTATATTAGCCCACAATGTTGTTCTCAAAGTTTGATGCCAACACCTTTGGTTATCCTCAATAGTCCTCTTCATAATTTTGATTAGGTTATTGTTAGATGACTCAGCCAATACGTTGCCCTAAGGATAGGAGTTTGAGGATGTGCTCAAGTAGATATTATGATAAACCATCCATGCACAAATCTAAGCTCTTATAAAATATTTTTCATTATCTGAAATAATGGTTGAAGGGGCACCAAATTTGGTTACAATTCCATCAAGGAATTCAACAACTAAAGATTCAGTGTTGTCCTTCAATGCAATTTCCTTTGTCCATCTCGTAAAGTAATCCAGTAGCTACAATCCATTTGTGACCAGAACTAGAAGGTGGATTAATAGGGCCTATGAAATCCAATCCCCATTGAGCAAAAGGTTGGTCCACTTGAATGGGATGAAGAGGAAGAGTTGCAAGTCTTTTCTTACTAGAAAAGAAAGCACATTTTTCACACTTTCTCACATCACTATGACAATCATGGAATAAGGATGACCAATAATAACTAGCTCTCATAATCTTCATTGCAGTTGTCCTTGCCAAAAAGTGGCCACCATTAGGACCATCATGAAGCTCCTTGATAACTCTATCAACTTGATCTATATAAATAAATCTCAACAAGGAACCATTGAAGCCTCTCCTAAATAGGGTACCATCAACTATATAGCATAGGGGATTGACTGTAATCTGAACTATCTCTTTTTTGCCTTACCCACCCTTGAGGATATCCATTTCCTGCTAAGGAGGTCTTCATATCATCTATCAGACTCATTGGATTAACATTTCTTGCTTCTTGCTATTCTGTCAATACCATAACAACTTCTTCATCTGATTCTTGAGATGAGATCATTTGTTTGCACAATCTTTTTCCCTTTACCAACTTGGTAATCTGAATGTCCACATCATACTCCATTACCTTAGTGATCCATCCAACTCTCTTCTCACCAATATCTTTTCTCAAAAGGAAGTCTTTTACACTGGCATGGGGTACCAACAAGTGGGTCTTGTTATGAGATAGAAGGTGTCTAAATTTCTTCAAAGCTCTTATGACTGCAAGGGCTTTCTATTCTACATAATTGTATTTGTCTTCATATTCCTTAATCCCTTCACTAAAGAAGGCAATAGGTTGCTCTTCATTCTTATCATTTGTTTGAGTCAAGATAGCAGAAATGCTTGACTCACCACCTAAGATATAAAGAATGAAACCCTTCTCAAAATTCGAATTGATGAGAGTAGGGTTTGAGGCTATGGTTGCTTTGATCTCTTCAAAACTTGCTTCCCTTCCTTGGTCCATGAAAAGACCATATTCTTCTTAAGCATGGCTATAAGAGGTTTCACCATGGTAGCTAAATTAGGAATAGATCTCCTCACAAAATTTATTCTACCAAGAAAACTTTGCAGACTTTTCTTATGACAAGGAAGGGAGAGAGCAAGTATTACCTTTGTTCTTTCTGGATCAATGGCTAAACCATCCTTAGATACAATGTGTCCTAACAATTTTCCTTGATTAGTAGCAAAGACACACTTGCTTGGATTCAAAGATACTCCAAACTCTACATCTTATGAACACTTGTCTGAGATGACCAAAATGATCTACTATATCCTTTGGGTACACTATGATATCATCAAGGTAAACTAACACAAACCTTTTAATCATGTTCTTGAAGGCCATCTCCATTGCCTTTTGAAATGTGGCACCTGCATTTGTTAGCTTAAAAGGCATTTTACTATAAGCATGGGTGCCCCACTTTGTTGTGAATGTAGTCTTATATCTGTCGGCCTCCTTGACTAACACTTGGTTATAACCGAAGAATCCATCCAAGAAAGAGAATCTCTCTGAACCACTGACCTTGAACAATATTTTTTGCATGAAAGGGAGAGGATGATGATCTTTAAGGCAAGCTTGGTTAAGGTCCCTAAAATCCACACATAATCTAATTTCTCCATTCTTCTTCCTAACAAGGATGAGGTTCACTACCCATGATGAGTGCTTGATAGGGAAATTATATTAGCCTCAATCAACTTGGATAAATCTTTTCTCATTAATGGTTCAATCTTAGGGTTCACTGGGCTCTGTTTCTACCTTATAGATTTGACATTATCAATTAAATCAATAGTATGTTGAAACAAACTAGGGAAAACCCTTTAAATCATCATATGTCAAAGCAAATACATCATTAAATTCTTGACATAGATGAATGAAATTCTCTTGCTTAGTTTTAGAACATACCTTCCCCATGTTTAAAGTCTTTCCATTAGCAATCACAACTGGTGTATAATCATCTTTTTTAGTAGCCAGGTTCATGCTTTTGTTTCTTGCTTGGTCATCAGGGTTGAAGACACTCTCTAAAGTAATGAGATCCTTAGGCAACTTATTAGAACTAAGATTGATGATCTAATCCCCATACCATCCATGCAACCTTGATTGGTTTCTATTTGAGAATTTTACCTCATTCTGCAAAAAACTTGCAATTTGTGCATCAGATTCAAACACTTGTCAATTGATGTTTTTGTTAGGAATAGAAAACCTAACTACCACTTTAATTTGTTTCTTCTTATTAGCTTCAAGGTTCTTTGCGATATCATAAGATGTAACCACTACTAGAAGTCTATCAACATCTCTATTCTCTTGTCTAGGGATGCTCTGAATATTAAATGGATTAAAAATTTCAAGAAAATCCCATATTCTATGCTTATAAGACTCGAGAAAATCATTCTTAGTGATATTCTGATTTTTGACTTGATTGACCACCAACTCACTATCTCCATATACACTTAATGCTTGAATTCCTTTTTTTTGAGCAAGTAGAAGGGCTTGAATCAAGGATTCATACTTGGCCACATTATTGGTACAACTGAATTGGAGCCTGAAGGAGAAGTCGTACCTCACTTTTGTAGGAGAAATCAACATCACTCATGCCTTTGATCCATTCTTATTTCTTGATCCATCAAAATACATACTCCATAGGCCACTCATATCCTCTTTGGTCTTCATAAGGTTAGGAAAAAGAGCATCCTTTTCTAATATACAACAGGTGCCAAGGCCTGTCTCAAGGGTTTCTGATATGGGATAAAATTGGTATGCATTATCCCATTCATCTAAGAGAAAATCAGGTATCTCTATTAAAGAAGTGTCAAGCTCATTTACTATGTCATTCTCATCCATTGCTAGGATAGTGCAATTCATATTGATGAGACTAGGAGTGTAGGGCTCAATATGATGGAGGACTAGAGGCTTTGCTCTAATTGAAGCCTTGGTTCTATATCTTGTTCTAAAAAACATAGATGACCAATTAGAAGATATGTAACCACCTATTTGGGTAGTGAAGTCTCTTGAAAGACAAATAGAGACCTCAAAAACTAATATATCTTGAGTTATAGTACAACTAGGGCATGCATGTAGGGCCATTTCAATATTCCTAAGGATCCCTAAAATCTTGACAGTACTACCATCCAACTATAATAAATCCCTAACAGTGGGCTCATATTTCATTTCTAAAGCATTAGCAACACATTTGGGCATTACTAAACTACTAACCCCAAAATCAATCATGCAATTGTGGACTAGTTTTTTCCCTATACTCAAGGAAACAAAAAAATGGAGGAGTTCTAACCTTTTTACTTGTTTCTACCTTCCTTGATGGTTGTACTAGGTGGCTAATCTTTTGGTTCAATACTTTCCAGTTCTTGCTGCAACATCTTTTGCATGGGTATAGTAGCAACAACATCCCACATGGAAATATTCACATTTTTCTTCATCATCTATTCTACCACACTGAATGAGGTATTAGGTGCTATGGTATAAGCTTTGCGAGCTACATGTGTAGGGGGTTGAGTTGGAATAACTTGGGGGCCATTCACATCTCCCCTGCTATTATTTTGTCTTTGTTTTTGAGGGGCATTGGATTGATCATTTGCTACTTGTACACAAGGTACTGTATTTGATGTTGAAGCTTGATTAGGAGGAGGGGGGTAACATCTTCAACAACACTTCTTTTGCTCCTAGTATTGTGAGCAATGGAGTCCTAGTTTACATTACAATGTTCCTCTACCTGATGATTCATGAAGGAACAATCACCATGTCTTTGCATATGTAAGGCATCTTTGAATTGGCTTTCATTATATGACTATTCTTCTATAGACTCCTAAGTATTCAAAGCTAAACAAGATTTGGCTTTTTGACACATATAATAGGCACATGAGTAATTGCAGGAGGAGCAAAAATCTTGATCTTGAGCCATATTGTTTTGAGGGCCTATGGCCCTACTTTGGTTTATACTTGAAGTAGAAGCATGACTATTCTATCTACTTTGATCAAAAGAAGTATTCCCATAATTATAACTTGGGGGCCTACCATTAATTGGAGCTTGATATTGCAATTGAGGGTCCTTATTCACCTAAGCTTGTTGTCTCTACAATGCCACTACTTTGCTGCTCACTTTCTACATCACAGAGAAGCTATCTTCCAACTTCTTCTCTTGACCTTGAAATCTTCTATCTATGTTCAACATCATAGACTACATCATCTCCTTGATTTACTACATTCCATTCAAAGATGTAGAAGCTTAAGGAGATAGAGCAAGGAGTTGTGAGGTGGAAGTTGTGGGAATAGGGGCCATTGTTGGTTGGTGATTTGGGATGTCATGGAAGAAAGGAATAGGAGGCCTTGGAGCTAACTTTTCTTCTTGTACTAGTACGTTTTCTACCTTTATTTCTATTTCATAGGCATCAGGTAAGGTATCTCCTCCCATGATTTAGATTGTAGTGGCAATTTCACTGTTAAAAGCTCTGAGGTAACGTAAGAAGGCATTACCATGAGTATGCTTCAATGAAGTAGGTATTTTGTCCCATGTCTTTTGAAATCTATAGTTGAAATCGATCATACATTCATGGGGGGCTCTTCTTATAGTAGTTAATTGTTTTAAAAGTGATAAATAATCACTTTTGTCCTTAAAATGTTTATATAGTCCTGCTCCTAACCCATCCCAATCCATTATAGAACATTGTGATAGACCCCTGTACCATTGCAGGGCTTTCCCTTTTAAACATGAAGTCAGGAGTCTAATGAACACATCATCTTCTATAATACTGTGGATATTGTAGACATTTGCAACCTCTTGAATGTGTTCTAAGGGAGAGATAAAAGTTTCACTTGTAAATTCAAGTATACTTTTAAGTGCAGCTACTGGTATGTCATGTCTTTGGGCTAATAAGAGAGGACTTCCACCATTAAAGGTGGAAAAAGTATGAGCTCTAGCCATATAAGCAAGTGGTCTATTAATATGAGCTAATGGATTTCTAGGTTGAGATCTCACAACAGGAGGAGTGGAGATTGATCTTCTAAGGGTATGTATTTCCTCTATACTTTTAACTAGTGATAAAGATACTCTATTCTTTCTTCCTCTAGGATTTGAAAATGAAAGCTCTTGGTACTAAATTTTACCTCTAGAAGATGCCCTTGTTTCAGCTTTGGGAATGAATCAGAACAACTATGTTCTGAAACTAGATATGAAGGGTGTAGTCGCCAATTGCTCTATGAAAATTAGCCTCTTGAAGGTCTAGAATATTGAGAGAAACTCTATCTTCTCATCATCAACTTTAAATTCTTCTCTTTTGACACTAGTAGGCTTTGAAATATTTTGAATATTGTCCCACCAGGCGTACCAAAAATTGTTGTCACAAAAGTTTGCACCCTTGTCCAAAGTTTTTACCTAAGGACAACCTTTTGAAACATGGAAAAAACCTCCAAGTTGTGGGACTTGAACTGTGAGGTTGAGTCTTCAGAGAAGGCCAACTTTCTTTTCTATCAAGATGCACCTAACTACTCTTAAAGAGGAAAAAGGAGAAAGAATGCATAAAAACAAACTATCTAATCTAATCTAAGGAGGTGATGCACTAAAATAGAGTGTTTGATCTTATCTCTACCCAAAAATGCGTAGATAACTAGCTATAACCTCAAAGAATATAGATTCAAACTTTGTTTAATTCAACAACCACATGTAAATTAGACAACAAAAGAATGCTATAGGAAGAAACTTCACTTAATATCATTCAAATTCAAAAAGTAGATACAATCATGTAAGTTGTAGAATATAGACAAGAACATTAACCAGAGGCAAAGAAATCTTGTACAGTGTGTTAATGGTTGAAAGAGATATCACAGAGAATTGCAATAGCTTAGAGGCATGAGAAATTACAGTACTATGTAGAGAAGGAAATACTAGAGAATTAGACAAAGATCAACTACAACCACCCTTGAAAGGGTACAAAACTTGCTTTCATAGTTGAAGCATAATTGAGAAACTTCTATTGGAATCCAAAGCACAACCACCATCATTAAAATTTATAGGGAATAACCATAAATATTGAGAAAATTTGATCCTATAATAGGTTCAGATGCAAGAAAATTCAATATTGTACCAAAAGAACGACCCTGAGAAGACAAATGCATGGTCATTAATGCATAACTAGGTAGATGGATAACCAAATGATGAGTGCATGCTCCATTTGCATTTACTAGGCATGGGAAATGCTGAAAGTAATCTGTAGACAATCGAAAGATCTGATCTGCCATTAAAGATTTATTTCTTCCCCGCTATCAACATGCCAAGTTAGACATATCAACAAGTCAATAATACTCAATATTCATCTTGTACCTTTCTTACAATTCTATTGGTCAAAGACCCTTCTCTTTTCAACCTTGGACAAGTGAAACACCTTTATCATGGTCAACCCAAGGGCCTACAATCTTACAACTATTAACTTATCTTAACATTAGGTCCTCCTTCAAGTCTCTTTACGATGGCTACGATGCTACGAGAAACCCCTTTGTCTTCATGTCTTTGGAAGATTCTTCAGTCGCACCTCTGATCTTATAATAACTGCATATCGTAAGATTATAACATGGGAACATGGTCATATTATTGTAGCTTTGAATTTTCACCCTTACGATAGGAACTAAAAAAATGGAACCTACAAGGGACACATATCAAGACCTCACCATGTCACTATAGGTGTCCTTCATGCAACTTCCCTTGGCAATAAAATGACAACCACTTGATCATAATCCATCTAATAGCTCAGTAAACACACCAATTCATTTTAAAATCTAACCAATAGAAACATTGCCTTTTGCCAACTCATCTAAGAATCTATCCACCTCACCTACAGCCCACAATAAAGATAGGATCCACATGCCATTAGTCAACCTCTTGCTTTGTTGTATAAATTAAAATACTCATAGCTTTCCATAATGACATAATGAGGACCATTGATCCTAGGAAGGTCGATGCCTAGGAAGGTGCATGATGTGCTTTATCAGAACTGAGGAAGGAAGGTCCACCATGCTACATGTTCATTTTCTCCTTTTTTGCCTTCCACAAGACCCTTGTAAATTTATATAGCAACAAGGTGACACCTATAGATCTAGGAAGATCTAGCGGTATGAAAAGTTGCAACCCAGCAAAATATTAAGACATGACTTAACCTTGGGACTTAGGATATAATGCATATAACCAAAGTATTCTCACATGCCCTAATATTTGGATTTTCAAATATATGAATGTTAGGGTATGCTTAGGTCTTGAAATAAATATATTTGGTGGGAAGCATTTTTGGTCAATAGGAAACAAGTTTCATATGTGAATTGAATTCATAGTTAACCAAGCTCTCTATGTAAACTAGGCTCCTATATCGCCCGAGTTCCACAATGTCATCCAAGCTTTTAGTACTAAGTAATAGTGTCACCTGAGCTCACTGTATTGCTTGAGTGTTAGCAAAAGATCATTTGAAAGCACTGCATTTCATAAGCATCAATACTTGAGCCAACTTAAAGATATAGTTGATTATGATGAAGATATCTATTTTGGGAGTCGACTTGATATAGAGTTATTGTTTGAAGGGAATATAAGGAAGACAAATTCATTTTTCTAAGTATGTAAAATATGCAAGAAGTGTAATAAATAAGAATACATGATTATTTTCGAGACAATAAGTGAATATGGAGAAAAATATGTAGTTAGGCTACAAGGCAGTATAATAGCGGAGCAAAGACTTGTTGAGATCTGATTGAAAAAAACATTTTTGAGAAATTGTTGAACTAGATTGAAAGAGGAAGATTGTTGAAGAAGACTATGTGTATCAATCATTGTTTTGTCACCGATGTCAAACCTATAAACATGCTATTTTTTGGTAAGACAACTATTTATAAGATTCAAGTACTATCACTTAGTTGATCAATGAAGATGATTTGATCAAAAGATGTAACAATAGCACCTAGAGGAAAGGTTGAGTTATGAGTATGTAATGAAGTACAAAGATCAATTAAGATAGTGATGAAATGACGAATTGATAATCTACTTAAGGTTACAAAGGATGGTTACACTTAGAAAGTTTAGAAGAACAAGTTATACAAATTTTGTCTGCCAAGCTTGACTGAGTAGATAGTAGGTGCCAAGCAAAGTCAGTACAAGCTAAGCAGATTATTAGCTGGAGCTAAGTAAAAGTTCATTCTAGTGTATGTCAAGAAGAATAGTGGATGCCAAGTAAAGTTTAGTTGATGTCGAGCACCAGTAAACTTTAGTTTGTGCCGAGTGAATTCACAATGGATGCTGAGCAACGCAGTATGTGCCAAGAATTAGAAGGTTGATATTGTCAAGCTACTACATTATTTAAAAGATTGTGGATTCGATGAATCTGAGCTAAAAAGTTTGTTTTCTTGGATTATGTGAACTAGGTAGAAGATAAGGTTGGTGAGCTAATGGCACAAATTTCAAGGTAAACCATTTTTAGGTGAATTCAAAGTGGATTCTAGGAAAAATTTCTAAAAGAGATATGAGATATGGGGTAGATACATTGTATCCTACTTAATCTATCTAAAGACTTTGGATGATGGAGAATGAGTGGAAAAATATCTTAATTTCCTATTTATAGGAATGGATCGTCATGAAGCAAGGTTGTCATGTGCGAGAACCTAAGGGAGACAAGGAGTTAGGGGTTTTGCTTCATCAAGTGACCTAGGAGAAGAGTTTGCAGTGTAATGTTAAACAAGAAGGATTAAAGAGATGGATGCTTGAAGGGTGAACAAGCTATTAGAGCTACAAAGTATGAAGGCTAAGAAAAATTGAGGACCAAACAGAGATCTGTAATCTACAAGTGAAGTTGTAAGTTGTATTAGATCAAAGCCTTACTGTTACTCTCTAACAGTTGTATCAATCTAGGGTAAATCCTCTGGATTAATGTTGACCTAATAGTCATTTGTAAATCCTTTAACTGAGTGACATTCCAAGTGAATGGTGTAAAGTACTCTAACAAGGCTCACTCCTAATAGGTTGATTGAAATCCTTTAATAGGGTCACATTTAACAGTGTGTATTGTAACCTTTAATTGAGTTCGCATTTCATAAGGCATCACTTCAGAAGAGCGAAAAGAGTAGCATGTTACTGGTGGTTTTTTCCAAATTGGGTTTCCACATAAATCATTATATCAAGTGTGTTGATGAATTTTTTATATTTCATGCTTTACATTTTTGTAAGTTAATTTGATAGTAACCTACAAGTTTTAAGTGATTGCATAATCTTATGGATGCATGTATGAGTATAAATATTTTATGGGTTCTCTAAGCTATGAAAAGTTTTATTTATATATCTGGACCTTGGATAACTGATTCACCCCCCCTCTCAGTTATTCTAAAGTATTCTAACAATTTTTATCAAAGCTATCTACTTGAGAGAACTAGTTTGAAGGTACTAGAAGCTCAAAGATGAAGATATTAAAAAGAGAAGTACACAAGTTCAATAGAGATAACTTTCCTATATGGAAAAGTTTGATGAAGCTACACCTCGGAGGACTTGGAGATCATTCACAATCTATCATTTCTATGGAGCATGTTGATCCTACTAGTGCCCCAACTACTGAAGATATGAAGAATAATAAAGAACACAACTAGACAATCTTGGAGATTGCCTCTGCCCTAAGTCATGTCAAATTTGATGATATCAAAGGTCTTGACAGCGCAAATAAAATGTGGGATGCCCTAACCACTATCTATGGAGGAGATGCAAATGTTCTAATAGCCAAAGTAGAAAGTTTTAGAGGTAAGTTTGATGATATGAAAATGGAAGAAGGTGAGAATATTGCTCCATGTGTTAAAAGGATAAAAGAAGTTGTCAATGCAATAAAATGATCTACTGGTAATATAGATGATGATATTATTTTAAGAAAAGTTTTGAGAACACTGTTACTTATATATGCTATTAGAGTTTCTTCAATTCAAGAATTGAGATGTATTCCAGGGAATAAACTATCACTTAAAGGTTTGGTAGGTAAACTCACTATTTTTGAGCTATCTAACTTTGATAATTACAAACCTGAAAAGATTGAATCTACTTTCAAAGCTAAAGTATCATTAAAGGAACTTGATGAGAAGAAGAAGAAGAAAAAGAAGATGTATGTGTCTAGTGACAGCGATACAAATGAAGAGGATGTCAAACAACTTAAAGCACTACTAGCAAGAAGATTCGACAAAGGTAAAGGCAATTTCAAAGGTAAGTTACCCATCATTTGTTTCAATTGCAATGAGGTTGGTCATATTGCTATTAGATGTCTACAAAAGAAGAACTACATAGGTGGTGACAAGTACAAGAGTAGAAGAGATGAAGACAACAAATATTACAAAGACAAAGGCAAGAAGTCTTGCTACATTGCTGAAGAGGAAACAAAGGATGATTTTGATGAACATGATGATGAGGTGGTGTATGTTGCAATGAAGGAAAAATCTGATGAAGATGAGGCAACTGCACTTATGACTTGTATGAACAAGAATGATAGATGGATCATTGAAAATGGATGTTCACATCATATGACTGGAGACAAAAGTAAGTTCATTACCTCAAATTTTTATAATGGAAATAGTGTAAGATTTGGTAATGATGCACCATGTTTGGTAAAAGGAAAAGGTTCTATCAAACTCAAAGATAAGATTTTATGTGACAATGCTTACTATGTTGAAGGACTTAACTATAATTTGTTGAGTGTGTCACAACTAAATAATTTGGGATGTAAGGTTGAGTTTGAAAACAAGATTGCTAGGATGTATAGAAAAAATGGAAAACTGATTGGAAAGGGTGATCAAACTAGAAGTAATCTATTCTATCTTGACATAGAGGACCCTACTTGTCTTATTGCAAAATTTGATGATGTATGGATATGGCACAAGAGGTTATGTCATGTTAATTTTGATAACTTAGTATCAGTAACATGAAGAAAGTTAGAGGTTTTCCTAAGTTGAAGAAGCCTAATAATGTGATGTGAAAACAATGTCGGTTAGGCAAAATGCAAAAGTTAAGTTTTAAGAGTAAAACTTATACCTCTAAAGGAATACTAGAGATTATTCATATTGACTTGTGTGGACCAATCGATGTGCAAAGCTACAAAGGAGATACATATATTATGTTATTTGTTGATGACTATTCTAGGATGATGATAGTTATGTTTTTGAAATAAAAATTTGATGCTTTCCAAATGTTTAAGTGGTACTTAGCAAGAGTTGAAAAGGAACCAAGTAAAAGCTTGAAGTTTTTGAGATCTGATAAAGGAGGAGAGTTCACATCAAATGAGTTTGAGATGTTCTATAATGATAGAGGAATCAAAAGACATACATCTACCCCTAGAACACCTCCACAAAATGGAATAGTTGGAAGGAGGAATAGATCTATAATGGACTGTGCTAGAATACTTGTTATGGAAAAGAATGTTGCTTTGAAATACTGGAGAGAAGCTATAAGTATAGCTATCTATTCCTTGAACTATGTGCAAATCAAGAAAGGTACTCATTCAACACATTTTGAACTATGGTATCGATACTCACCTAATGTAAAATACTTTAAGGTATTTGGAAGTAAGTGTTACATTCTTAAAAACTTGAGGAATGGTAAGCTTGATGTAAAAAGTGAAGAAGGTATATTCTTAGGATACTCCACAAGAAGTAAAGCTTATAAGTGTTTGAATACTAACACTTAAAAAAATTGTGGAAAGTGCAAATGTGAATTTTGATGAATATACAAAACTACATGAGGCTAAACCTATGAAAGAACCACAAGAATACAAATCATTTGTATAATTTTATGAAGGTATTCCCACTGAAGAAGATGTTGCAAATCAAGTTACAATTCAATAACAAGTTTTAGTGATTATCGAGTCACACCCCATGAATGCCAAGTTGGATTCATAAACTGTGCTACATTTAGATGTTGAGTTATAGAATAAAGTGGGAGCTTATTTTGATTTTGAGATTAGTGTAAATGAAAGAGATGTTGACCTACCTAACAAACATATATGCAGCGATCCTAAAGTTGAAAGACAAAATGAAGAAATAAGAGCTTAGCCAAGATTGTCCAAATATGTCAAAAGACATCATCCTGTTGCTCAAATCATTGCAGATAAAGATGCTAGACCAACGACAAGAAATAGATTGAGAAGTGAAAAATGTTTGCTAAGCATGAAGGAACCCAAATTAGTAAGATATTCATTAGAGGATGTTGACTAGAATAAAGCCATGGAAGAAGAGACTAAACAAATAGAGAAGAATAAAACATGGAGTCTAGTTCCTAAACTAGAAGACAAAAATGTAATTGGTACCAAGTGGGTATTTAGAAACAAGCTAGATGAAAATAGTGAAGTTATAAAGAACAAAGCAAGATTAGTTTGCAAGGGATATGCACAAGAAGAAGGAATTGATTATGGAGAGACATTTGCCCCTGTTGTTATATTGGAAGGAGTAAGAACTCTACTCGGTTATTTTGCATAATAAAGTTTCAAAGTTTATCAGATGGATGTTAAATCTAAATATTTGAATGGTATATTAGAAGAAGAAGTTTACATAGAACAATTAGAAGGTTTTGTTGATGTTAACAATAGAAACATGGTATGTAGACTACACAAGGCTTAATATGGTTTGAAATAAGCACCAAGAGCATGGTATTAGAGACTTCATAATTATCTTGTGAAGATTGGATTTGAAAGGACTGATGATAACAACAATCTATACATGAAGACAGAAAAAGGCAAAGGTATTTTGTTATCTAAAATATTTGTTGATGATATCATATTTGGAGGTCAAGATGCTTTATGTAAGGATTTTACAAATCGGATGAAGCAAGAATTTGAGATTTCTATGTTTGAAGAGATCAAATTTTTTGTAGGTTTGCAAGTATATTAGATGAAATATGGAATATACATTACTCAGTCAAAATATGTCAAGGAAATATTGAAAACTTTTAGATTAAAGGATTCCAAACTAGTAAGTACACCTATGGTGATAGGAAACAAGTTGTCAAAGAATGATGATTCAGCTAGGGTGAATCAAACATTGTATAGGTCTATGATTGAAAAATTGCAATATGTAGTACATAATAGACCTGATATTGCATTATCTATAGGGATAGTTGCAAGATTCTCTGCTAATCCTAGGGAGAATCATTGAATGGCTATGAAGAGAATAATGAGATATATAAAAGGAATAGAAGAGTTTGGTCTATATTACAAGAAAAATAAAAAAATTGAATTGAGATCCTACACTGATGTTGATTGGGCTGGAACATTGATGATAGAAAGAGCACCAGTGGAGGAGTATTTTTCTTAGGAAAGAGACTAGTTACATGGACTAGCAAGAAACAAAATTGTACTTCATAATCTATTGCTAAAGTTGAATATGTTGCTACTACTGTAAATTGCACAAGCATTGTATGGATCAAACAGCTACTCAAAGGTATGAAAGAAGATATCACAGAACCACTGGTGCTATATTGTGATAATACAAGTGTTATCAATATATCAAAGAATCTAGTGATGCACACAAAGGAAAAGCACATTGTAATCAATCATTACTTGAGAGAGTTAGTTTAATATAAAGAGGTGAAGATGGAATATGTCAACACAAAGGAACAAATTGCTAATATCTTCACAAAAGCATTACCTAAGGATGCTCATGAGTATCTAAGAGGTAAACTAGGGGTGATGCCCCTATCAAAGGCTATCTAAATAACAAGAGGAGTGCCCTACATCGAACAAGCTAATATTCTTATCTTACACATTGATGTAGATGATCTTACTTTAGGAGCTTTCTAAAGTAATAAAAGAGCTGAAACTTCAAATCAGTCACAAGCAAGGTGACAGAGGGAGAAGCCGAAGAAACTGAAAAGCCTATATCTACATGTTAAGATGAAAGGTTTTTGGCATATGTCTTTGGCATTGTTGTCAAAGAGGGAGATGATATTACTGATCAACAATATGATTACTGATCAAGAGGGAGATATCAAGAAATTGTTGTCAAAGAGATGGAGAGTGTTATTGATCTTAGAAGGAGCTAATTGATGATATTGCTTATCAGAGGAGAACACAAGTATGATGAGGGAGATAGATACAAATATAAGAAAGAGGGAGAAATCACAATCGATCTAGTAAGAGGAAGATACAAGAAGAACTTAGAAGGAGTTATAGAATTTTGTAATCTATTTAGAAGATGGAAGCTACTGATAGAGGGAGAGATTTCAATACAAGTTTTCTTTTTGGTATTGTCTTACTGTTTTCACCTAGTCAGTTTGGTTGAACAAAGGTGTTTACCATTTGATTAATTCGGTTGATCAGTTTAGTTTTCCATCAATGCCAAAGAGGGAGATTGTTGAGATATTACTGAAAAGATTATTTTTGAGAAATTGTTGAACTAGATTGAAAGAGGGATATTGTTGAAGAAGACTATGTTTCAATCATTGTTTTATCACTGATGTCAAACCTGCAAACATGCTATTTGTTAGTAAAACAACTACTTATAAGATTCAAGTACTATCACTTAGTTGATCGATGAAGAGGATTTGATCAAAAGATGTAAAATTAGCATCTAAAGGAAAGGTTGAGTTAGGATTATGTAATGAAGTACAAGGATCAGTTAAGATAGTGATGACATGATGTATTGATAATCTGCTTAAAGTTACAAAGGTTAGTTACACTAAGAAAGTTTAAAAGAACAAGTTACACAAAGTTTGTCTGCCAAGCTTGAGTAAGTGGATAGTCGGTGCCGAGAAAAGTCAATACAAGTCGAGCAAAAAATTAGTTAAAGCGGAGTAAAATTTCATTCTAGTGTATGTTGAGAAAAATAGTGGATGCCAAGTAAAGTTTAGTTGATGTCAAGCACTAGTAAACTTTAGTTCGTACTAAGTGATTTCTTGTGGATGTCGAGCAATGAAGTATGTGCCAAGCATCAAAAGGTTGATAATGTCAAGCTACTGCATTATTTAAAAGATAGTGGATTCGATGAATCTGACCTAACAAGTTTGTTTTCTTGGATTATGCGAACCAGGTGGAAGATAAGTTTGATGAGCTAGTGGCACATATTTTAAGGTAAACCATTTTTAGGTGAATCCAAAGTGGATTCTAGGAGAAGTTTCTAAAAGAGATATGAGATATAGGGTAGATACATTGTATTCTACCTAATGCATCTAAACCCTAAATTGGACGATAGAGAATGAGTGAAAAAATATCTTAATTTCCTATTTATAGGAATGGCTAGTCATGAAGCAAGGTTGTCATGTGTAAGAACCTAAGGGAGACAAGGAGTCAAGGGTTTTGCTTCATCAAGTGACCTAAGAGAAGAGTCTGCAATGGCATGTTAAGAAAGAAGGCTTAAAGAGATGGATGCTTAAAGGGTGAATAAGCTATTAGAGTGGCAAAGTATGAAGGCCAAATAGAATTGAGGACTGAATAGAGATCTATAATTTGCAAGTGAAGTTGTATTAGATCAAAGCCTTACTGTTACTCTCTAACAATTGTATCAGTCTAGGATAAATCCTTTGGATTAAGGTTGACCTAATAGTAATTTTTAAATCTTTTAACCGGGTGACATTCCAAGTGAATGGTCTAAAGTCCTCTAACAAGGCTCACTCCTAACAGGGTGATTGAAATCTTTTAATAGGATCACATTTAACAATGTGCATTGTAACCTTTAACAAAGCTGGCCTCTAATAGGGCACCACTTCAAAAGAGTGAAGAGAGTAGTATGTTACGGGTGGTTTTTCCCAAATTGGGTTTCCACATAAATCATTATGTCATGTGTTGATGAATCTATTATGTTTCATGCTTTATATTTCTGCAAGTTGATCTGACAGTGACCTACAAGTTTTAAGTGATTGCATAATCTTATGTATACATGCATGAGTATAAATGTTTTATGGGTTCACTAAGTTGTGAAATTTTTTATTTATACATCTAGACTTTAGGTAACTGATTCACCCCCCTCCACTAGTTATTCTAAACTATTCCAACAAGACTCATCCATCACAATCAATTGATCATATTATTGAAAGGATTTAATTCAACAAATATTGTGGATTCATCCTTGCATGTGCATCAGTTAAATCCTTTAACTAAGTGGACCTAACAGTCTTTTAGAAGATATTTCATTGTATTGTAAAATCTTTTTACAAGGTGGACCTAATAGTCCTTCATACTCTTAATAGAGTATATCACTAGAAGTGATAAATTGTAAGCCCTAACATGCCGACTTTATTACTACAATAATGAATCTTGTGGGTGTAATCTCTAATCTAGTTTTACCTTCTACTTGGAGGGTTTCTGGGTTACCATAGCTTGTGTCAAAGTGTTAGGGTGTTGATTTCTTTATTATTTTATGCTCATGCATGTAAGTACATTAGATAATATAAAGAAGTAAGGCTGAGGTAATCTTAGAGAGAATTTTTATTAGTAACTTGATTCATCCTCCATGTTAGTGTAAATAATTAATTACTATTTACACTTTACTTAATTTTACTTAAATTAAATGTATTGTTTTATTAGTTGTCATGTAGACTCCTAGGAGTATGCATAGTCATATGAGTTGTCTTGTTGACAACACAGGAGTTTGCATATTCAACTGAGTTGTCATGTAGACAACACTGTTGTTCACACTCTAATTAAGCACATGGTCTCTACAACATCTTTCATGTGATACACCTATGTAAGCTTTTCCTCTCATCATCGCACAAACTCCTATGCTCAATGGAGGATAATCCACTCTTGGTGGACATGTGCTTAATTGTGATGCTTATCACTTTACTAACTCCTAGTCATTCTAGAGGCCTTTATATATAGACACTTCTAGTGTGTATAAATCAATTATTCATTCTCATATTGTTATTATGATCATACATCATTTGGTCCATATTGTGCTTTTTTCTTGAGCTTCTTGATCTTGATGTCATTTTTTCCTAAGGAAAATTCTTACATGGTATCAGAGCCATAGGAGCGCCATTTCATAGCTATTGGAGACCATTTTTACTTCACCTCTTGGAAGACCATGATTTAGACCTGGAGTATCTATAGGTATGGGGAGTGTCTAGAGCCAAATTGGACCTCACCATTGTGTCCAAAGTGTTGATTCAATGAATTTTGACTATAAATTTTCCTACCCTAGGCTATAGTCAAAATTGAGGTAATTTTTTTTTGTAAACTAGCATCTAAAGGCCCAATTTGTAGAATTGGTCAGATCTTTTAGATTTGTGTAATTTATTTTCAAATCTGCATTTTTTATATTCACATCTCTACAAAAAAATTTCTAGATCTGCTATATTTTTTCAAATTTTTTTTATAGAAGCATTTTTTTTGTAGGCAAACTAGGTGGTCAAACCCCGGCACGTATGGAATATTTCATAACACCGTAGGCATATTCCTCAACATAATTGATGGTTATAGCTCCACTCAGTGGAATATTCCACCATAATTGATGACATTTCCAAATTTCACAATGAAGACAACAACTTTCCACATTTCCAGTGGCCTCTAAGCCACTACACTCTTTGTGGCTATTTGTTTTTAAACAAACCTTTGCACTAAAACTTGGTGCATGTGAGACTAAAATCCCCCACCAACGAAGCCACCCTCCCACTAGCCATTTTCTTTTCGGTGACCATCGACCTTTTGTGAACTTTCGACGCTGACTTCTTACTCTAGTCAATGTCCCATGCTCCCGCCAATGGCATCAACCTCTCCCACTCTGGAAACCCTCCTCTAGCGACTACTGCAACTTTGGTAACCCTCACCGATGCTATCTGTTAGCTTCCCAACCGCCCACACAGATTAGTGACTCAACTACCACATAACCTACCTTCCCTACAATCAAACACCTACAATCTGCCACCGTGGATCCACATTAGCACCCTGGTGACTCAACTACCAAGTCAACATACTTGGCCATGTCTGTCACAATATCATCATGATGGGACACTTCAACAATTTCATATAGGACGTCAGTATCCGTACTGCCACATCATGTGAACAGGCCTTTTTTCACTGACATCATCATTTCCTAAGCTTAAAATTGATGACCTTTTGATCATCACTAGTAGGCCTTATTGCACTGTCATGATGGTTGTTTGGACATCAATTTTAACATAGTTTTTTGTTGGGCAGACCCCTCACCATATGCAGTTTTGATTTGACAGTCCAACTTTGGGAGACAATATCTTAGTCATCTGGACTCTAAATTAGGTGCAATTTTTTTTTGATTTAGGCTAACATTTTCTAAAAATTTTAGTGGGCCTATTTTTGTTTTGTTTTGGTGCATAGATTTGTCAAAAAAAAAAAAATTTGGTGACTGTACCTATCCAGTCCTACATTTTGCAACTTCAAATGCTCCGTACAGGCTCATCTGGAACACATTTTTAGATTCTATTTTTTTTGAAAGTGAATAATTTTTCATCTACTTTTTAGATTTGCAATTAGATTATAGACTTGTGTGGATAGAAATACCATTTTCATAAATAGGTACTTTTTTGCATTGTATTGCTTTGATCAAAAATCAAAATTGTTGTATATCTAAGCTACAATTCTTAGTACCAAATTTGAACTCCAAAAGGAGGTTGTAAATAGCAAAATTAGAAGTCCACTTAGGCCTAAATTAGCAAGTGGTTATTGTAAACGCACTAAGTATAAAGTGCCAAAATCATTCATTTGGGAGGGGGGGGGGGGGGTTGATTGAGTGAAAAGGGGGGGTGTCTCTTGGTGTTCTGTTCCTCTTTTCTTGTTGTTATCTTTCTTTCCTTGCATTATGGGAAACCTTAAGATTCCAAAATTAACACCACATAACTATGCCACATGGTCAGTTAAAAAATGGTGTGAATTGATGAATGAAGAAGTTTCTCAATATGCAGATGGCTCTTTTCCTAATCCAACAAGTGATCAAGTATCTCAAAGTGAAATTTTTTCTTGGGAAACAGTAGATGTGCCCAACGTGAGGTGATAGTTAGGGGAGGCTATTAGATCAGCATGGTTATGAGATTCTTTCTACCGCTTCACAACCTTGGGATGACATGAATCCACTAGTTGCTATATTGATGCAGGGGGAGATAATTTGATGCTAACAGAAAAGGCTAATAGGGAGCCCATGGGGCCCCCTTCAGCTACTTCTATACAAAAAGTAGCTTCCCCATGACCCCTTCGTTTACCGTATGTCCACCTACTACCTCAGTCCCTGAGTATAGGTGCCGGTACCCCCGGGGGAAAGCCCTAGGACTCATTAGGTTAGGGGTTGATGACAAGATCCTCTATCAAATCATAAAATATAATACATCCAAGGAAATTTGGGATGCCCTTAAAAATCTATATGGGAAAGTGACTGAGGAGGATGTCTACAAAATTGACTATGAGCTTATCTCCCTAGATCCAAAGAGCTTTGATTCTATCTAAGATTTTATCATTAAGGTGAATGAGTTGAGAACAAAACTTAATGATTGTGGTAGTCTTATTAAATATGATAAGTTGATTTATCTAATTTACAATAAGCTGCCATCTAAATACTCTACATTTGTCTCTTCTTTCAAAAACACAAAGACTACCTTAGGGGCTTCCTATAAAAAAATCACTTTTGATGACTATGCTCAATTGTTAGAGGATGAATGAGCTAAGTTGATAACAATGGGGATTCTCAAGTCTTCAAAGTCTAAGGCATGGGTGACTAACAATGAGAGTTCTAAAAATTCAACTAGTGAAAGTTCAAACAAAGGAAAGGGAAAAAAGAAGAAGTGGAAAGATAACAAAAAAGGGGACATAGAAAAGTGAACACCAAATCAACAAAAAGGAAAGTCTTCTTCTAATACCAACAAAAAGGGGGACAATAATAAGGAAAAGATGAAGTGTGCCTATTGCAAGAGAACTAGTCGTGACAAACATTAGTGTTATCACAAGAAAATTGATGAATTGAAAAACATCATGAAGAAACAGAATGTTCCATTGCCTAATGCTTATAAGGAAAACGGGTCTTCATCCTCAGATTATAAGAGCAAAGAGCAAGCTTTACTTAGAAACACTGTTAGTCAGGGAGAATGGATTATTGACTCAAGTGCCACACATCACATGGTGCCTCAAAAAGAGATTTTTCTTCCATGAGACCTTCAAAGGTACCTCACATCTTTGTAGGGGATGGTACAAAAGTGGAAATTGAAGGAGAAGAAGAAGTTGAGATGGAAAGTAGAGCATTCAAGGATTTTCTCTATGTTCCTAATCTTACCTCAACCTTCTTTCAGTCTACCAAATCACTCACTATGGAGGTGGAAATAAGGTTGAATTTCTTCTAGATTTAGTAGTAGTGAATAGCATCAAAGATGACTCTATGGTTGCAATAGGTGAAGCTAATCATGATTCAAGGCTTTACACTTTCTCTTCCTCTGTGCCTAAATCTAATGCACAAGCCTTATTAATACATTCAAATATAGAAAGAAAACTGTGGCATGAGAGATTTGGACATCTCAACTATAGGTATCTTCAATAGCTTAGTAGCAAGAACATGGTTCATGGTCTACCTCAAGTCCAATTTTTATAAGGTGTTTGTTCAAGTTGTACACTTGGGAAGAATCCACAAAAAATGTTTGACAAGAGGAAGTCTTGGAGAGCACAATGTGTTCTTGAAGTAGTTCATAGTGATGTGGTGGGCCCATTTCCAATGCCATCATTTGGCAAGTCTCTCTATGTACTCACCTTCATTGATGACTACTCTTTCTATACTTGGGTATTCTTCATGGCTCATAAGAGTGAAGTGTTTGAATGATTTCTCAGCTTCAAGGATCAAGTAGAAAAGCAGTTAGAGAAAGTCATCAAAGTCCTTAGAAAAGATAATGGAGGGGAGTATGTGAACTCAAGACTTATTGACTTTTGTACTCAAGAGGGAATTGACCTTCAACATTTTGTACCATACTCACCACAGTAGAATGGTGTTGTCGAAAGGAAGAATAGAACCCTAAAAGAGATAACCACTTGCATGCTACTACTTAAGTCTCTTGATCAAGTCTTTTGGGTTGAAGAAATGAATTGTGCTAACTACATCTAGAATAGGAGTCCTCATAAAGCTTTGGATGGTGTAACTCCTTTTGAAGCTTGAACTGGAAGGAAACCTTTTGCAAAGAAATTTAGAGTCTTTGGTTGTCCAACATGGGCATGAATACCTCCATAGAAACGCAAGTCATTGGAACCTCAAAGAAAACCTTGCATCTTTGTTGGATATGTGGACTCTCATAAAGCCTACAAGTTAATGGATCTAGAGACACATGAAATTTTCTATGAGAGGAGTGTACACTTTGAAGAAAGTTGCCCCAGATTTACTTCTTCAACTCCTCTTTCCTCCTTCATTGAAGGGAGTAACATTAATGACAATGACTTGAAAGATGTTCATCCATGACTGAAACACAAGCATCAGCCAGATGAGGTTGAGGATATCCTTTCTACCTCTTCTTCCATTAGACCTTAATGGGCTCAACAGACATTGGATGTGACAGGAACATTGGCACAGAATCCTTCAGATACTAGGAGGAAAAGACCACAACACAACTCACTCCCTCATGCTTATATAGCAATTGCTTCCAATCAACAATCATTCAAAGAAGCTTTAGAAATTTTAGAATGGGATATAGAAATGAAGGAAGAATACAATTCTCTTATGAGAAATGATACATGGGACTTATTCTCCCTTCCTAAGGGAAGAAAATTGGTTTGGTGTAAGTGGATCTATCAGCTCAAGTTTGCAACGGATGGAAGTATTGATAAGAATAAGGCTAGCATTGTTGCAAAAGGTTTCTCTCAAGTACCTAGAATTGATTACATTGAGACCTTTGCACTAATTGCAAAAATGAGCTCCATTTGTTTGATACTAGCTATAACCGCAGCTCAGAGATGGGTTTTTCATCATAGGGATGTGAAGGCCACATTCTTGAATGGTAATCTTCATGACGAGATTTATATGGAGCAACCACATGGGTTTTTTTAGTGGAAAAGTCTATCTATGGAATGAAACAAGCTATGCAAAGATGGATTCTTTCCTTCTCTTAGCAGGGTTCACCAGATATCATTCTGATCCAAATGTCTACATTCTTCAGAGGGATGATTCTAACTTGATACTTGTGCTTTATCTTGATGACTTGATCATTATATTGAGTACAACATCCATCATTAATAGTGTCAAGGATACTTTGCAGGACAAATTTTCGATGACAGACTTGGGTCTACTTCATTATTTCCTTGGTATGGAGATACACCAGTCTTCATCAGGGGTCACATTATCACAACCCAAGTATGCTCTTGATCTACTTGCTCAATTTCACATGAGTGATTGCAAGGCTACATATACTCTATTTCTTTTAGGTATTAAGCTAGAAGAAAAGTGTTCCACTCCACTTGTTGATGCTACTTTCTATAGATAGTTGATTGGAAGTCTCATCTACTTGACATGTACATGCCCTAACATATCCTTTGCCATTGGCATGGTTTCTCATTTCATACAAGAGCCACATGAACTTCATTGGAAGGTAGCAAAATGCATCCAACACTATATCCAAGGTACACATACATATGGGCTATGCTATGTAGCTAGTACTGGACTATAGTTAGTGGGTTATACATACTTAGACTATGTAGGAGATATTGATTCTCGCAAATGCACTTCAGGATATATGTTTCACCTTGGTTCTAGCCCCATTTGTTGGTAGAGTAAAAAGCATAATACTATTGCTCTTTCATTGACTAAGGCTTAGTATCAAGGAGCTATCAATGCGGATATAGAGGCTATTTGGGTACAAAATATTTTGAAGGAGTTTAGTTTTGATCTACCTAGACCCACAGTCATACATTGTGATAATCAGAGTGTCATTGAAATCTCAAAACATCTAGTACAACATCAATGCACCAAACACATTGAGGTTCATATGCACTACATCAGAGAGCTAATTCATGAGCAGGTCATTGCATTGTAGTATTGTCCTATAGAGCAGTAGATTTTTGACATCTTCACCAAGCCCTTCAATGAGATCAAGTAAGTTCATTTTTGAGATCGCTTAGGAGTGTGAGATTTTTCACCAAGGGGAGTCACATGAATCTTCTCTTCTTTATTTTACTTATCTCTCTTTTTGGGGGAGGGTTTTTCCTATGAGGTTTTCCCTCTTTCTCCATTTTCAAAGAGATTTCATTTCATAGCATTATATGTAGAGCATTGCATTTTTACATGGGTACCTAACATGGCCTAGTAGCCAGGACCCATCATAGCTTTTGTAAGCTTAAGTGCATTCCCCTAAGTTACAGTTAAGGGGGGGTGTTTAGTGTAAATAATTAATTACTATTTACACATTACTTAAGTTTACTTAGGTTAAATGCATTATTTTATCAGTTGTCATGTAGACACCTAGGAGAATGTGTAGCCCTATGAGTTATCTTGTTGACAACATAGGAGTTTTCATATTCAACTGAGTTGTCATGTAGACAACACCATTTTTTGTACTCTAATTAAGCACATGGTCTCTACAACATCTTTCATGTGATACACTTATGCAATCTTGTCCTCTCATCATCGCACAAACTCCTATGCTCAATGGAGGATAATCCACTCTTGGTGGACATGTGCTTAATTGTGATGCTTATAACTTTACTAACTCCTAGTCATTCTAGAGGCCTTTATATACAGGCACTTCTAGTGTGTATACATCAATTATTCATTCTCATATTGTTATTATGATCATACATCATTTGGTCCATATTGTGCTTTTTTCTTGAGCTTCTTGATATTGGTGCCATTTTTCCCTAAAGAAAATTCTTACACACCCCTCCCCTTCTTAATCACTCAATTCTCATTACATTTCCAAAAATTTGTATCAGAGTGTGGTTCTCCTATTAGAGGCTTAATAACTAGAGATTAAAGATATGAGGAAATGGAAATGTACAAGTTAGAGAAAGCTATTGACAATGAAAAATTGGATCTACACATGGCTATAGAGAAAGTCAAGATACTCAAGGAACAACTCACTCACTCCCTAAAAGAAGAAAATAATTAGCTATACAAATGAATGACGATCTCTACATAAAAGAAACAATAGAAGATCTATCCAAAGAAAGAAGTTTAGAAGAAGTTGATGCAACTATAGATGATCTACTAGGTGAGGAATTCTACTCTACAAGAAGAAGTGAGAAAATTGAAAAGAGTTCAAGAAAGTCACTCAGTTAAGTTGTGTGAAGTCATGGAGCCAAAGAACAAAGCATTAAATGATAAAGAAATGGAAGATGAAGATAGAAGAATGCTTGATACAAAACTAGAGGAAAAGACCATTGAAGTTCAGTTGTTATCTCAACATCAGGGAGACATGGCAGATCAACTAGATGATGTGAATCAAGGAATCACCAATCTAAGAGCAGAAAATGAGAGACTCCTAAATGAACTAAGAGCTTAAAAGAAACTAAATGAAAGAAGATTGAGATCACAAAAAAGTGTGAAACAATTACATGATAAAACTCTAAATAGACCCAAAGGCACTACTAGCTTAGAGTATACTAATCAAGGAGGGTCATCAAAGTAAGGAGCACATAAGAAAAAAAGGCCTACATGCAACACTTGTGAAAAAATAGGTCATACATCAAATGTTTGTTGCAGCAATATCATGCAACCCAAGTTCAAAAGTTAGTGTTACAATTACAACAAGTATGGTTACATGGCAAATAAATGTAGAACCAAATCAAAATTTGAAGGGAATTGTTTTACATGTCATAAAGGTGGTCACAAATCTTTAGAGTGCAGATCAAATCCAAACATTTAGCATAATGGTAAACAAAGAGCATTTATTGGTTTGCACTACAATACATGGGGAAAATGTCATTATTGTGGAGAATATGGGCTCATTGGAGTAAATTGTGTAGAAACTCACACCAAGAAAATAAATACCAATATAAGATGCTATATATGCAAGAAGATAGATCACTTGGAAAGAAACCATAGATACAATAAATAAATAAATAAAAGGCATGCCAAAGATTGAAGAAATCATAAATAAGAGGAATCATAAATGAGTAAGGATGTCAAAAGAAATCATAAACTGGAGGAATCACAAATGGGTAAAGAAGTCAGAAGAAATCATAACTTAGAGGAATCAAAAATGGGTAAGGAAGTCAGAAGAAAGACCAAATCAAGAAGCTATCATTATTCCATCCAATGAGTTGGGTGAAGTATCCACATCCAACTAGGAAATCGAAGAGATGATCAGAATTGAGAAATCAAGAAGATCTTATATTAGTTCCAGATGTGTATGAAGGGAGCAATTCAAATCAGCATAGAAAGATGCACAAGCCAAAGAAACATAATTATATTTTAACCAAGTTACAATTTAGTTGCAATCAAGTTGCTTGTTATCACCAAACAAGACATGTTAGTTCCTAGTTCTAACCAAGTTGTGAAAGGATCAGTTCATGCTAAGTTTGAATGACTTAACCAAGCTATTCTACCTACCACTATATGATGCATTTAAGAGGCCCTAAATTTTGAATTTTTTGATAAAAGACAAAATTGAGCATTTTATTTTTATATTGCATTCAATTTTTAGAGCGATTTTGAGTCCCAAGCAATCTACATGTGAATTAGTGAGTGAAGTTGCAATAAAAAATTTAATTGCTGCAAATTCATCTTTCACTGAGTATCATGGCATCCAAATCCAATTTGAAGGTGAAGAAGGGTTCATAAATGTTAGTGAAGAATGTGGTTTGTGAGGCACCCAAGTTTAAGCTTTATCGAGCACTTACTGAGAAAAAGGATCCAATGGAAACACGTTTAGCTATATCACCAAAGATATGATTAGTTAATGATATCAAGTCATTCTATCAATATACCATTCAAGAGTTGGGTACATTTCAGATGAATGAAGCCTATAATGTCCTATGAATAATGGAGTATTAAAACCATATCATAGACATCTGGAGATCAAGAGTTTAACACATGCCTTGCACATGCCAAAGGATTTAAAAACAAAATGGGTAAAATTTTTTTTAGCATAATTCACGACATGTCTTTTTGGTTAGAGTAACCTATAAAGATTATGAAGAAGATGGCTCACTGAGTTATGGGTTACCCTATGTTTGATAGACCTAAAATGACAAAATTCCTAGCTTGTGGTGAATTGGCAAAGAAGACCCTAGCTAAATGGGATGGTAGAGGAATGAAGCTAAATAATGTAACTAACATGGAGATCAAATTCGAGATCTATGTCATTGCTCACAAAATCTATAGCTTTAGTAGAAAAAATAGTATCCCCTATGAAGCTATTGACTTGGCTTACAAGGTGGTAAAGAACAACCTATCGTTTGACCTTGTCGAGTTACAGATCAATCATCTTAGCCAAAACTTGGAGAACATTCAAGCATCAAAGAAGAACATATGTAAGTTTGGATCCCTCCTCATTTGTTTATTCTTCTATGTTCAATTTTTTTTTCATCCAAAGGTAAATTAAAACATTTGGGGTTAAATTGTGATGACAATTTGTGACGACAATCTAATTTGTGGTGATTTTCATTTTTTTTTCCAATTTTTGCCAATGTTGCCATAATATCGATGTAAGTGTCATAATTGAAATGCCAACATAAGTATATAAAAAAAAGAAAACATGACATAAATCATTTCCCATTTGTTTTGATTGTGGAGAGATGCACGTAAAAGAAGGTGGAGAGCTCCAAACAAGGGTGGAGAGCTTTGACCATCATCATGGGCTTGTCCTTGGTGCATTTGGTTCCTGTGATATATGATTGCATTTTTTTTCCATGCCCTTTCTCTGTGATTTCATTGATGTGATCTCTGCATTTCATTGTCATGCTTTTTCTTTGTGATTTGGTTGTTGTGCCCTTGTGATCTTTGTGTTTCGTTATTGTTCCCTTGCTCTATGATTTTCGTGTCATGCCCTTGTGATCTTTTTGTTTTGTTATTGTTCCCTTGCTCTATGATTTCAGTGTCATGCTCTTGCTCTTCAATGTTTTCCCCATGTCATACCCTTTCTCTGCAATTTCATTGTTATGTTGTTCTCTTGCTCTATGATTTCATTTCCATGCCCTAACTCTACAATTTTCTTCAAGGGTATTTAAAAGTTAGTTTCTTTTCCTTCTAAACATGTGTTTCTTTGTATCTCCTTCTGAACATATATATTTAGAGATCTTTCTTAAGGTGTTTATTACATCTTAGCTACACAATAGAAAAAATTAATCCAACTACATACATATTCTAGAATCCAAAAAAAAAAAAATCACTCAACCCATGCTAAGTGACTTACCTGAAGATCCTCCACAAAAATAATGCAGACCAAGAAAAGTGGGTAGAGTTCACAAGAAATTTTACAAAAACATGTCAAAGCAGATATTTTTAGAATAAAACAAGCCATAACTAGTTAAATGGGTCTATTTGCTAATTAATTGGGTTGATATATACATATATGTAACTACGTTATGGTTTATGCAAGGGAATGAACCTCATGATTATGCATATGTGCTTAGTGCATTTCATTCTTGTGATATATCTCTGCATTTCATTTTTGTACCCTTGCTTTGTGATTTTGCTCTACAATTTGGATGTCATGCCCTTGTGATCATTGTGTTTCTTTATGGTGTCGTTGCTCTCCAACTTTGGTGTTGTGCCCTTGCTCTATGATTTTGTTGCCATTCCCTAGCTCTGTGATTTTCTTCAACTATGTAAATGTTGGTTTCTTTTCCTTCTAAATAGGTACCTCTTTATATCTCCTTTTGAACATGTATATTTAGAGATCTTCTTTAAGGTGCTTATTAAATATTAGCTGCACAACTAAAAAATTGATCTAGCTACGTACATATTCTAGAATCTATAAAAAAAAATAAAAAAAAAATAAAAAACTCACTCAACTCGTGCTAAGTGACTTACCTCAAGATCCTCCACAAAAATAATGTAGACTAGGAAAAATGAGGAGAGTTTACAAGAAATTTTACAAAGATATATAATAGCAAATATTTTTAGAACTAAACTAGCCGTAACCAGTTAAATGGATCTAGTTGCTAATTAACTGGGTTGATTACAAATTCCTATAGAATTGTCATTAGATTAGGTACAATAAAATGAACAATAACTTGTTCCCATCTATCATGATCAAATACAGTTTTCCAATGTGATAAAATTGCATATGTAAGGAATTAAAGAATAAATTTAGTGAAGAGTTGAGTCTAAGGAGTTGAAGCAGCAAGTTTTGCTTCTGTGTAAATGTCATAATCACAAGGCTCATTCCCTTGTAGAAGCCTTTGCCACAATGACATTACCTCTAAAACATGAAAAGGATATTGAAGATTTTCCCAACTTTGAAACACTCTTAAAAGAATTTGATACTTGGAATCATTATAGGGAGATTGTGTCAATACTTCAAACACTCTTATAAGCATTTGATATTTGGACTATAAATTCTCAAAGAGACTTGCAAGTGATTCCAATGTCATAGTACATACCACAACGCTTTCCTATATTATATCTAGTGGCTCTCATAATATCTTCTATGTTGTCTGGCTATTGTTTCTGTCATGCAGCCTCTTTCTAAAGCTACTCCTTCTCATCCTCTTTCTAAAGCCGCTCCTTCTCCTTCACTTTCATGCATTAAATTTTGATTATGAAACTTCTAAATATATGCCTCTACCTTATCTAAAATCAACTTCACAGTGTGTTGTAACTCTAGCATAGGTGTTTGATCATCGATAGCTTTCATTTCAACATTCAAGTTTTCAAGATTGGTCAACACCCTCACTTGTAGACCTCTCATGTCATGCACTTTTTGTATTGTACAATTTTTTAGATGCATTTCGTTGTAAAAAATTAATTTTGTTGAACAATTGTAAACTCTTAGAAAGTGCATTGTTATTTTCATGTATGTATGTATACATGTATGTATATATATATATGTATGTAAGTATGTATGTATAAAAAGAGATCTTGTGGATTGTGGATTATGAATTATAAACTAAACATAAAAGAAAACATCACATTAATCATTCTCCATTTGTTTTGATTGATTGTGGAGAATGTGGAAAGCTCTAGTTGAAGGTGGAGAGCTCTGAACATTGGTAGAGATCAATGGAGATCTAGGATTTTGTTGTCATTCCTTTGTGATTTTCATGCCCTTGCTCTATGATTTTCTTTAAGGGGAGACAAGGTACCTATGTAAACATTCTTTTATTTTCCTTCTAAACTTATATCTCTTATTTATATATAATAGCTTTGGTCACATTCAAGGATAATTGATTATGATGATTGTATGCATATGTGCATATATGTATGTAAATTAGTTCACTATGTGAACTACTTTACAGGCATAAATACACACTTGCATAGTACTTGTGCTAAATTATATTAATCATTCATGTCTTGAATTCACACAAGAAATTACCCTTGCATTCAATCGAATTTATTCATACCAAACTAAGTATGCAGAAATCTATACTTACAAATTATATTATCTCTTAGTGATTGAGTAAAGATCTTGTGCATAATATCGTCCAGGTAATGACTAGATGCATTTACATTGAGTCATAATAGGGTCGAGAAAATGATCCATTTATGGTACTTCAAACTTGTTTGATTGAACATTTTGTTTAACATAACTAGTAATACTAGAATTATATTACAACTAGTACTCTTGTTTATTTTATTTTATCATTCACATTTAAGACTGTTATTTTTCTTAAAATTGGGATATATATTTGTTATCACTAAAACACAAATATATATCCCTGATAATTTTTTTTTAAAATTTCAAGATCTTCATATTTAACGTGAAGAGTTTCCACTACTGGACAGTGGAGTAGCCACAATGTGGAGCCACATAGCTCATGGCTTTTTCCACCAAATTATATTTTTATTATATTTTGGTCCTTCAAAAATGTTATAGATGAATGTTCTTCAGATTTCCATATATTTAATAATTTTTCACGATCATTTGGGGTACTTTTCTATTTAAAGATAGAGACATCGATCATAAGTATGGGCATGTCAATTTTGATCATCATGCTTTCAAAGTTGATTCCCTTATCAAATTAATGAAACTACTTGCAAATGACACCCTAATTTCTACATCTTTCCTAATCATCCATTCACACAACCATCTTCCTCCTACCCCACCATAGCACGCAACCCTTGTTCGAGGTTTATATCTTAGTCCCACCATTTCAGAAGACCAAGTCTAGTGATTTTGTATCGAGGAAATTAATGATATGGAAATTCAATATGGAGGAGGATATATTGGCATCACAAATGAATCATCCCATATCCGTAAACAACATCTAATATTATGTATGTCTCTCTCCTCTAAATACCCAATACATGGAGTCATTATCATCATGAGTAGACACACTCTCCTTAGATGAATTCAATCAAAACTATTCATACAAAACTAAGTATGCATAAATTTGTACTTACAAATTATATTATCTCTTAGTGATTGAGTAAAGATCAAATATAGTTTTCCAAGGAAATAAAATTACATAAGCAGATGTATGTATGTATGTATGTGTACATGTATGTATCTCTACATCTCGTTGTTGTGCCTTTGTGATCTATATATATGTTTGTATGTATGGATATAGATATATGTATATACATACATACATAAAAACATATGTGTGGCTATGTATGTATGTATATAAATAGAGAGATGTATGTATGCATGTATATAAGTAGAGAGATCTCTGTATATGCATACATATATACATACATAAATACACACGTGTGTGTATTATGTATATATACACATACATATACATAAAGAGAAGATTCTCTATATATACATACATACATAGACACACACATATGTGTGTATGTATGTATATATATATTTATATATACATACATATATACATACATGAACACTTTCGATGACATCTTTGCCAAGAGCATATAGAATTTCTCAAGGTGACTTTTTATTATTAAATTTTCATGTTTGCCAACGCCATTGCTCTTCCTCCATATCCTACACAAATAAAAAATGTTGCCTCCAACATTGCAACCATATCATAAATGAAAATAGAACATGCCTGAGTCATAACCTAGTTAAATTGGTCTAGTTGTTGATTACCTAGGTTGATCACAAATTCCTATAGAACTATCATTAGATTAGGTACAATAAAAAAAACAATTAGCTATTCCCAGCTAGCGGGATCAAATATAGTTTTCCAAGGTGATAAAATTAAATATGCAGATGTATCACTTGAATGCTAGGCATGAAGTGCATCCACCAATTTATAACAAATGGTTGGATATAAAGGCTCCATGCGCTAGCCCAACAATGGAAGCCAAGGATGTAACCATGCATGTATTGGCACATTCTCCTTGTGAGGATCCCAAGTATCTACTCTTGTTGTTAATTTGGGCATTACTATATGATCCAAAATGTAATGAAGTACTAAAGCCGGTAGTAACTTCTCCCATGTGTCCAAAAAAAATAGCATAGGTCCAGGGACCCTTGGCTCCCAAGGATTCATAGTAGTTATTCTCACTGCTAGAAGAATAACTTCAATTAAGAGTTGAGTGTAAGGAGTTAAAGAAGCAAGTTATGCTTCTATGTAAATGCCATAATCACAAGGCTCATTCCCTTGTAGAAGCCATAACCCAATTAAATATATGTATATATACAAGCCATAACCTAGTTAAATGGGTCTAGTTGTTGATTGGCTGAGTTGATCACAAATTCCTATAGAATTGTCATCAAATTAAGTATAATAAAAGGAGAAATCAACATTATTTTTGTGCATGATCTTGAGCCAAGTCACTTAGCATGGGTTGAGTGAATTTTATTATTTAATTATTTGGATTCTGGTATATGTATGCAACTTGATCAAATTTTCTACTATGCTAAGATGTAATAAGCACCTTAAAAAAGATCTCTGTGTATACATACATACATACATACATGTATATGTATGTATGTATGTATGTATGTATGTATGCATGTATGTATGTATGTATGTATGTATGTATCATGTGGAGATATAGGATTTTGTTGTCATGCTCGTGTAATCATTGCATTTCATTGTCATGCCCTTGTGATCTTTTAATTCCCATTATGATGCCCTTCTGATCTATGCATCATGTTTGTTTTATTGTACCTAATATGATGATAGTTCTATAGGAATTTGTTGTTGTGCCCTTGTGATCTGTACATCCCAAGTATCTACTATTGTTGTTAATTTGGGCATCACTATATGATCCAAAATGTTATGAAGTATTGAAGCTGGTAGTAACTTCTCCCATGTCTCCAAAAAATGTAGCATAGGTTCAGGGTCCCTTGGCTCCTAAGAATTTGTCGCAGCTATTCTCACTACTAGAAGAATAACTTTAATGAAGAGTTGAGTGCAAGGAGTTGAAGAAGCAAGTTATGCTTCTGTATAAATGCCATAATAATGAGGCTCATTCCCTTGCAAAATCCATAACCTAGATAAATATGCATATCTATCAACCCAACTAATCAGTAACTAGACCCATTTAACTGAGTTATGACTTGTTTCTTTCTAATTATATATACAATGATATATTATTGTAAAAATTCCTGTGAACTCTACCTATTGTTCTTGGTCTGCATTATTTTTGTGGAGGATCTCGATGTAAGTCACCTAGAACCTTTAAAAAGATGTATGTATGTATGTATGTATGTATGTATGTGTCCTTGTGATCATTACATTTCATTAATGTCCCCTTGTGATCTTTGCACCTTGTTGTCATGCCCTTGTGATCTCTATATATGTATGTATGTATGTATGTATATATACATATGTATATGTATATGGATGTATGTATGTATGTATGTATGTATGTCTATAAACAAAGAGATTTTGGCACAACAAAAAAATAATAAAACTCACTCAACAAGAAGCATGGCCAAAGATGCGATGGAAAGGCTTATTGGTAAGTAGACTCCTCTTTTTCTCTCTCATTTTTCATGTGTTTATTTCACTTGAACTATTATTTCTTGGGTGACATTTTCTAATATTGGATTCATTTCATGTAGGAGGTGATGAGGACATTCCTGGATGTACCCATGTGATGAATTGCTCATGAGCAATGAAGATGGACATTCCCTGAGAGTAGCAGGAGGTGATTAGGATACTCTAGGTACTTTAAAGATTGATCCTTTATTAAATATTTTAGTGTTGGAATCTTGTAGAATAACTGAGAGGGGGGGGGGGGGCGCGGGGTTGTGAATCAGTTATCTAAGGTCCAGATGTATAAATAAAAAATTTCATAGCTTAGTGAACCCATATTCATAAAACATATTCATGCATGCATCCATTAGATCATACAATCACTTAAACTTTATAGGTTACTATCAAATCAAGTTTTCCAAAATGTAAGCATAAAACATAAGAAATTTAATAACACATTTGACACAATGATTTTATGTGGAAACCCAATTTGGAAAAAACCACTTGTAACATGCTACTTATTTTCACTCTTCTAAAGTGATTCCCTATGAAAGACCAACCCTGTTAAAGGTTACAATACACACTGTTAAATGTGACTTGGTTAGAGGATTTAAATCACCCTATTAGGAACAAGTCTTATTAGAGGACTTTAGATCATTCACTTGGAATGTCACCTAGTTAAAGGATTTACAAATGACTATTAGATCAACCTTAATCCAAAGGATTTACCCTAGGTTGGTATAGTGATTAGAAAGTAATAATAAGGCTTGATCTGATAACAAATTACAAATCACCTGTAGATCATAGATCTCTTTTTCAGTCCTCCATTTTTCTTTGCTTTCACAAAATTCAACTCGAATAGCTTGTTCAGCCTTCAAGCACTCATACTCTTAAGCCTTCTTTCTTTTCTTGCTAATAGCAATCTCTTCTATTCAGTCTCTAAATGAAGTAATACATTAGACCTCTTGTCTAACTTAGATTCTCGAACATTGACCAACCTTGCTTCTAACTAAACATCTCTATAAATAGAAAATCAAGATATTTTGTTGTTCATCCTCTATCATCCATTTTAGGGTTAGGTAAGATTAGGTAGGATTTAATGAATCTACCCATCTTTTCATTTTAGCCCCTTCTAGAAACTTATCCTTCAATCCTCTTCAAATTTGCCTCAAAACGGTTTACAATGTATTCTGTGCCATAGAATCATCATAGTTATCTTTCACACACTTCACAAAATTCAAAAAAATAAAATAGTCAAGTCAGATTCATCAAGTATATGATTTAACATGAATATTGGTACTCGTCATCAATATGTTGTCACTCAGCTTCCATACTGTTCTTCCACTCGTCTTCAACTACATCACTCAAAAAAAGCTAAATTTTACTAGTGCTCGTCGTCAACTAAAATTTACTTGGCTCCAACTAATTTTTTCTTAGCTCCTACTATCCACTTGGTCAGGCTTGGCAGACTCAATTGTTCTTATTTGTTCCTCTAGACTTAGTCAATATATCCAACCTTTGCAACCTTAAGTAGATAATCAATGCAGTATATCATCACTGTCTTAACTGATCTTTATACTCCTTTTCCATACCATAACTCAAGCTTTTCTCTAGGTGCTTTTGTTATCTTATTTGATCAAACTCTCTTCATTAATCAAATAAATTATAGTACTCAAATCAACTAAGTAGTTGTCTTACCAACAAGTAGTAGCTTTGACATCAATGACAAAATAATGATTGAAACACATTCTCATACTTGCATCAGTCTATTTTCAACAATCTCCCTCTTTGGCATTGATGCCAAACCAATACCAACAATAATACCAAAAAGAAAATAATTGCTTGTATTAAAATCTCTCCCTCTATCAGTAGCTTTCATCTTCTGTATAGGTTACAAAATTATGTTTTAATTAATAGACAATCAACTCATCTTTATGACTTCTCCTTGATCACTTTCTTTCTAATATTCAAATATCTATCTCAGTCTATTATGTTCTTATATCTCCCTTAGCAGTATCTCCTTCATATTAGGTAGATGTATGTCTTTTAACCATTTCTCTCTCTCTATATTTAAATCATCAGGTACACTATCTCCCTTTGAGTAGATATTCCTTGTTTCTTCCTTATTCTCATTGTGTTTAGTATTCTATATTTCTTCCTCTTTAACAACAATGCCAAAGACTTGTCATCTTAATATGTAGATATGAACATTTTCAATTTCTCCCTCTATCACCTAGCTTTTGACTGATTTGCACCTCCAACTCTTTGATTACTTTAGGAAGCCCCTAAAATAAGATCCACTGTATCAATGTGTAACATATGTCAATCATCTCAGTTTATGCAGGACACTTATCATGCTTCTTAAATAGCCTTGGATAAGGGTATCACCCCTAGTTTACCTCTTAGATACTCATGAGAATCCTTAGGCAATGCTTTTGTGAAGAAATCAGTTATTTTCTCTTTTGTATTCACATATTCCATCTTCACCTCTTTGTCTTGAACTAATTCTCTCAAGTAATGATACTTGATTGCAACATGCTTAATTTTTGTATGCATCACATGATTCTTTGATATATTTATAGCACTTGTGTTATCACAATAAAGTATCATAGGTTTAGTAATTTCCTCCTTCATACCTTTGAGTAGTTGTTTGATCCATAAAATGTCTATACAATTTACTACAACAACAACATATTCAATGTCAATAGTAGATTGAGATATGAAATTTTGTTTCTTGCTAGTCCAAGTAACCAGCCTTTTTCCTAAGAAAAATTCTCCTCCACTAGTGCTCTTTCTATCATCTATATTTCTAGCTTAATTAGTAGGCTCTCAACTCAAACTTCTCATTTTTCTTGTAGTATAGACCATAGTATTTTGTTCCTTTTAGATATCTCATTATTCTCTTAACAACCATCAAATGATTCTCCCTAGGATTAGCAGAGAATCTTGCAACTATCCCAGTAGATAATGCAATATTAGGTATGCTATGCACTACATATTGCAATTTTTCGATCATAGACATCTCAAATTCTTTCTTCATTTCATTTGCAAAAAAATTACATAGAGTATCATGAACTCTCAATATGATATCATCAACAAAAAATTTAGATAGTAAAATATCTTTGCCTTTTTCTTTCTTCAAGTATAGATTGCTATTATCATCAGTCCTCTCAAATCTAATCTTCACAAGATAATTGTGAAGCCTTTCATACAATGCTCTCAGTGCTTGCCTCAAACCATATAAAGCTTTTTGTAGTCTACATAAAATGTTTTTGTTGTTAGCATCAAAAAATCCTTCTGGCTATTCTATATAGACCTCTTTTTCCAATATGTCATTCAAAAATGCAAATTTAACATTCATTTGATAAACTTTGAAACTTTTGTATGTAAAGTAAGCAAATAGAGTTCTTACTCCTTCCAATCTTGCAACAGGAGCGACTGTTTCTCCATAGTCTATCCCTTCTTCTTGTGCATACCTCTTGCAAACTAATCTTGCCTTATTTCTTGTGACTTCATCATTTTCATCTAACTTGTTTTTGTACATCCACTTGATACCAATCACATTTTTATCTTCTGGTCTAGGAACTAAAGTCCATGTCTTGTTCTTCTCAATTTGTTCAATCTCTTCTTTCATGGCTTTATTCCAGTCCACATCTTTTGAGGTATCTTTCACTATCTTAGGCTCATCCATGCTAAGCAAAAATGTATCACTTCTCATCCTATTTCTTGTCATTAGTCTTGCATCTTTATCTCTAATAATTTGTGTAGCAAGGTGATGACTTTTGACATACTTTGACAATCTTGGTTCTGCTCTATTTTTCTCATTAGGTCTGTCAACTTTTGAATCACTATGTACTTATCTATTACGTAATTCAACATCTCTTTCATATACAGTAATCTCTAAATTAGAATGCGCCTCAAATTCATTCTATAACTCAGCACTTGATTGTAGTGGTTTCTAAATGCAACTTGACATTCATTGTATGTGACTCAATAGTCACTAAAACTTGTTGTTGATTTACAACTTGATTTGTACAACATCTTCCATTGGTTCCTTCATAGGTTCAACCTCATGTACTTTTGTATATTCATCAAATTTCACATTTGCACTTTCCACAACTTTGTTAGTGTCAGTATTTAAACACTTATAAGCTTTACTTCTTGTGGAATAGCCAAAGAATATACCTTCCTCACTTTTTGCATTTAATTTACCATTTCTGAAATCTTTGAGAATATAACACTTGCTTCCAAATATCTTAAAATATTTAACATTGGGTGAGTATCCATACCATAGTTCAAAAGGTGTTGAATGAGCACCTTTATTGACTTGTACATGCTTCAAGGTATAGATAGTTGTACTTAAAGCCTCTCGCCAGTATTTCAAAGAAACATTTTTCTCCATCATGAGTGTCCTAGCACAGTCCATTACAAATCTATTCCTCCTTTCAACAATTCCATTTTGTGGAGGGGTTCAAGGGGCAAATGTTTGTCTTTTGATTCCTTTGTCGTTACAAAACATCTCAAACTCATTTCATGTAAATTATCCTCATCTGTTAGATCTCAAACATTTTAAGCTTTTACTTGTTTCCTTCTCAACTCTTGCCAAGTGGTACTTAAACATTTTTAAAGCATCAAATTTTTGTTTTAGAAATATAGTTGTCATCATCCCAGAATAATCATCAACAAATAGCATAATGTACTTATTACCCTTGTAGCTTTTCATATCAATTGGTCCACACGAGTCATTATGAACAATCTCCAAAATTTCTTTAGAGGTGTGTTTCTTACTCTTAAAACTAGACTTTTTCATTTTGCCTAACTAAGATTGTTTGTGAATTTTTTTTCAAGGTTTCTTTAGCTTAGAAAAACCTCTGACTCTTCTCATGTTATCGATACTAACCAAATTATCAAAATTAACATGACATAACCTCTTGTGCCATAGCTATGCATCATTAAATTCTACAACTAAACAAGTAGCATCATCCATATCAAGATAGAATAGATTACCTCTAGTTTGATCACCTTTTCCCATTAGTTTTCCATCAATATCATTATCTTACCTATCTTGTTCTCAAACTCAACCTTGGACCCTAAAATATTTAGTTGTGATACACTCAACAAATTATAGTTAAGTCCTTCAACATAATAAGCATTGTCACATAAAATATTTTATGTGAGTTTGATAGAACCTTTTCCTTTTATTAGACAGGGTGCATCATTACCAAACCTTACACTATTTCCATCATAATAATTCAAGGTAATGAACTTTTTTTTATCTCCAGTCATGTGATGCGAACACCCACTATCAATGATCAATCTATCATTCTTGTTCGTACAAGACACTAATCTAGTTGCCTCATCCTCATCAGAATCATCCTTCATTGCAACATACACCACTTCATTATCATGATCATCAGATCCATCTTTGGTTTCCTCTTCTACAATGTAGCAAGAATTCCTACCTTTGTCTTTGTAATCTTTGTTATCGTCATCTATTCTACTTCTATATTTGTCTTCATCTCTATAGTTCTTCTTCTCTGGACATCTAGCAACAATATGACCAACCTCATTGCAATTAAAACACATGATAGGTAACTTATCTTTGAATTTTCCTTTACCTCTATGAAATCTCCTTGCTAGTAGTGCTTCAAGTTGTTCTACATTTGTATAATTGTCACTAGAAACATATTTTACCTTTTTCTTCTTCTTCTCATTAGGTTTCTTGAATGACAACTTAACTTTGAAAGAAAATTCAACATTACCAGATTTAAAGTTGTCAAAATTGGATAGCTCAAAAGCAGTGAGCTTACCTACTGGACTTTCAAGAGTTAGATTAGAACCTAGTATACATCTCAGTACAATTTCATTATCTATCTTACTAGTATATCCTCTTATATCATTAACAACATCTTTTATCCTAGAGCAATATTGAGCAACATTCTCACCTTCTTACATCATCATATCATCAAACTTACCTCTAAGACTTTTAGATTTGGATCTCAAAACATTTGCATCACCTCCATAGATGGTGTGAAGAGCATCCCACATCTTCTTTGCACTATCACAACCCTTGATGTCATTGAACTTGGGATAACTTATGGCAGAGGCAATCTCCAACATTACCTAATTGTTGCTCTTTCTTCTTTTGTAGAGCTTCAATAGTTAGGGCTCTGAGAAGATCAACATGCTCATTGGCGATGATAGATTGTGCATGGTCTCCAAGACTTCCTAGGTTTATCTTCATTAGAGTTTTCTAGGTAGGAAATTTTTCCCTGTTAATCTTCGGTACCTCTCTTTTTGACATCTTGATCTTTTGCTTCTAGTACCTTCAAACTAGTCCTCTTAAACAAATGGCTCTGATACCAATTGTTGGAATATTCTAGAATAACTAAGAGGGGTGTGAATTAGTTATCCAACGTCTAGATGTACAAATAAATTTTTTCATAGCTTAGTGAACCCATATTCATAAAACATATTCATGCATGCATCCATTAGATCATACAATTACTTAAACTTTGTAGGTCACTGTCAAATCAAGTTTGAAGAAATGTAAGCATGAAACACAATAGATTTAATAACACATTTGACACAATGATTTTACATGAAAATCCAATTTGGAAAAAACCACCAATAACATGCTACTCATTCTCACTCTTTTGAAGTGATGCCCTTTGAAAGGCCAAATCTATTAAAGGCTACAATACACATTGTTAAATGTGACTTGGTTAGAGGATTTCAATCACTTTGTTAGAAGTGAGTCTTGTTAGAGGACTTTAGATCATTCACTTAGAATGTCACCCAGTTAAAGTATTTACAAATGACTATTAGGTCAACCTTAATCCAAAGGATTTATCCTAGACTGGTACAACGATTAGAAAGTAATAGTAAGGCTTGATCTAATAACAAATTACAACTTACTTGCAAATTATAGATCTCTCTTCAATCCTTCATCCAGCTTGGCTTTCACACACTTCAGCTCTGATAGCTTGTTTAGCCTTCAAGCATTCATACTCTTAAGTTTTCTTGCTTTGCTTGCTAATAGCAATCTATTCTATTCGGTCTCTGAATGAAGTAATACCTTAGACCTCTTGTCTAACTTAGATTCTCAAGCATTGACCAACCTTGCTTCTGACCAGCCATTTCTATAAATAAAAAATTAAGACCCTTTGTCATTGATCCTTTATCGTTCATTTTAGGGTTAAGTAGGATTAGGTAGGATTCAATGAATTTACCCATCTTTTTATTTCAGTCCCTTCTAGAAACTTCTCCTTCAATCCTCTTTGAATTTGCCTCAAAATAGTTTACCATGAATTTTGTGTCACAGGTTCATCATAGTTATCTTCCACATGCTTCACAAAATTTAAGAAAACAAAATAGTCAGCTCAGATTCATCAAATATATGATTTAACATGAATATTGGGACTTGGCATCAATATGTTGTCACTTGGATTCCATATTGTTCTTCCACTCATCTTCAACTAGATCACTCAAAAAATTCTAAAGTTTATTGGTGCTCGACATCAACTAAACCTTACTCGGATTACATTGTATCACTCAGCATACACTAAACTTTGACTTTGGTCAGCTCCAACTAATTTTCTACTCTACTTGCACTAACTTTCCTCAACTCCTACTATCCACTCGGTCAAGCTTGGCAGACTCAATTCTTTTTATTTGTTCCTCTAGACTTAGTGTATCCAAACTTTCCAACCTTAAGTAGACAATCAATGCACTATATCATCACTATCTTAATTGATCTTTGTACTCCTTTTGCATACCATAACTCAACCTTTTCTCTAGGTTCTTTTTTTTTCTTATTTGATCAAATTCTCTTCATCAATCAAACAAATGATACTAGTATTCAAATCAACTAAGTAGTTGTCTTACCAAAAAGTAGCAAGTTTGACATTAGTGACAAAACATTGATTGAAGCACATTCTCATACCTGTATCAATCTATTTTAAACATTTAGATGTTAACAAATGGGGGGGGGTGTGGCCAGGGGGTGGATAAGCTTTCGCCTTCACGTGGTTCACCTTGATTAGTAGAGAATATTAAACTATTCTCAAAACCAAGTGAATCTCAACAATAAGCTATGATTGTATATGACAACTAATTATGTGAATCTTTTGGTTTTAGGTAATGTATAAGGATGCTATAGCTCAATATGCAATTTCCATTCATATGCATAAGGCATTAGGTAGAGTTGAGAAACACAACTAGTTTCCATTGTTTTTGAAAGGTCTTTAATTAGGTATTTTAAGTTATAAACCATCAAGAGCGTTGTTCTTGACGATGCTCTATAATTTTAAAATCCTAATAGACCTATTAAATAAATGTTATCATGTTGTGTTTTATGAGCTCTGCTTGATGTCCATGCATTTGAATGTAGTTGCACGTGCATTCTCGATTCAGAGTAGTAGAATCTTATTTTGGATGCAATGGGAAAATGACATAAACCAAAAGATGGAAAAATGATGTCAATTTTGTAGGTTTGGAACCTTCTTTTATACTTTAAAGATTGATCATTTCTTAAATATTTTAGATGTTAATGAGGATTTTAGATGGGGGCGGGGGAGAGGGGGGGAGGGGGTACAAATGAGCTTCCACCTTCATGTGGTTGGCCCTTCTTAGTAGAGAATATTAAATTATTCTTGAAACCAAGTAAAGTTCAATGTTAACCTATGATTGTATGACAACTAACTGTGTAAATCTATTGGTTTCAGGAAATGTAGAAGATGTCATAGATCAATATGCAATCTCAATTCATATGCATATGACATCATGTGGAGCTAAAAAACCCATCAATTTTTTATTTTTGTTCACGTTTGCATAGACCTATTAAATAAATGTAAATGTGCTAGGTTTTTCTAGCTCCTATTGTCCATGCATATAGAATGTAGTTGCATGTGCATTCTCGATTCAGAGTGATAGAATCTTATTTTGGATGTGACAAAAAAATGACATGCACCAAAAGATGGGAAAATGATGTCACTTTTGTAGGTCTAGAACCTTTTTTTCTACTTTAAACATTGATCCTTTCTTAAAGATTTTAGATGTTAACGGAGAATTTAAATGTTTGGGTGTTTGGGGGGGGGGGGGGGGGGGGGGTTGGGGGGGCAAATGAGTTTCCACCTTCACATGGTTGGCCCTGATTAGTAGAATATTAAACTATTATCGAAACCAAGTGAAGCTCAATATTAACATATGATTGCATGACAATATTAACCTGTGATTGCATTATAGCTATTTAATGTTTGCTGCCAATTTTTTATTATTATTACAGCATGCCAAGGCAATTGCAACAGTTTGTCATCGATCTTGCAACATTCCTAAAAACACGTCTGTCCCAATTGTGACGAACATTTCTAATGGCTTGTTGTGGGGCCCATAATTTTTTTTATCACATAGACGTTGCAATTGCAATGGTGTCTTTAACACATTTTTGTCGCAATTGTTATGGTGAAAATGAATAGTTTTCCAGAATAGTAGCTCAATTTATGACACCTGTGGGCATACCAATTTCAATGGTCACCCTTGCCATCACAACTTATGACATCAAAATTTTGACGCCCATCCGATGGGAGCCAATTCTGACTGGTTTTGATTAAGCAATGGGTTATCATCATAATTGTGATGGCCATCAATCACAATTCAAGCCCAAATACAATAGTGGTAGTGTTGTGTAGAGTAAAGATAGGCCAATAATTTGTCAAATCAATGACTACATAAAAGAGTTGAGAGAAAACTTTGGTGGCATAATGGAAGCATATTTTGAGAATTTCAAGGAGAAAATGTAAAATAGGTATAGGATATCTTAACAATTGGGTGACAAATATGCTCAAGATATTTTTTTCTTATCTGATTGTGAATCCATTCACATTCAAGAAGTCATACCTAGGACTACATGGGTAAAACCCTTGGGATATGAAGTTAACATAGATGATACAAGGGATATCATAGAAGATCTTCTTAATGAGCCTGTTGACCATAATGCAACATATTTTGGTACCTATGATGAAGAAATGACTAGGATATCTCTAGAGATAGAGATTACTCAAGTCTTGAAAAGAGGGAAGAAGAGGATGGAAACCCTAAAGAAGAAATTGAAAGGTGAGCCTCTCATGCTCATTGAGGGTAAAGGTGAAGATGAAGAGAGAGAACAAGAAGAAGCAGAGGAAGAACAAGAAGAGGAAAAAGAAGAACAAGAACCTCTTAAGAAGAAAGGAAAAGTGATTACACGAGCACCTAAGAAGGCTACACCCAAGAAGAAAGCTACCCATGTATTCACAACTGCCAGAAAGTCCAAGAGGAACCTAAAACTTCAGGATGAAGATGAAGAAGAGGAAAAAACTCCTATCATCTAGCTAAAGAAGCCTTCATTATCCTTAGAGAAACAAATTAAGAGATCAAGAGAAGGAAGTGACATGTCAGGTTTCAAATACATCAAGTATGAAACTAGAGGTAGAGAAGAGCAACAATAGATAGAAGATTCTCTAGTGGAGAAAATGACCAAATGGAAATATGACCCAAATAAGTTAAAAGGCTAAGCCCCTGATGTCTTATTAAAGGCATTTACACAAAGATAGACAAATGTTGTAAAAATAGAAAGGAACATTAGAGAGAAATCCTTGAGAAGAATCATGCCTAACCTCTCAAATGTAGAAATCAAGGCGGCCATGGAAAGCATGAGAACATGCAAACTCCAAGATTCAAGGAATTCCAAATTTTGACTAATAATATTGAGGATGTTGTGTAGTCCAAAAAAAAGCTATGGAAAACAATTTTTGAAGAAGAAGGATGAAGAGCAAGAGGTACAAACTATATAGAAGATTCTAATAAAAAGATGATGGAAGCTATTATGATTGCATCTCTACCCTCCACTCTGAGTCAAGCCATTGCTACAATCAGTGTAGAACAACTAAAGAAGAAGGAACAAAGTCTTTCATCCACCCAAGTAGGAACCGAGGTGCAAACTCAATCTACCTTTGGGTCAACTTTAATTGAGAAAAAACCAAAGGATGAAGACAAGGTTGACAAATGAGACAACAACAAAAAACTAAGTCAACCAAGTGGAGAGGAGAAGAAAGATGAGGATAAAGGTAAAGTAATCATAGTCTCTCCTAGTGCTAAAAGAAAAGGTAAGGATAAGGAAAAGATCTATGATGAAATAGACCTTGACACTGAGATTATGATTCCAAATTGGGATCAATCCAATCTCACTATTGATCAAATGGAGATCCTAAGTGATCTATGGAGGAAAAGGGCATAGTAGAGGAAGTTGAAAGCATAAAGAGAAAGAGGAAAAGTTCTTGAAGACATCAAGGACATACTTTTGGATATATTGCAAATTGAGGTAAATAATGAGGCCCCTATTATTGATAAATTAGTAGATATTGTACATAAATTCAATAATGATATAGATGGGTAGGAAAAAATTCTAAAAAAGGTAGAAAGAAAGTTTGAGAATAAAGTTTTGGAGAATGTAGCAAAAAAAATTGCTATTGATCAAGTGGAATTGTCCACTCTTATTGGAAGTCTTGAAGGAGTTGTAAAGAATGTTATCTCATTGTTTACAAAATTGTGTGATACTTCAATTTCACTAACGAAATAAAAGATAAATTGACAAAGATTGATGGGTTAGCACTTGACTCAAGTACCAACTCAAATCATTTTGTGAAGGTCATATTTTTGACAAATTTGTAGCAAAATTGTTGAGGAAGGAAACTAGAATAAGAGCATCTATTTTAGACATCCAGAGTATGATACTTCCTCACATGGATGTAATGCAAAATCATTTGGCACATGCAAAGACACTAGCTCGTGATGCCAAATTCTCACTTACATATCTCATGATGGAGCTATTAGCTAAAATCTAGATTGAACTGCACATCTCGAAGGTACTATAGAAAAATTGGGATAAAACTATGACTTTGATTTTGAAATCCTTTTACAAGGTAGACCTAACAGTCCTTCATACTCCTAATAGAGTAGATCGCCAGAAGTTATCAATTGTAAGCCCTAACAGGTCAGTTTTATTATTGCAGTAGTGAAGCTTGTGGGTGTTGTCCCTACCCTAGTTTTACCTTCTACTTGAAGGGTTTTTGGGCTGCCATATCTTGTGTGAAAGTGTTGTGGTGTTGATTTAATTATTTCTTTATGTTCATGCATGGAACTAGATTAGATAATCTAAAGAAGTAAAGGTAAAGTAATCTTACAGAGAAAAGTTTTATTGGTTCCTAATTCACAACCCTCCCAGTCACTTTCTTGTCATTACATTTCCAACACTTACATCTCATTATTCAATGTATTTGGGAATGGATGGAAGTGTTTATTGTAATGCCTACCCCTAGTTGACTTTCCTATTTTATTGTCAGATTTTTTAGGCATGTTCTATGATTATGTTTTATGATTACTTATACATGGTTATTGGATTTGAGTAAATCTTATTTAATACTCAGTTGATATATGTGTTGAGTTAGTTATTTTTTGTGTTTATGATTATTTTGATGATGATACATGTATGTTCATTTAGTAATTTTTAGTTATCTCATGATGATAGTAGATGGATTATTTATATGCAATTCTATGACTACTTACCCCATACTTGCATGTGTATGGTGTACTTGTCTGTTTTACTTTATGATTGATGTGCTTGACGTGGTTGAGGGAGGGAGCCATAGTCACCTGCTAGTTGGGATCTACACGATGCACCACTCCCTGCCATTGCTTGTTTAGTTTAGATTATATGTGTATGTACATATGTTGATTTATGCAGATTGTAGGTAGAAGGTATCAACTTTCTTGAATTGTCAAGATGAGTGTACCCTATCATAGTATTTCAATGGTATAAGTGGGCAGATAATTCTTGAGTCCAAACCCTAATCTAAGCCAATTGTCCTAGAAATTAGGACAAGTATTTGAGTTGTTTACCCATTTGAATTTGTCAAGTGATGTGAATTCATGATTTTGGCCCTGAAATTCGATTATGTTCTTTATCTTCAACTGAGTTGTTGTATTTAGTTTTTTGGGTCTATTGTGATTTTCTGTTGTAATTAAATCATAATAAAAGATAATTTAATAGAAATCTTATAAAGAAAATTTATTATTTAATCATATTTAATTAATTGAGAAATTAATTAAATTTAAAGATATAGTTAAAGTTCTAATTTGGCATATTTATATTTATTTAATTTAATAATAAAATCTAAACAATAGTATTAGTTGAATTAATAAATATTTAATTAAAATGTCTCATGATTTAATGAAAGAGAAATATGAAGTGATTTAATAAAGTTTATTTTTAAATTGCATAAAGCTTGCATATGAAATTAAAATATAATAAAGTAATTTAAAAGAAAAAGGTTTTCATGTGATTGTACAATTGAAGCCCTAAATTGAGGGAAAATCTCTTTATTAGAGATTTAGAGCTCATTTCTTGATACAAAGAGGTTTGGACGAGCGGATTTTCAAAAAGAGGGTTTTCAAAAGAAAAGGAAAATTCTTACGTATTTTGTGCATTCATTGTTTAGCATTAGATTCAGGTAGGATCTCGTGAGTTTTGTGCAATAGTTCATCTATAATATTATGTCTTCTCTATGTCTGAATAAAATTGTTTTCAGAATTTTCAATTGGGTGGAAACCCTTGTTTGTGAATCTATCATTCTTTATTTTTTAAAACATCTGTGAATGAATATTTCATCTTTTTGAAAACCTTGACTATTAATTTGGAGATTTGTAATTGGAATTGATAAAATCGGGATGAGGGTTTGGAAAAGATTACCAGAAGTTAAATTGGCAGAATTGATAGGTTGTGTTTATTTTCATATCAGATCTATTATAGAAATTATAAAAAATATATATGTATAATTGAAATTTGGAAAGGTCTTTTTTTTGAGTGCATTGTTTTGTTTGTTTGAATATAAAATAAATAAATGAATGAATAAAAATATGAATATGAATCTTTGTTTTTTCCATACTGCAAACTTTGTACGGACTGGGGGTCGTTGTCTTGTTTTGATTAAAAATATATATAATTGTTTTGGGGAAGCGGGACCCCAACCCCACCTCTCCCCCTTCTTTCTTCTTCCCCGACTACTGTAGCAGCAACTACCAAGGTAGCGACTGTCGTTAGCAGCCAAGCCACTAGTCAGTTTTCCCATTATATGGGCTGTGCAATTTGTATTGCATTTAATTTTTGTGATTTATTTTTTATATATTTAAGTTTTATTTTATATTAATAATATTAATTATTAATAAGATTTTTATTATTATTAATATTATCATATTAGTTAATTTAATCATTTTTATTAGTAATAAATAATATATATTATATATATTATTTCATCATTAATTAAATAATTATTAATAATTTAATTATGAGGTTGTTATGAATATAATTAATTGAATTTTTAATTAATTTATTATTATAATATAATTGTGAAGTAAATTGATAATTGAAATTGGGAAAATGATTATTTTAGCAAACTTGGGTTTTGCTTGACTAAGTAATTTTAAATGAAAATGATTTCTATTATTAGGGGAAAACTATTACACCTTTTGATAATTCAAAAACCCTAGAAATCTTGATACTTTGAAATGATAAAAATTGTAATGTGTATGTTTATTGAATCTTGTATTTTGATAACAAATTGAACTATGAAACAATGTTTAAACAACTTCTTATGAATAGTTGAGTGTTAAGATTCATGTGGACTCGAGAACTTTAGTGAATTTGTAATACTTGAAACCATTAGTGAAAACTGAACTATTATGTTTTCAAAACTTAATGAATTATGAAAGTTACTTTTGTATGTACTTTATGTGAGTGTGGTTTACTGTTGTGAGTTTCAAGTTTGACTTAGTGCTTTGACCAGTCAAGATGTTTACCAAAGGCTTGGGGAGTTTGTTCTATGATGATGTTATATATCTGATCTTTTATACCTAACCATTGTGATGTAGTCACATGTCTTCTTTGATGAATTTGATTTATTGGTTGTTATTGCTTTCCAATTTCTCTTGTGTAGAACTGAAGTGAATTATGTGACTTTTCTAATGTAACGTTTGAGTCTTTGATTAGTTATCTTTGGATTAATTTCAAGTTTCTTGTATTGGACTGAGGTGATTATGTGATTTGTTCTTGGTGATGTCATGTTATGTCAAGGTTTGGTATATATGTACTTGATTTTGGATCAATCCTATTAGGATGATTGTATTGGTAAAATTTGTGATTTTGATTAGGGATATTTTAGTACTTTCTAGGTACTTGTTTAAGAACTAATGTGTAGCTTATGGTCGTATGAGACCTTCTACTTTTGTTAAGCTTAGCGTAGGTTATTTGTATGTCATTTTGGGAAGTGACTTGCAATGGAGGTCGGAGCCCTAAGTGGCTACCTAGGTAACCCATTGTAGTTTATTTTCATAAGTGATAACATTTCATTAAATGGGTTTAAAATGAATTAATAAGATATATGTGCCACATAAAGTCACTAGGGGGCTGAAGTCCTGAGAGACTATTGGGGTAACCTTAGAGTTGACTCGTTGGTATGCCTTGTCTATATAAAAGGACATTGATGTCACATAGAGACACTAGGGGGGCGAAGTCTAGAGAGGTTGTCAAGGTAACTTTAGAGTTGGCTCATGCAATGACACTTGCCCACTTACATAGTAGATCTCCTACGTGTCTTGTTACCTCTGGGATTAGATGATACTTGTGTCTTGTTACCCTTTGAGATAATTTACTTTCAAGTGATTCCTTGAACCTAGATGTTGGCTATGACTTATGTTTTGATATACATATGGGACTTGAGTTTTTCTCTTTGTCATGGTGGGAGTGGTCCATTTAGGTTCCATGAGGTCAGGTGGTAGTGCATTTTCTTATACAATTGAGATCTGACCATTGGATGATGTTGTTGGATGTGCTTGTGCAGATGTTCCTTTCTATTTGATCTTATATTTTTGTTGGATGGTTTTATTCTGTTGTACTATATTTGTTTATCATAGATCTTATGAAATCATGTATTATATTCATGATGTACATTCTTTGAGGTTTTCATACCCTGTGACTTCTATAGTGGATGATTACACATTTTGATTATTGCGAAGTGGCATCCTATAATTGTATATTTATTTAAATGGATTCGTACTTGTGATTATTCCATGATGTGGATTTTGGTTATGTATTGGATTTATTATTTAATTAAACTTAAATGTGATTCAGTGTCATGAGACCCTTAGGAGATGTAATGTGTTTACGATGGATGTATGCATGTGAGTTATTGCTTCCGCTATTTTATCTCTTGTTGTTATTACTTCTGCTATATTATAAAACACTTTTGATGTGTACAATGTACATTACATTTAATCATTATTTTTGGTCTTTTTTATAACATGCATTAATGACTTGACTTTTTTATGGTAGGCCCCACAAAATTCCACAAGTATCTCCAATTCACACCCCTACCCCCTTCCCCCCTCCACTTATAGACCCTCTTCCCTCGAGGAGGAGAAGAGGTTGAAGAATTAAACTCTAAATTGTTAAACTATAACTCTCAATTCCTGATTAGAAAAATGTAATCCAACCTATCTTACTTTGTGTCTTGAAAAATAAGAAATTCCCTAATGTCAATTATGGCCTTATTTCATCATCAAATAAAATTATTTAGGATAAAGTATTGTCTTCTTGCAAAATTTATTTAGTACTAATCAAATGCGTGATGCTTAACAATAGATAATTTTTGCACATTTGAAATCATGTAGGACACAACTATTCCCAAAAAAAAATAGCATGTTTAAGTCAATAGGCTTACTCCCTAGGAAACACTCCAACCAAATTGATCAGACAATCTAATAGTCTTATGCCATAGAAAGGGAAAGAGGTATTGGAAATGTTTTGCAAATAGAGAGGTAACTGTGTTGTACATGTGAATCATACTTGCTCCATCAGTTTAATTCATCAATGCATAGTACTTATTATTTTATTCTAGAGTAGGAATGGTAGTGTTAGACAATAGGCTATGTTGAATCATCCACATCACATTTTAACACCTATAGCTCATGTCAAACATGGGAAAGAAGTGTCAGAAGGTCTAATTTTCAAGTGATAATACTTAGCAATGTGACAAGTCAACAAGTAAATGGCATGTCACTTGTTAAGGAAAAGGTTGTAGATAAATACAATTTTATCAAGGTAGCCTATAACATATTTATAACCTAATTTTGTTCAAGAGGACCACATAATTAGCTAGATGTTTGGGGGGCTTCTCTAGTCATCAAAGTGTAGTGGAATCTATTGTAGAAACCACGTGCCCATAATGGAGTTTTTAAGAGTCACCCAAGTTCTTGATAAAGTTTGGACAATTGGAAATCATCCGATGGTTCTTCATATCATTGCATCCTTTTGACTATTTGTTTGAATCTTACGTAAGATATTATTTATATGGTGGACCTTACAACATATAGTTTAATTGCTGATTTTTCTTAGTGGTATTACGTTTAGTCAATGTTTGATCATCATGAAGAGATAGTGTCAAGATTCATAGAAATTATGAGTTAAAGGAACATATGACTTTAAATATAGAGATTGGAGGCATAAATTGATCCTTCTAATTGGATATGAGAGAATCGTTTAGAGCTTATTGTATTTAAAATTTTAAAAAAACATCTTTATACCATCATTTCATTGAAGTTATCCACAAACTTGTAAACTAGATTTCTAACTAAGTGTCCCTATTTTATTGGTTTCTAAGGCATCTTGTGTTAGGATAAACCACAGACAGAAATAAAAACTATATGCAAATATAACCAATAAAATAAAATAATAGAACACACAAAAATGAACACAAGGCACCAAGATTTAACGTGGTTCACCCATTCCCTGGGCTACGTCCACCAAACAACAAGTCTGATCTTATTACAATCCAGTGATTACAACCTGATTACAATCTGTAATCCCTTACAACTCAATACCGCCGCAAGAACCAATTTCACATCACAACATTATGAAAAATACCCAACCCTAAGCCCTTTTATACAAGTATTAAACCGCTTTAGGGTTATAACATGTCGGCCATAATATGTCGGCTACTGCTCAAAAAAAAATTTCGGGCCGATGCCCCGAACCCCACTATTTATGAAGTATGTACAGTACTTTCCTGATCAGTCGCCACAATCTAACAATCTCCCAATTGGGGACTGATTAGGCTCCACACTAAACAACAATCTCCCAATTGGAGACTGATCCTGTAGCAATACCACTACCACATGGGGCTCCCACTGGATCAAACCATCCTGGACTCTACTGTTCTTTTATTCATGTTCAGTCTAAAAGACCAACCAAAGATGAAGAGGAGTTCAGCTTCTCCCTTGTTATAACCTTTGTCAACATATCTGCTGGATTGTCATTGGTATGTATCTTCTCCAATTTTAATTGTCCATCCTCCAAAACTGACCAAATGAAATGGTACCATAACTGTATGTGTTTGGTCTTAGAATGCAGAGCTGAATTCTTAGCAAGATGAATGGCACTCTGACTATCTATGAACAAATAATTATCCTTCTGAGGATGTCCCAATTCTTCCAAGAAGAACTAAAGCCATATCATCTCCTTGGCTTCCTCTGTAGCAGCAACATACTCTGCCTCTGTAGTGGAGAGAGCATTAATCTTTTGTAACCTAGAAACCCAGCTCACGGCTGCCCCACCAACAGTAAAGACATAACCTGTAGTACTCTGCCTGGTATCAATATCCCCAACCAAATCTGAGTCAACATAGCCCTGTAAATCAGTACTAGAGCCCCATAAGTGTAAACACTTATTGGATGTTCCTCTCAAATATCTGAGAATCCACTTGACAACATTCCAATGCTCAAAACCTGGATGACTCATATACCTGCTAACGACTCCCACTGCATGTGCAATATCTGGCCTAGTACATACCATAGCATACATCAAACTTCCTACAGCTGAAGCATAGGGTACGTTGGACATCTTATCCTCCTCTTCATGTGTCTTGGGACACATCTCCTTAGTCAATTTCAAATGACCAGGTAAAGGTGTGCTGACAGATTTAGCATTCTCCATACAGAAACGTTGCAACACCTTCTCAACATAATCAGCTTGAGATAGCGTCAAGGTTTTGTTCTTCCTATCTCTGCAAATCTTCATACCAAGGATTTTTTTTTCTGCCCCCAAATCCTTCATAGCAAATGCATGTGCTAACTAGTGTTTTAGCCCCTTAATATGATGCATGTTAGACCCATCTATAAGCATATCATCAACATATAGACGTAAAATAATGTAGCTATCATATTCCAACCTCTTAAAATAAACACAATAATCTGAATGACACCTGTTATATCCATGCTCATGCATAAAACTGTCAAATTTCAGATACCATTGCCGAGGTGCTTGCTTCAAGCCATATAAACTTTTCTTCAATTTGCACACTAAGTTCTCCTTACCTTTGACCTCAAAACCCTGTGGCTGAGCCATATATATTTCTTCATCCAAATCACCATGAAGAAAGGCTGTTTTAACATCCATCTGCTCTAAATGCAAATCTTCAGTAGCCACAAGACTTAAAACAGTACGAATAGAAGTCATTTTAACAACAGGAGAAAATATCTCATCAAAATCAATTCCCTTTTTCTGTGCAAATCCTTTTACAACTAACCTGGCCTCAAATCTTTTCTTACATCCTTCCTCTTCTTTCAATTTGTAAACCCACTTACTCTGTAAAGCCTTTTTACCTGCAGGAAACTTGCAAATCCCATGTCTTATTTTTCAGCAAAGAGTCCATTTCATCTTTCATTGCAGACTCCCACTGAATCTTAGTATCCACCTGCACAGCTTCATCATAACTTTCAGGTTCACCAGCATCAGTAAGTAAAATAGAATACAAAGAGGGAGAAAACCTTTGTGGAGGTCTAATTTGCCTTGTTGACCGTCTAACATTTACTGGTGTGTGTGGTATTTGTTGTTGCAGTTGTTGCACATCATGAGGATTGGCTAGAACATTAGCTTTTGGAGTATCATCCAGCACTACATAATCATCTTCTTTCTTCTCATGTTGCTGCAATAGATATTTGTACAAAACTTTCTCATTGAATATGACATCCCGACTTCTAATAATTTTAAGATTTTCAAAATCCCAAAGCCTATAACCAAATTCATTAATGCCATACCCAAAAAAGACACATTTCTTTGATTTAGCTTCTAGCTTGGTTCTATTTTCAGAGTCTATATGAGCAAAAGCTTCACAACCAAAGGTCTTGAGAAAAGAATAACTCACCTTCTTACCAGTCCATGCTTCCTCTAGAATACCACAGCCCAAAGGAATAGAGGGACCTCTATTAATCAAATATACTGTAGTATTGACAGCCTCTGCCCACATGTGTAAGGGCAACCTAGCATGCAACCTCATGCTCCTTGCGCGCTCCATTATAGTCCTATTCATGCGTTCAGCCACTCCATTTTCCTGTGGAGTCCTTGGAACAGTTTTTTGTCTACGAATACCATTAGTGGAGCAATAATCTTCAAATTCATGACTGCAATACTCACCACCATTATCAGATCTGAGACATTTTAATTTCTTACCAGTCTCATTTTCAACCAAGCATTTCCATTTCTTAAAAGTTTGAAATACATCAGATTTCTGTCTAAGGAAATAAACCCATACTTTTCTAGTTGCATCATCAATATATGTAACATAATAATGAGAGCCACCAAGGGAAGATACCTGAGCCGGTCCCCATACATCTATATGCACAAGCTCTAATTTCTCCTTTTTGTTTTCCTTCCCTGTCTTTACAAAACTCACTCTCTTTTGTTTTCCATACACACAACTTTCACAGAAATCGATATTCACACATTTTAGACCAGGTAAAACTTTCCTTGAATGAAGTACTTTCATACCTTTCTCACTCATGTGCCCAAGTCTATTGTGCCACAACGTTGTATCAGAATCTACAGTAGCTATTTGTTCTCCCTGCTCAACTGTAGTAATTGTTCCTGAATATTCATTTTTCTCTGAAACAATCAAAGTAGAAAGAACAATATGACCTGTACAAAGATATAAGGTGCCTACTTTCACACCTTTTGCTACTACAAGGGAACCTTTTGAAACCTTCCAATTTTTATCAGTAAAAGTAACTACACAACCCTCATCACCGAGTTGCCCTGTTGAAATTAAATTTCTACTTAGTTTTGGAACATGTCTTACCTCATGTAGTAGCCAATGATTCCCATTCTGCAACTTAATCTTAATTTTTCCCTTTCCAACAATCTGATAGGGTTCATTATCCCCCAAATAAACAAGCCCAAAATCCCCTTGGACATAATCAATGAAATAACCTCTATGAGGTGTAGCATGAAATGAAGCACCAGAATCTAAAACCCATGAATCATCAACACTCTCTAAAGACAGAAGCAAAGCATCCTCTTCAGATTTGTTACTTACCACATTTGCCTCCTTGTCTCCATCTAATTTATCTCCTTCATTTTTCTTTCAATTCTAGCAATCTTTCTTTTTGTGCCCTAGTTTCCCACAGTACCAGCAATCATTTGGTCCTCTCGATTGAGACCTCCTCCCCTTTGACTTTCCTCTTCATTTCCCATGATTTCCAAAGTTACTTCCTCTTTCAGTCGTTCTGCCCCTGCTTTGTGCATTTAAAGCACTTCCTGATGTAGATCCACCTGAGGATTTTCTACGAGTTTCCTCACTTAAAATAACACCGATCACATAATCATATTTTAGGGTACTAGATCCAGGAATAGAATTACTCACCGCCATTACCAAGCCATTCTAGCTTTCAAGCAAAGAACACAAAATCAAGAGAGCCCTAATTTCTTAATCAAAATTGATACCCACAGAAGATAATTGACTAGTAATAGTATTAAACTCATTTAAATGATCTGCAACAGATCCACCTTCTTCTATTTTCATATTAAATAAATGCTTCATGAGAAATACCTTATTTGAAGCGGAGGGCTTTTCATACAGTGTCGCTAGGGTTTTCATCAAATCTTCTTTCGTCTTTTCTTTTGTAATATTAAATGCCACTGATGGTGCCAAGCATAACCGAATGCTTTCAAGTGCCTTTCTATCCAAAAGATCCCATTCAGCCTCTGACATAGTTCCTTGATTCTTGGCTTTTCCTTCCAACGGCTTCCATAAATCCTTCTGATATAAATAGTCTTCCATTTGCATCTTCCATAACTAGAAGTTCTGCCCATTAAACCTATCAACCCTCAACTTACCCTCATCTGCCATCGTTCCCACTCAACTGTGAGACTCCCACTTAACTGTGAGACTTTCCTGCAGAGGATAACTGAAAGATAACCTTGCTCTGATACCACTTGTTAGGATAAACCACAGACAGAAATAAAAACTATATGCAAATATAACCAATAACAGAAAATATTAGAACACACAAAAATGAACACAAGGCACCAAGATTTAACATGGTTCACCCAATCCCTGGGCTACATCCACCAAACAGCAAGTCTGATCTTATTACAATCCAGTGATTACAACCTGATTACAATCCGTAATCCCTTACAGCTCAATACCGCCGCAAGAACCAATTTCACATCACAACATTATGAAAAATACCCAACCCTAAGCCCTTTTATACAAGTATTAAACCGCTTTAGGGTTATAACATGTCGGCCATATGTCAGCCATAATCTAACATCTTGCCTTAGCCAAGAGAAAAAATACATCATCACTCTAATGCTAGGCTTTTTAATAAATAATAAAAAGAATATTACACATGGTGTGCAAGGGAGAATTTCAATTTTTTTTTGTTTTTGTAAGAAGAGTTCGATATATAAGAAATTAAATTCAATACATGTAATTAAAGAGATTTTTTATTGCATGGATGAATTTAAATGTGTACACAATGAAAAAGTCTAGATATATTGAATACTCATTAGTTATTTTCATTTTTTATTAATATTCAAAAAATTTGAATCAGAATTGTCTATGTAGTTTTCGGACATGGTGGGCAATGGATGCATTAATGGGTACTTGGAAGCCATTTTGGATGGACACACGAATGCTACCAGTAATGATGGCAGTTAGTTGGTTCAAGAAGATCCCGAGTCTCGTTCAGTCTCCCAAGGGTTATTTTTTTGATCCTGCGAGATATTTTATCAATGAGGTTGTTAATGGTACTAATGAGGTCAATATTCATCACTTCTGGGTCAAGGTAATTTTTTTTTTAAAAAAAGTTAAGATCTTTGTTTTCGTTGTTTCATGGATTTGTTAATGTGGCGAGGTTTTTCAGGTTGCAACGATGAAAAACACAGAGGAGCTTTATTAAATATTTTACTAATATCTAAAATTAATAAAGATTTTTTTGATGAATAGTCCTTTTCTAAAATTAATAAATATTTTAAATAAAAGGTCAACAATTAATTTAAAAATATAAATAGTTATTATCTCAATTTTAAAATTGTAAAACAAAATCTACAATAACAAATATAAAATAGTTAACAAAAATTTAAAAGAATGCAAAAGTATAAATTCTTGAATCTATTATGTTAAATACATCTTTTATATTCTTTTAAATATTTTAAGGTTCATACAAGTACAATCTGCAATTTTATATAGTTAATAAAATTATTATTTAAAATCAGTTATTTTCTCTTAAATTGGTATCCCATAATAAAACTTGTACTAATAAGGTATATTTCAAATGTGCAATTTTTTTAAAATTTATGATTTTTGTCATACAATATTAACCTTCAATTTTTTACAATGTTGTCACTATAGTCTAGTCATCTTAAAAGTTCTCATATTATCCCTTCTCATTATTCTCCTCCCTTCATAAGGTAGGGACTTTAGCTCCACTAGAGCTCTTGTTTATATTTGAAACTTTATTGATTATTTTACGATATTCAAAAATATAAAATATAGAAGTATCGTGGATACCCTATTTCCATCCTTTTTGAGTCTAAAAGTTCAAATTTACTAACTTTACAAGCCATTAATACTTGTAGTTCATTTCTTTATTATTTTATTTTATATTAGTTTAAGATACGTATTATATAGATGTAAAGCTAAAGTCAAATTTCATTGTACTTCCCTTTTACATTTCTCAAATTTTGTTTGAGGGAACATAAGAAAGATACCAAATAAAAATGTAGGTTTATTTTAATTACTTTATGATTATTGTAGAAAACATTTTATGTTGTATTTTATAAATCATATAAGAATTTTATTTGGTTAAGTGTTTTTTTAAGTTATAGGAATTTTAGTTGGTTCAAGTTTTTTTTAAGTTAATGAACATATGAGTAATTAAATTAGAAAATGTAATTATCTTATGTATTAATTAGTTTTAACAATATTTAGTTATGTTTTAGTTAATTTTATTGAATAATTAAGTTCAAATATAAATAGAAAAATGTAATTGATTTAATATTTAGTTAATTCTATCATTCACTTTAGTTATCATTGCTTTGATAAGGTTATATAATGTGTGGTTGAAGTGTGCAATAATACATAAGATCTCAATTGCGGTTGATTTAAGGGACTTGCATGATTAGTACTAATAAGATATTGAAATAATAATAACAAAAATATCAATGTTAACAAATTATAAGTCTTCACCTAGATCTAAATGATCCATCCATGTATACTAATTAAATTAAAGTATATAATTCAACTTGTTTAAGTGAGTTATTAAAAATAATAATAATAATTTTTTTTAATATCAATATACTCAATCTATTATCATGATTTAAGATAAATCATAGTAAATAAAAAATATTTCAAGAATAAAAAATAATTTAATTGAAACCTAGAACCACCATTTACTTTAGTTATCATTATGTTGACTAAATTTGCATAATATGTAGTGCAAGTGTGCACAAAAATGTAAGATTTAGCCATGGTTGATTAAGGAATTCACATGGTTAGGTACTAATAAAGATATTTAAAGAACAATAAAATTCCTATCATTAACAAGTCATAAGTCCTCGCGAAGATAAGGGTCCATCCATGTACACAAATTTTATATATATATATATATATATATATATATATATATATATATATATATATATATATATATATATATATATATATATATATATATATATATACACATACATATATATACATACATATATATACATATACATACATACATACATATATATATATATATATATATATATATATATATATATATATATATATATATATATATATATATATATATACACACACACATATATATATAGATATAGATATATATATATGTATGTATATATATGTATGTATATGTATATATATGTATGTATATATGTATATATATGTATATGTATATGTGTATATATATAGATACACATATGTATATATATATATGTGTGTGTGTGTGTGTGTGTGATTAATAACTAATAATAATAATGACTAGTAGTCACGAGCTTTTGTGCTTGCAACAATGAGTCGATAGGTGTTTACTTTAAGAAAAAAAATTAATTTTGTAATAAATCAAATAAATTTTATTTATTTATTTATTTTATCATATACTTAAAAATTATCACCTAAAAAATATTCCCATAAAAATCTATTATGAAAAATATAACATGTATAAAGTGGAGCAAAAAATATAAATTAAAATTAATTGTAAAAAATAAAGAGAAACTAAGGGAAGTCCCAGTGCTTCACCTTTGTGAGCATCACCTAGATCCAATGACTCTTAAGTGTTCTATTTATTATCATGAGAGATGGATTCTAGTAAATCACTACTCATCAAACATGCGTTACTCAAAAACTACATAGTTAAACCCTAATAACAATATCACATTTTAACTTGTTATGGAAAAATATTGTACTTATTAATTTAAAGTCTATTAGATTAAATATATGAATAAAATAATTTAATTTTTTTTTTAAAAACTAATTTAAAATATAGCAACTTAAATATATGAAAAAAAAATCATTTAAAAACAATCTCTATAAAAAATTATTATGAAAAATTAACATGAGAAATATTAAAAAATATTAGAAAATAGAAACTCCCACAAATATCATATTGGCTAAACTAAAAATCAATATTTAAATAAAAAATTATACTAATTTAAAAAAATTAATTAAAATAATTGAAAAACTAAAACTTCAATCATACAAATATCTTAATCGCTAATCCTATTTGCTAAACTCAAAATGGGAAGTCTCGGTGCTTCACCTCTGTGAGCATCACCTAGATCCAATGACTGCTAAGTATTCTATTTATTATCATGAGAGATGGATTCTTGTAAATCACTACTCATTAAACATTAGTCAATGAGTTTGACTCAAAAACTACATAGTTAAACCCTAATAACAATATCACAATTTAAAGTCTATTAGCTTAAATATATTAATAAAATTAAAAACTAAACTAATTTAAAATCTACCAACTTAAATATATATAAAAAATCATTTAGAAACAATCTCCATAAAAAAACCTATTATGAAAAATTAATATGAGAAATATTAAAAAATAGCAACACCCACAAATATCATATTTGCTAAACTAAAATTAATATTTAAATGAAAAACTAAAATAATTTAAAAATTAAATTAAAACAATTTAAAAACTAAAACTTCAATCATACAAATATCATAATCGCCAATCCTATTCACTAAACTCAAAATTAATATTTAAAGTCAAAAACTAAACTAATTTAAAAAAAATTAAAAACTAAAACTTTAAAACATAATTATAAAAACTAAAAACTTAACTAATTTAAAGTCTATTGGCTTAAATATATGAATAAAATATATTTTTTAAAAATCTCAAACAATTGTTGGAAATATAAGAGTAACTAAGAGGAGAGGAGCGAATCAGTTGCCACTAAAACAATTCCAAGTCCCTTAGATGTCAATACAAGCTTCTTATTAAGCCAAACCCTTGCACTACTTGGTTAGAACTAGATATATAATGTAACTCAGTTAACAAAGAAATCTTGAGATATCAATGTATATTAACCTTTAGTAACTTAGTTGCAAAAAGATAAAGCAGTAAGAAAATAACATGAAGACATGAGACACTAAGATTTAACATGGAAACCCAATTTGGGAAAACCACCAATGCAACGAGTTACAACTTTTCACTCTTCTGAAGTGAGCCCTATTAGGAGCCAACCCTTTTAAATGTTACAAAACACACTGTTAAGTGTAACCCTATTAGGTGTAGCCTTATGAGAAGTCTTATGACACTTCAATCTAGAAATGCTACCTTGTTTAGAGGATTTACAAAATGATGGTTAAGTCATCTCTATTAAGAGATTTCTTCACTGCTACAATTATTAGAAAGTAACAATGATTGACCTGATTGATGCGGCTTTTGATTTACAGATTCAGATCATTGTTTTGGCTTATCCTCAGTATCCTCCATGATCATAATATTCTTTGTAACTCCTTGGATGTTCTACCGTTAATCAGATATCTTTCTTAATTCACATCTTACTATATTCTTTTCAACTTCATATTTCAATCCACAACTTAACCTTTCACATAAATGAAACCCATGTCAAGTCAGCTTGTATACCCTTTTTAAACAAACAATTAATATCCACTAGGTTGGCTTGCAATAATTATTTAAATGAAAAAAGTGTCATGTTGTCCCTTGGCTAAAACTAAAACTGAGTCACTTAGTTAACACTGAGTTCTTTTGGCAACCAACCTAACTCTATTTACACTAAACCCCTTTGGTAACTGACTTGACTTGGTTTACATTGGAATCCTTCACTGACTAACCTAACTTAGTTTACACTAGAATCCTTCATTTACCGACCTAACTCAGTTTACACTAGATCTCTAAACTTGGTACCTTTGGAATTCTACTTGGCTAATACTGGAGTCTTTTGAGATCGGTTACTAATAGTAGTGCTCTGATAGAATGTGACATTTGTGCAACATCAATGACAATATACAATTGAATAATTATTTTCAGCAATCATCTAATCATAACTCAAGTTATCAGTATCCCAATTTGGAATCACAATAACTTCATCCAATGTCACTAGCTTCTCATGTGATTGAATCTTCTTCTTCTTCTTGATTCTCTTTCCTCTAGAGTTTGGAATGCTAGATCTTGGCAATGACAATTGCACACTTTGAGTTTGTGACTCTAGACTTAGTCTTTTAACAATATCTTGTGTTCCCTCAGCACCTTTAAGTTCCTCAATTTTTCTTTGTTTCTTAGTCCCTACAAGCTCACCAGTGAAACTTGGTTGTACCATCTCCTTATCTCCCTCATTTAGAGGTCATGAGATGATTGGCCTTTCATTGCCTATAGTAGATTTCTCTACTTGTGCATTTTGACTCTTTGACTCCTTGCTCTTTTCATGTGTCAAGCTACTCTATTGCTTGAAAACTACCACCTCATCTAAAGTTTGAACATTTATTTCAATAGTAATGTTAGATGTATCAACTAAACTTTCTATTACCTATTGAGATGAATGTTGATCACCAATCTATGGATATTCCTTTATTTGCACAATTACTATATTGTTATCCATCAATGTGATTTTGATAGATTTAGGAGCTTGATCCTCTTTCTTTGGCTTGGTAGACACTATCTTCTCTACCTCTTGCTCAGTTGTAGTCACATTGAGAAATCTAGTATTAGGGGTTTCATCCTCAATGGTGATTGTCTCTATGTGTTTTACACTTTCTTGTGCCATCTTCTGAATTATTTTCATTAATTTTTCAACATCATTGTATATGTCTTCTATATTATCCAACTCAACTCTTCCTTCATCTTTTTCTTCTTCCTCTACAGTTGTAGGCATTAATCCAAAAAATTTCTTCCAAACTATTTTACTCTCTTGTACAACATCCTTAATTTTATTTCTAAAAATTTGTATGCCCTTATCTTTGGGAAAAATTTCTTTGCATAATCTTTCATAGCTATTTCCATATGATGCTTTCCTATATCAGGCATAACTTGGGCTAATGTAGTTTCTCTCATTTTCCTCTCACTGGTCAAAGCCCATTTCCATTTTTCATCAATTTTATATAAAGCTAATTTCTAATTGGAAAAATTTTAGAAATAAATTTATTTATTAATGATATATAAACAATTCAAATTGAGTCAACTATTAGTAGATTCTCATTCACTATTTTATTAAATTAATTTTATTGTGTGATAATAGTTATTAGGTTTTTTTATCATAAGACCATTTTATAATGACTCCTAAAAGAAAGAAAATAAAAATTCAAGATATTGTGAGGCCTCACCCAATCCGTCATAGTACCAATGAGATAATTGTATTACGGTGATTTTTAATCCTATGTATTGATACACTTCTAAGACTGTAGGGTTATGTTATCTACATTTTAATGATCCGCAATTACTTCTACATATTATGACCTAATTGATGCATTTAATGATTCTATTCATGTTTTAAGCTATTGAAATTTCTTTAATAGAAATTGAATGGTAGAAATGCTTGTAATGTAAGAATGTAATGTTTAAGTGGAAATTAGAGTTAATAAATAAATAAATTTTGTTATGCATTGAGACCTAACCCGCATACCTAGGAATTCAATAGTTGTGGATTCAACATCTTGTCACAATGATAAAAATAGACTATGAAGCTATTCAGAATATTAAATTGACCATGTTACGATGAGTAAAGTTTGATGTTATAGTATTTTGAGCATTTTAAATGGAAATTATTAGAAAAAGTAATTTAATAAAAAAGAATGAAGTATGGAACTCAAATGTTGAATGTGATATGTAAGTTTTGATATTTTAATATTTTGAAGGTTATATTTGAAATGATTAAGAAAGGGAAAGTTAATTTGAGATGATGAAATATATGCAAGTCTAATGTTGAATGAGATAGTGATTATTTCACTTATGTACTTATTGTTTACATGATTTTCTTGGACTACTGATGCTTGAGTTTAGTGTGTAGGAATTTGACCATGGGTTTAAAGGGGAATTAAGGCTCAAACTATTACAAACATGACATAGCCAAGGTTGAATCAGTGTAACAGATTCAAACCTCATTGTAATGTGTTTCACTTTGTATATGTAAATTTGTATGTAGTAGTCTAGTTCATGTATTATTGTAGACAAGTCATTTTTAATGTAATATGTTGTGTTGTGTGTGTCACTTGACACTTGTGTTGTCCATGTGGAAATTCCATGTCATTGAGGGTTTGGCAAGAAGTAACCTAACCTAAACCTAACCCCATTGTAGTACCCAAGTTAACCTCACATAGGAAAATGCCATGAGGAGTCTCAATCAAAGGAAATTCGAATATGGACTTGGCTAGGGTTTTTAGGGGTCATTAGGTGGTCCCAAAGTGTCTTTTATGTGAAAATAAGATAGCCATGTGATAGTATATCAAGTTAGGAACCTATTTTTGACCATGTGAGTGCTTAGACAGCCCAGAGGGCCCCTTTACCCATGCATTCTTCCATCAATTCGAATTTGGAGTTGTCATATCCACGTTCCCACTTAGTCAAAAATAGAAAAGTTGGAGGAGACAAGTTTGTAAGAAGTATTGGCTTAGTGTTTTTGCTAAAATAAGTTAGTGAGAAGGCTTTATTAGAGGGTCTTGGCCAAACTAGTGGGGTGTCTACCCACTCTCTAATTTTAGAGACTGTTAGGTTTTGGAGGGATATTAAGGGAGCTCTACTACAACTATCCTTACCATAGCTTGGACCAAGGTTGGTGTCTCAAAACTTGTTTCTTTCTCATTTCTTGCTTTTAGCATGGTTAAACAAATTTGCAAGTGTGGGAGTTCATTAATAGAGTATGCATTTGCATTGTAAATCTTGTGATATGGATTTTTGGGTATTGTGTGAAAGTGTGGTGTTCTTGTTGCATTATGAGCATTGATTATGTATTGCGACAATGTGAGAATGTGTGATGTTCTTTTAAATTTCTTGGTTCACCTTCTTGGTTTTGTTTTTGTTGGAATGGAAAGAGAATGTGTTTTGTGCTTTTGGAGATCCTTTCTTGGTTTTGTTTTGTTGTTCTACACTTGTTTTATTGTTGTTCTTGTTTGAATGTGAGTGTTGATTGTGATTATGGGTGTGAAGGCTTCACTCACCCTTAGGAAGGCAGAGAAGCCTTATGTGAAGGGCAAAAGTTGGGCTTGACATTGCAGGTGAGAAAGAAAATTTTGTTTTTACCTCATGATGAGGTTGTTATTATGGAGCATGGGCTCCTTCATGGCCATGAATCTTGTTGTTTGGGAGGTACAAGGAGGTTTTGTGGATGAGGAGAAGATGGTTGTTTTGAAGGCGTTGAGAGACAATGTAGTGGTAATATGTTGTTTATGTTGTGGTGGCCTTGAGAGGAAAAATGTATTGGCAATATGATATTTATGAATTTATCCTCCTTGAAGAGCTCACCTTCACCCAACATTTTATGATTCCAATGGTGAATCATTGTGCAAGCCATGGGAGGGTGTTGATTGTGTTTTGTGTTGTGTCTTCATGCAAAATTTTGTGATGTATTTGTGAAACCCGGTTTGAGCCTTGTTCCCCTAGCACGGGGGTGGTCTCCTTGGAGGCATATGGTTGGGTGGAAAGCACCCATGGTCATTGTTGTTTTCTTTGTGATGCATTTGCAGATTTGTGCCCAAGGGAGCAATGGAAATGGCTTGGAATGACCACCTTGCAGATTGATGTATGGTTGAGGAAACTTGACATTGTGCCCCTCCTTTGTGAAGGAGGATTCACTAGCTTTTTCATGTTCTCAATGATCATGATGATCTATGTTCATGTTACTCATTGTTCATGTCTTTCAATGATCATATTTCATATGATTTTGAAAGGTCTCGTGTTGTCTCATTGTGATGAAAGGAGATAGTATCATTGTTACCTAATGTATATGTAGAGGAAATATTGGAAAATGTTGTATATGTATGTTCCTTGTTAAGATATGATCATGAGTTATAGAAGAATAGAATACCTTGGCATCATTGTTCCATTGGATAATTGTGGAAGGAATATGTCAGTTGGTAATGTGGTTAAAAGAGAAGAAAGCTACTTCCTATTGTATTTAGTTGTGATTGTGGAATCAATTAGAAAATTGTATACTATTTTTCTTGTATGGAAATATGTTCTCATATAGAAACATTGATTGTAAAGGAAGACATGTTGAAATTTGATGCACAAGTTTCTTCACATATGAACTTTTCTTGTTAGTTAAAGCCAAACCTCACAAGGACTTTACAAAGGATAATCCTTGTAACATTATGCAAGGTAGATTTAGCAAAATTCATTGTAAGTTTCACAATTAGATATTTGATGTAATTCTGGAGAAGTTAAGTAATAAGACATTCTTTCTTATTAGAAACATTTCATAGATTATTTGAAGCATAAGTGATGGGCTTCTAAAATCCTATGTTATCACAAGAAAGCATTATATTGTTAATGGAACATTGTATATGCATGGTAGATAATGACTTTAAGAAAATTATCAGATTATGATTTAAATGGAAGGAAAAACTAAATCTAATAACTTTATGATGAAACTCACCACTAGAACTTTAAACCTGAAAGTGCACATTTTCTCTCTAGAAAATGTATGGGAGAAAGAAAAATAATGCTCCAAGAATACAGACTAGTTTAATAATGTTGAACATGTACTTGAACTCCTAGTTGGACCTATAAGTGGTAGAGAATTGATGTAATATGGCCAATACTAAGTGATCACCTAAGCCTTTATCAATCCACAAGATTGACAGTGACTTATAATCATATATATATATATATATATATATATATATATATATATATATATATATATATATATATATATCCCAAGACATGATAGAAATTAATAAAAAAAGGGAAACATTGTCTATTTTCAAACTTCACTTGTTTCACTTCATGTCTTAATTTCCATGCAGCAGTAGTCTGATTGCCTAGGAAGGCGCAATGCCTCTGCCCAAGACATGGAGGGGACCACATACTCCTCTAGGCACCTAGGCAATTAGAAAGAAAGGCATTGTTTTAAGAAAATGAGGAGTTGGAAAGTGCTTGGGGAGAGGGAAGTCACGTGACTTCCACCTCTCCACGTTATCTTGTCTCCTACAATGCCTCAAACATAGGTGTCAACTTTTGTGGGAAGTGTAAGAGTGCTAGGTTAGTAACATAGGATGGTTAGTGTACTAGGTTAGTATAGAGTTAAATAAGCAGTTTATTTTGTGGGTTGTAAAATTTTTTTTAGTTGTTTTATGAGGTTAGACATTAGCTTTAAGTATGTCTTAAATTGTAGTAGCATACTATGTAGTAAATGCATGTTATTTATAGAATCTTATTTTTATAATTGGAATTTTAAATTTGTAGATAAGATTAGTTAGTAATATTGGAGATGTAATGATGATGACTTTAGTTAGGAATTAATTTAGTGTAATTACTTTTAAAATTGTAATTAGTTACTATGGTATGTGTGTGGGTGTTGAATTTATATTTATGATAGAAAATTTAGTAAAAATATAAAATAAATAAATTTAAAATTTTAAAAAATAAAAATAGACTTAATGTATGGTGTAGACAAAGTAAGTTGGTTAGTTGGTACTATTGGATTTATATTTGTGCTTAGAGAGAATTGGATATAATGAGCTAAAGGCATTCAGTGATAGGATTCATCACAAAATTTGTTAGGTTATTATTACCCATGATCTTATCTTTCATTGTTCTAGCTGTTAAAGCAAGATGTTATAGATTCTAATATTGAAGATAGTAAATATCCAACATGATGTTGGATCTCAAGGTGTGATTTGAGACATTGATGTGGCACACCACTAATCCAGAATACACATCTCTCAAAAATTAATCAACAGTAGATTTATAGCAAAATTAGAAAGAAAACTTTAATAAAATGAGAGGATGATAGTCTTAAGGGACACTATGCAAATCCTTAGTAATGATGTTGGGTTAAGTATAGGAATGCTATTAAAACTAGCTTTAAAGACATAGGAGCAAATGGCTTCTAATTTAAAATAGAATGAATAATAAAAAGGGTAGTTAGTATTAATTGGCCAATAAGATGTTTTAGGTTAGAATATGTTAGAGTTTAAAGCTAGTTAGTTTGAATATTTGGTATTGTTATATTGAATGTTGAGGTATTCCTTAGGAAGCAAAAAGAAAAAAAAAATTGTTTTGTTATTCTTGACAGTAAATTTTGGACATGACAGATAATCAACCACTAACCTAGGTGTTACACTCCTCATCGCAAAGCCAATATGCATGCCCAAACAATTGTATAATTCATTCACATAACAAGAGAGTTGAATGTGAAGGTTTCTTAGTTAATAGACTCTAGACATGGTGTGAATGTCAAGGTGTGCCTCTCCATTGTGCCAATGTCAATTGTTGCCTTTTGTAGAATCAACCCTTGGAATTTTTGAGTGCTACTTCTTTCTCTTTTCTAAGTCAAACAAGATGATTCCACCTAGTCTAGAGGATTTTTTTTCATTTATAAAGTGCATTGCAATGTCATATAACTTTTGAGGTATTAAAATTTGATCCCATCCATTGTTTTCATCAAAAGCATACTTACCAAGCATATCAAGTTCATCTACATTGTTATTATTTGAGGGCCCTAAATTTGCAAAAATAATTGCTATTCACTCATCTCTTCTATTCCCCTAGCTTGGTGTCATTATCACTATCTTCCTTTACAAACAATTTCCCAACTTACTCAATTCTCATTGAAAATCAATCAAACTCAAAGAAAAATAATATACTCTTCATATTATTTGCAACTATATAAAATTATCATAGTAGTACTTTCATACAAGAGAGTATAATCATAGTGCCTCTCCCATTTGATTTATGTAAGTTGTCTTGATGGATGAAACCTTGATGATCTTGCCTTCTAAGTGATCATGTTGGGACCCATGAGTGGCCTACACCCTTGGGGTGATTGGATTTATATTACTGTATCAATAGGTTGATTATACATTATCCATGATTTATGAGATTATGAGGTATTTGATTATTTTATTGAGGTTTGTGTCAGTGTCTACCTAGATCTATATGGTATCACAGTTGTTAGCACCATTGAGATATGAATAGTGGTTTCACTGTGTTTGTGTGTTATTTTAGTGTGCTACACTTGACTTGGTTCATGCAACATTATTGATTTGTGTATTTGACCATGTTGATCAGTGTTTTTGACCTTATTTGTATTATGGTGCCTTATGGCATTATTGGTGTATTTTGTATTGAATTTTATGATATTGTTACAAGATGATTGTTTGAGGTTATGGATTATGATAATGAGTATTGGTGGTTATTATTGGATTCATTAATGGTGTGATTGTGCTATGTATATTTATCTAGTTCTTCAATAGACTTATATAATGATGAAAATGGATTATTTGAATGAAAATAATTAAATGTATTATTATGTGAATATGCATACTTGTTGCTTTGGTTATTATGTATTGTGCATCTATACTTGATATTTGCTTGTTTACTATACAAGAACTTATATCCTCAATAGTGGCACCTAGAGTTAGTTATTTCAGCCATTCATATTGAGTCGATGTCATCCCTGTATGGGCGATGTATCTATCTAGATGGTATTATTAACCCTCTGGTAATTGGTAAATTTGAGTTCATAATGCATTATGTGGTTAGACTAGCTAGTGTGTCTATGTGTTTAGGGATTCACAATTATTTTCAAAATAATTAATTAATGTTGATTTAATTGAGTTGGAAGATTTTAATTATTTCATTTCATTTCATTTCATTATCGACTAATTTATCATAGTAAATTCCAATTTTAATTGAATTACCTCATTTGATTTGGGAAAGGGGCCAATTAGCCTATTAAGTGATTTAATATTTTAATTTACTAGTTGCTTTAATAAAAGTGCTTATATTAAGAAAAAGTGAGTTTTATCACTCACTTCTCACCTTGTTATTTAATGATTTTGGAGAAATTCCTTTAGACCCTCTTTGGGAGTTTTTTTTTTCTGATTCCCAAAGCTTGTTTGGTGGATATTTGTGGGATCAGTCTCATGGGATTCATATTGAGATTGCTCTTCTTTGCCAAAGATTTCAACCGATTCAGCATATTTCCTTTTATTCTTGTTTTTTACCAAATGTGAGAGGTAGGACTTTCTAGTTTAATTAATTTTACTCTGTTTTGATTCGATATTTCAATTTCTAAATGTTAGAGAGTGGAAAACTAGTGTCCCCCTCTATTTTTATGCAATTTCATCACTCGATTGGAAGGCGATGAGCATATTTTGATCACAAGTTTTTAGAAATGAAAGTTTTTGCACTGTTATGCTATCAAATTTTGCATGTATGCCTAGAAGTTGAATTTTATTTGATTTTCATTACTTTGGGCATGTTTTTGAAATGGCTTTTTGATTTCACCAAATTATGAGGTGTTTGAAATGTGAGTGTTTTTGGCATCATTTTATTTTTTGTACCATCCATTTTAACTAGTATGAACAAATATTTTTAAGTTTTACCTATTAGTCACTAAATCTTAATTATAATATCATTTTGTGTACCTATTAGTTATAATAATTAAGGGTAATGTCACTATGTACTTATATTACTAATAGAAAATATTTACTAATAGCTTAGGTCTTTTAGAGGTTTTAATAATTGCTTTGAATCCTTTGGATTTCATGACTCCTTAATCTTTCCAAATCACAGACTGGATTTGCAATTATTTCCTAAGCACTTCCATAGCTATTTCATATCAATTAGAGGTCTATGAACTAGTCTCTATACTTATTGAGCACTCTCAAGAGGTTTGTTGACGACTAGTAGCAACTCCATTCTACCCTAGTTGTAGTTTAATGCAATTACTTGAAGAGATTTCGTTGTGAGTTAACTATTTTTTTTAGAAGCTCAGTTTTCCATGAACAAGAACATAGAATGACAATATAGGATAATTTCAATCCATGTCATCCTCTATTTTGTTATTCATAATAAGAATTTATATTTCAAGGGATTTCATTTCCTTCTTCAGTAGATACTAAAATTAGCATACAATTTTCTATCCTTATACAATGGAGTACATTTAATTTGCAAATGTCTTAATGTTAAAAGAATTCTAATTTCTAGGATTAAAAGCAGACTGTAATAATTAATTACATTTTAAGAGTTAGACTATTAAAAATCAAACTAGATACACCATAGGTATTATCCAAGCAAAAGACAAGCAACTAGCACAAATACCAAATAAATCTTCGCAAGAGGATGAACCAATAGGTAGTGTTTTGAATATATCCATTGTAGAACCCTAACATGTCTTCTTAGTGCCTGAAGGATGTTCATAGAATGCCACAAGCAGTCTCCAAAAACTCTAACTACAACATCAACGTGTTGATCTGCAACTATGCTTCCTGCATATTCCTAGAATCAATAGCAACCATATACTAGACAAAAGATATTTGTATAGGCTACCCCTTCCTTGAACATTTTAGTTTCTTTATATTTGTTCAAAGCTCTAGCAATTCTAATCTGATGACTAGTCACCTTAGGAAGTGATTGAATAAAAAATCACCAAACTTCTTTGACAACCACCCCACCTTCCTATTATTACCACAACTTGCCTTACAATTTGTGATGGTTTGTAGCAAGGGTTTAATGTCCTACCTTTCCCTAGAATAGTTGAGACATGCTCTAACAATGATTTTGGTTCTTCCCACAGTCATTTACGTCTTGCACCACTATTTTTTATTTTGGCACACTCAGCTCAACAATAGTTTGAGCATTCTGACACCCCTTCAAATCACATACACAATCAAAAAATATAATGGTCAAATGCACTTGTGTATTTTAGACCACTATTAACATGCTTAATTAGAAATAATGGTACTTTAACCTTTTGCTCTAGCTTAAGGTTTCTATCATCACTATTCCTTAGATACTCTTGAGGATGCTCGATTGTTCCCAATGCAATATGTGTTCAATCCTAAGCCTGTAGTTAAGTTCTCAGGGCCCATTGTATGAAGTCTTTAACTTTGTATTAGAAATTATCCCTTTGAGATGACACAAACAACCATTGTTCACCATATTGCATACCACCATTACATGCATAGCATTAGTCCTTGATGTTGCTCCATTCTTAACTTGAACATTATGATCAAATTTCCCTATAATTCCCAGCCTCAATGGACTATTAATCAGAATGCAAACAAGTTTTATTTTACAATGAATCTACAACAATATTGATAAGTTCTAACTTATCTGTGTAAGACTAAATATAGATAGAGATCAAATCCTAAAAGGACCATGCATTGATCGTATTTGTGATTTCAATTTAAAGAGGAATAATATTTGAGTTTTGAGTAATCTAAAATCTCAAATTTAATTGAATCTTTCTTAGCAAGACTCTGATACCTTGTTAAATATGATTAAATTTATTTCAGATTTGATCTATGTCTTTTCTATTTTCAAAATATCATTCTTGCAATCACTGTACTTTTTTGAAAATTATAATCTAAATATTGAATTTCATAAATATGAAGGTGATATCAAATCAATATTCAGAAATACGAATGATGAATTCATAAGTCTGAATTTTCTTTAATGGTATTTGATCTACAAGAGAAGAGCATTAATTCATTTTGATGTCTTGTTTCGGGGCTCAGATACATGGAAGAGACACATCTCATGAGTAGACATATCTCCACAAAGTGAAGACATGCCCATTCACGAGTTGTCTCATGACTTGTGCCTTTTCTTCTCAATTAGACACTCGATCTCTAATCAAGATTTTTTGTTTAACTGAAGATCCATATTTTCAGTATTGAAGCCTTATTCAAGTTGTTTACAAATATCTTTATGAGTTTGCTTCCTTGTCCAAGGACATAGCAACTATTTGTCTTTTTTTTAATTAAAAAATATTTAAATTCATTTCTAAATCAAATGACTATTGATCCTTTATTTCTTACTTAAAGATAAATGATTGATTGATAATACTAGTGCAATTACAATTCTCCATGGCCAAAAAAGATGGTTGATTAGGAGATTAATACCAACCTTATTTGGAATAGGGGGTAATTAAAAGGTGGGGATTTCTAGCCTAGCATCTCATGGTTCATCAAAATTCCACCAAAAACCTTGGTCAACTAGTGGCAGACAAAATCCTGGAAAGTTATTGTTCACTCTTCTTAATGATACATTTATCCTTTTGATGTTGCTAGTGCCCCTTCTCTATCTTTACTGTGACATATATGATATTATGTGATTTTACCATGCTAACTGATTGAAAGATTAAATAGTAGATAGAGTACTTATGTAATTAAATATTAAAATATCACTAGAGATAAGACTTCGAGTAGGTAGACCACTATGCAACATTGTTGTAGTGTTTTTAATTCATACAACCATAATTTCTTAATGTGATAGTAGGTGATGGAAAACAAATTATAATTTCTCTCATGTGAATAACACAAATAAAAATACACATCCAGTTATAGATTCCATTTTCATCTAGTTTTATGGTTTATTGAGTGGGTGTATTCTTGCTTTATTACTTTGTATGGAACACAATAAGTCACTTAATATCAAGCAATTTAGACTTTCCAATCCCACTCGCTACCAAAATATCAATCAATCAATGAATGTTTAGTCATACAATACAACTGCACTCAATGAGGTATCTATAGTATCAAATCCCACCTACTACCAAAATATCAAGTACAATTTAATGCGCAATTGTTGTATGTAATGCCATGGATCCTCTAATAGCAATCTACACTTTTTGATCCCACCCACTATCAAAATATCAAATTTAAGTTAATGTTTAATCAATCAAGTAAATGCTCAATCAATATCAAATATAAGATTCATCGGGCAAATTTAGAAACTTCATAAAGCATAACTGAGTGATAACAATGTGCATATTGTCATTTGAGCTTACGTGCAAGGAAAACCAAGAATGAAGATTATGATGGTTATTTTGCTACTCTTTTTCTCTACTATTCCTAATATTTGTCACTCTTTTTCAACAAATTCATTGCTTGTTTCATTTCTTAGTTTGGGTAGAAGCCTGGTAATGTAATATGGCTTAGAAAAATTAGAATTTTGTAGAATATTCTGGATATAATGTCAATGTTGAGAGGCATTTATAAGTAGTTTTTTCAATTAAAAACAAGTCTCTTTCATCTATGACAAAGTCCAAAGTGGTTTTGTTTTTCAGATCAAGATTTATTTGTCCTAAGTGGAGCATTCAATTTTCATATGTAATGATTTTTATCAATTTTGTAGCAATATTGGTTTTTATATAATAAATCTATATGCGATGAAATATAAATTTAACTTGGGGCCTTCCAATTCAACTTCACACTCTCAGCTACTAGGTTGTCCTATCAAGTAGACTTTTCCTTCTTTACTTCTCTATTTTGCACTAAGGCCATCAACTAAGCATAACCTCCAAATCAACCAGGGAGACTTGCAAAAGTGGAGAGGTCAAAAAACATCATTAGGTCTCTAGATAAGATATAAAAGTTTAGAGAAACTCCTATCTTCCTTATTGATCTCATAGTTCTTGCAATTAGGCCTTGTAGCCTTTTAGGCCTATATTAGCCCTCTAATCCTAGTAATTAGGGCTCAAATCCCCAAACTTACAAACAACCCACCAAACTATTGTGCTTTCTGAATACCAATTTGGAAACCCCAAAAGATTTTACAAGTTTCATATACCCAAAGTGTTCATACATACCTAATGCAAAAAAATGAGGGTTTATAAGCTTTTATGAGGGTTTCTTAACAAACCATAGCTCAATGGCTTCCACAACACCAATATGAACTCAATATTTGATCCCACTTTATCCACACCTTATTAGGACTCTCACACAAATCCTTGAACCATTGGTTCGGCTCATTCAATCACCCTTTGCAAGTTTTTCTTCTCTATTATATGACTACTCCTAATCGGGTTACCATTCAACTCGCCTAGAGCATAGTCTTAAAATTCACTGCTTAAACTAAATTACAATACATTGCCTCCTCTAAAAAACCTCCAAAGGCCATTATGGACCGACAATGGAGATAAGAGAAATAGGCATTCTTTCCTTACTATCCTAAACCAGTCCAATGACTGTATAGAGACCTTGGGAATTATATTGAGTAGAGAAGACTTATCAAGAGCCAACTCCATAACAAAGAAATAAAGAGCAATATATACAACTTAATTACAATAAAAGATCTTCAATTTAAATCCATAAATGTTAAGATGCTGAGTTTTTAGCAAGAGTGTGCATGAAATTACTTAATTGTTCAAACCTTTTTAATTCAAAATCTTCACTATAAAGCATCCAACCATTAAATATGCATGTCATCTATTCCAACTAATTTCCCAAAGTTGGTAATGTTGAAGTTGATGAAAGATCAACCCCACAGCTCCCAAGAATCACTTGCATGTAAACACCTATCATAGAAAGAGAGAAGAAAAAACTATGGAGGCAGGAATTGCAAGATCCATAGATGAGACATTCTTGATGAGCAAAAAGAGAGATTGTTATTATCAAAAGTAAATGAATAAATTACAAAGAGATCAATCCTTATAAAAGGAGATTGAAACCCAAAAAGGGTAACCTAAAGCCTAAAAAAGCTGAGTTGCACATTATAATTAATATAAAATATTTAATTATATGAACCTAAGAGATAGCTTAACAAAACTAGAGTAATAGGCAGCTTATTTAATTAAATCAAAGTGATTTAATTAATAAGTGTAAACAAATAATTACTCTAACACACACCCCCTTAAGTAAAGCTTAGGAGGTAAGATAACCTAGCACAACTATGAAAGTAGAAAAATGGGTCCCGGCAACAAGGCTTGATGAGGTACCCAATCACAAAAAAATCACTATGAAATGGAGAAATAGAGAAAACCACATGAGAAAAAACCTACTCCAAAAAGAGATGGCAAAGAATGTTCCAGAAGATAGGGACAAAGAGTGATCATGAAAAGAACCATTAAAGCATGAAGAAGTCACAAACTCTGTCAAAAAGAAATTGCTGATCTATAGAACCTCCATGAAAATAGAAGGCACGAACTGAGAGTGTTTATATGGTAGATGATCAATCTCACCAAAATGCATAGGTAGCCAACCATTGCAATTGCCTAGTATATAGGATCAAAAATTGAATACATATCTTACTCCAATGAACCATCGAACCAAGGAAGCATTAGAAACAATAGAAGAACCCCCCTTAATGCAGAAAGGGTGAGGTGATAGGCAACTAAGAAAATGGACCAAAAAACTCCAACAACACAAGAATCAGGCACATCGAGAGTGAGGTACAGACACCTATAAAGTTACGAGTCACAAACACATCATGGGGCTAATTTCATGGAAGGGACACTCACTTGACAAAGGAAAAGGTCCCAAACAGAAATCAACTATCCCCCCATGGCACTTTATAATATAGTGTGAGTACAATAAATCACAATGATGAAAAGGATCCTGAAATGCATGGAGTGGCACTTTATTTCAGTGCATTTGCATAAAGATTCTTACAAATGATATCAACAATGATTGGTAAGACATAAGACTGATAAAAAGATAGTACAAGTCATGACAAATCATTTGAAGCAACAAAATCAATCCCTAGACCTTAAACAAGTAGGATATCCACCAGCATGCAAAAAGAAAAAAGATTGAATAGAATGTGCTTGGAGTAGAATCTAGAACAACAACTAGTATCAATGGAAAGAGCATGGAAACAACTTTCCAACAATATAAAGAAGTTCCAAATTGGAGATCTACTCAAGATATGCCTCCTGGAGTGCAAAATAGAACTTTTGGCTTTGACTATGTAAACAAGAAACTAAACAACGTCAAAAGTCCAAATAACTAGTACCATCATGTCGAGCTCGAAAAGATCTTTCTGATGATATAAGATTCATCAAAAAATACCTTCGTATGACAAAGATACAGCCAAAAAACCACATATAGCTTTTTAAGACAAAACAAATTATAGAAATGATGGTTTGAAAACCGTCAAATTTCAGCTCCAAAAATGATGATGCCAGCACCTACGGCTGTCAAACCTACTACGTCAGTACTTTGCTAATGTCACTACTTTGTCAGTACTTTTAATGATGTAGGCATCCTTTCTAGGAAAATTTAAAAAGGTTTTTTTGAAAAAACAAAACTCTTTTGAAGATTTTTTTCTTTTTAAAAAAGCATACACTTTTTTAAAAAAATATGAACTTTTTTTAATAAAGCCTTTTGTTTTAGTGATTTATTTTAAAAATAATAAATAAATTGTCTCTTTAGAAACCGTGCCCAAATTTGGTAGCAATTTTTTTGCCTACAATTTCAACTATGTCCAAATTGGACAAATTTTATATGGAAATAGGGTTTTTGGGTGCTATGAATCCAACAGTGAGGTCTGTTTGGGCTTAAAATGTACCAAAAAAATGACCCCCCAAATCCAATAAAAAATAACTCTAAAAATTGAAACCCTCTAAAATAAAAAAGCATGGATCTAAAAGTCAAGAAAATAAAATCTCATAAACTGAATAGAGGCATGAATATCTAGAGCTCTGAGACCATGTTGAAGTTGATGAAAGATCAATGCCATAGCTCCCAAGAATCACTTGTATGCAAACACCTATCATAGAAAGAGAGAAGAAAAAACTATGGAGGCAGAAATAGCAAGATCCATAGATGAGACATTCTTGATGAGCAAAAAGAGAGATTGTTATTATCAAAAGTGAATGAAAAAATTACAAAGAGATCAATCCTTATAAAAGGAGATCGAAACCCAAAAAGGGTAACCTAAAGCCTAAAAAAACTAGGTTGCACATTATAATTAATATAAAATATTAATTATATGTACCTAAGAGATAGCTTAAGAAAACTAGAGTAATATGAAACTCATTTAATTAAAACAAATTGATTTAATTAATAAGTTTAAACAAATAATTACTCTAGTAGGTAACTACTTTGCAACATTGGGAACCTTTGAACATATAAATGCTTCCTTGCAATCCAAGGGTACAAAAACATGTCTTAATACCTTTTTTCAGCCCATCTAGCCTAAAAACAAGCCCACCTAACACTTAGACACACATTTCACATACCTAGCCCAATTTGGCCTACTTGGCAAAATTTTGGTCACATTGTGCATTGCTTGGCCAAACTTGACTCACTAACCACAATATATCTCACTAGCACACTCCAGACTTCTCAACTAACCTTTATTACAATTTTGACCCATCATAGGTCTTCACGACAAAACTTAGTTGGGGTTTTGTATTTCACCCTAAGATCCTTCTGCACCAACACAAGAGGTTATGGTCTCAAAGTTAAATTAGATGCCCTAAACAAGGAAATGTGGATCAAGGAACAATAATAGGAGCATTTCCAAATTGCATCTTGGTAATGTTGGGACCTTGCTTGATTTTTGGTAGCCTAGATGGATTAGCAAGGATGGGTAAAATATCAAAGTTGGTAATGTGGTAAAAAAGTAAGTGGTGCAAATAACTAATTGTATGAAAGAGAGCTAGTTGCCTATATCAAATAAGCAACCAAATTCAAGTATTCTTCTATAGAATGAGAACATCTCTCAACTTTTCATAAATATTATTATACGTTGAAGAACACATACACTTGTGAAAACATTTGCATTACCCTGTCAATGTGATAGTTCTTCCATTATATATTTTTAAATTCATTGTTGCTAACATAAAACATGCTTGTGCTCATATACATTTGCTAAAATAAGAATAATTAGAGAAAAACTTTCTAAATTTCTAGCTAGGACCTTCAAGTGCTCTATCTAAAACTAGCAAAAATTGGTAAAGCTCTTATTTGAGAAACACCAAGCCTACTATTATTTATGGTTTACTCTTGTTCCTATAAAATTATATATCCAATCAAATGGAGAATTGTAGTGACCAAAAATTGTCAAAATATACATCTTGCATGCATGAGGCTTAACTGATGCTATGAGGTTGCCTTTATGAAGAGTTGCTAGGTCTCTATGTTGTAAAATTCAAAGCATACAAAGTCATCAGCAACGCAGTATAAAGCACTTTTTTAACTCAAAAAATTAGGTATGTAGGTGAAGTTTAATGAATGTTTATTACCCTCCATAAATTCCTAATTTTGGCAGTAATTGAGGGGTGGAGTCCAACGTCTTTCCAATGGATTGTAATGGTAACTCTTGATACGATTTTGTTCCATAAAATTATAGATATACAACGATTGGCAAGTTGACCAACCCACACTTGTAATAGGATTCAAAATTAAACAATGAATATAATTAAAGAATAAGAAAGACTCAAGTCTTTGGCGAGATGGATGCCCCTTAGTCCTCAACTCTTAGTCAAAGAGGTTGAGCCATAAGGCCTGTGCTCTCATATTGGGCAGCTAAAATGATTTCGTGGAGGACCTCCATCAAAAAAAAGGTGGGGGGAACTTATGTACTTCATGATTTTCTTTCTGGCTCACTTTCCTCCCCTGTACTCCTAATATATATGTATGCAAGAAGATTGTTCAAGTTACCATTTAAGATAGCTTCAGAAAGGAGGATTCACCTATGTTGATGTAAGTTTTTAGAATGCAATTAACTCAATCATGGTAATAAATTCCATTTTGTTCCATTAAAGATGCACATTTTCCCTTAGAAATGTAGTGGATGGACCTTGATTTAGTGCAATGACCTCTTTGTTGCTTAGAATCTTTAAGGTCATATTATTCAAAGATCTAACATCACAACCAATCAGGAGTGGTGCCTAAACCAAGAAACAAAAATAAGTTTGAACGAATGGATCCTCTAGTTGTTTCCCATCACAAGAAATTGGAATTCAATGCAATTTTTATTGGACACAAAAAGGTTGACTCTAAGTTAAAATCCTCAAATCCTTTACAAAAGAAAACAACTGAGAATGTTTTGCTTTAGTGAATAGCTTTTAATAACTGGCAAAGGAAAGTACAAAAAATTTGTTTTTGTAAGATACAACATGATGATTACCTTTATAAGAGCCCAAATGCTGAAATGTGAGTAGTGCTCCTCTTTGGTCATATTACCATTTCCAACCTCTAACATATCTAGATCTGATGGGTATTGTATATAATTTGGTGGTAAGAGAAATGAAATAGATAGCCAATAATTGTTACCTATGCTTTCAGCTAAATGAAGTTTGACCCATTATAAATGTTGCAAGTACATGATCAAATGATAGTACTAACGACAAAGAACAATGGTGGATATGATAAAAAAAAATTACAAACATGAAAGATAAACAACAACTTAAGGGGTACAATACCATGGTAAATAGAAACTTAAGTTCCAACCTAAATGAAATTCTTGACATATGTAGCAAATTACAGCAACATAAGTTGGAAACCTAATCTTTTTAAACACTAATGGAAAGAAATATCCTTACCATTTCATCCATCAGGTCCTGCATAATTAGCCCAGTTGTTGTTTTTGTTTTCCTGTGATGTTATATTGAACCAAACAAATGTTAAAGTGAGTGCCTAACATTGAAAATTGTTTGGTTATTCTATCAATATGCCTAATATGTTATGCTTAAAGATGAACTCAACAACTCATTACTTTCAAGCAAGAAAGTTGCCATTGTACCACTGCCCTCATTCACACGCAAACAAGTCTAAATGAAAAAGTATACTATGTACAAAAGAAATCTATTACAATGCAACAATCTCAAAAATAAAAAAATCTAAAAATATAGCAACATAGATATTTTAATTTTTGCTTTAACTTTATCAAAATTCTTAAATGATCAAAACTCTAGATTAAATCGATCACACTTCAAGTTTGGGCACTAAAATTGAACAACAACTGACGTGGAGAGCCTCCGAGCGCGTGCTTGAAATTGAATCTCACACACTTTTGTTTTGGGCTTAAAACAAACTCACACTCAATCTTGAATGCCTTAAAGAAAATTAATCGATACTTGACGTGGAGGGCCTCTGGGCGAGCGAGTTTGCTTTTGTTGACCCTAACTCTTCTTATTGTTTGCATTCTTCGATCGATTTACTTTTGTTGGCGCTTCAAGTTGGAATTGAACATTGTCTCTTAAACATGAGTGCTTGCAAAGTCTAGATTAGCACACATAAGAGTCAGTTGGTAAAAGAACAAGCATGTTTTTTAGCCCAAGGTCATCCAAGTCTTCTCTCCCCTTGTCGTCTTTCAAGGCCATCTTGGGTGCATAAGATTAGGATCCAAAACCTTGTTTCTTTTTAGGAGGCCTGCTTGGGGATTTCATCACCCCTTGGATGACCTCAACTCTAGCGTTCTGGTGGAGTATAAGAATTGGGAGGTGAATCGAAAGACACCTCTCTTGGGATCAAGATTTTGTCACTCGGGCTAAGCCTCAAGGAACTTTATACCCTTGAGAAGTGAAAGAGGAGAAGTGGGTTACCGCTCCTCTCGGCTGTGTGACATCTTTTTGGTCTCATCTACAGATTTGGGCCTCACGTACCTTGGGTATATCGAGGACTCCTTAGCTAAACCAACTGTCAACCTTGTAGACAACCATCTAGGATGTTAATGTGTTTGAGGTGACTGATCAAAACATTTGTAGAACATACACACTCCTTGGCGCAAGTATCACTTTCTGAGAATCAAAAACTTCTATCTGGTTGTTTCTATCTATTGCTTGATCTTTTATTTGTTGAATGAATGTTTGCCAAACTTGGTCAATCCTAGCTTAGGGCATACTTAGCGTAGTCACTGCCTATTCCAAAAGTTGAATGAGTTGAAGCAAAACAACCAAGATCTCTCAAAGCCAAGCAGATTTAGAAATTGATGTCAGAGCAACCCAAAGCCAAACAGAAGTTCCACAAAGTTAAACTCAAACCATCTCTAGCATACCAAGAACTTTCAGCCAAGAGAAAAGAAATAACACCAAGCCCACGAATTGCCAAACTCCACAAAGCAAAGGACAAAGCTACCGACGAAGCACTTCAAGAGGCCTGGTTAGAGCGCACCATCAAATTTAGCCAACATCCAGGAGTTAATCCTGCTTATGCCTTACCAACTAGGCATGATTTCTATGATTAGACACCCTTGTTTCTCCCCATCTTCTTGGATTAGCTTCACTTTAGAGTCATCTTTGTAGAAAAGCCAGCCATCTTAGGTTATCCCCTTAAGCATTATTAGCTCATCCATCTCATTTAGAATCAAACCATCTAGCCAGCAATCAACACCTCACATCCAAGCCTTCAAAATTGTTGTCACTTTTGCCAAAAGTTTGCCACTCCTAAAATCTTCCAAATCCATCAATCTCACCAAGGTTATCCCTTTGACAGAGCTTTGTCTAGGGTAATCCAGCTTTGTCACTTGTTATCCCTCATCACCTTGAGCTAAAGGTTGGGATCCACAAGTGGTCAATCTTGTGTTCTTCCTAAAGGATCATCAGTCTATCCTTAAGTTGACACAATCACCACCAAGCTTGCACATAGGAAAGCAGACCTTTCGTGCTTTGGCAACATATCTTTGAAGTTAGAATCTCCAACCCAATCCTCCTTAGGTTTTGTCATATAGCTTTGCCTTAACCTAGGAAATCATTTTCATAGAGAAGCCTTCCCCCTTTTGCATCCATCAGCATTATTGCATCTCATCCCTAGGAGCATTTTTCATGCCACCCGTCACTCGCTTAGCCAAGAAGAAAGAAACAATGGAGCCCTATCATTTGGATTGAACAACCTCACCCCCCTTGAGCACTCAGGCATCCTTCAGCCCAGAGAAAGCTATGCCATCATGTACTGACATTGAAGCTTTCATGAACCAACCAGGCAATGCAGTATTGGTAAATGCCATTATAGACAAGAACAAAGAGACAATCATGGCTAATTTTCGAAGGGAAAATGTACGAACCTTTGACTTTGGAAGACCCCCTGCATTATCAGATCCATCTCACCCATTTTTTGGGCAGCTACCACCACCCATAGGCTCTTATGATCCAAATTATCCTCAATATATGCCAAAAGAAGAGCCTCCAGCCAATCCATATGATCCAACAGACCCAAACATACCATCATCCACCCAAGTTGAAATCTCCATGCCGCAAGCCAACCCATCCACCACCACTCCATCCTTGGTTCATACCTCTCCGCTCCAAACCCCCTTTACCCAAAACACCTCACCGTTCACCCCCTTCACTATTGCTTCTGCTGCTCCCCAACCCAACCTTCCAAATCCACCCATCTCCCAAATCAGTGCTAGCATCTTTGGCCAACCTCAGCAATATACAACAGGGATGCCACGCATGGGGCCAAGTAATCAACCTTTCATCACCCCCAGCTTGTTCACTGCAGCCCAAAGCACAATCCCATCATTTCCATTAGGTCTTGGGAGCTCAATACCATTAGCCACAAATCTACAAGCTACTACCCTCACTCCACCAAGCTATCAAATCCCACAAGCTACTACCAATTTTCTAACAAACTCCCAAGTGACCCCAGCCCCTGCCACCACTCTAACAAGCTTCCAAATCCAACCACAAAGCTATCAAATCCCATCAGTTCCATTCCCAAGCTTTCAATTCCCACCACCTCCACCACCAACTAATCCATTACCTCCAATTACCAACTACTTTTCAATGCCACTTCTAGGAGGTAATCCACCACCCCAGCCAACCACCAATTATTTGCAGATACCATCCCAAATGGGGGCACAACCCACATATATTGGTCAAACCCCACAAGCCCCTTGATCCTTTCCCCAAGCCTCTCAACCATCTTATACCTTACCTCCACAAAGCAATCCATTTATCCCACAGCCAGCTTATGTTCCTCAATCCCAACCTCAAATCCCATATCAACAGCAAGCCTCGCAGCACATGCAGCAATATGCGCCACCTCCCCCTCAGCAACCTGTCATCCACCATGCAGCTGCCCAAACAATTTACAATCCCTATTAGCAAATCCCTCATAGCCATCCATATTCAGTGGCCCCATCTAGCACATACCTACCTCAAGGCACTCCTACATTGGGGGCACCCCAGCCATCACCTATCAATTCAGAATGGGAGCAAATGAAGATAGCTCTGAAAGCCATCCAAGAAGGGAATGATCCGAAGACATTCAAGTTTGAGAATGTGTGTCCTTACCCATTTGACAGAGCCATTACCATGACACCATTTCCCAAACACTTTGAGGTACCCAAATTTGACAAATTCAGAGGAAAAGGAGACCCTGTCACACATATCAAAGAATTTTACATGCACTTCCAAGACATAGCATACAATGATGTCTTCCTCTTACACCTTTTTCCCAAAAGCTTAGCTGGACCAGCTCTTGAATGGTTTTATAGAATCCCCTATGGCACAATTAAAAACTTTGCTGAATTATCTGAGGCATTTGTAGCCCAATATGCCCATCTTGTTGAAACAGAGCTATCAATAGTTGATCTTGTCCACACCAAGAAAAAAGGTGGAGAAAGCCTTGCCGAATACCTACAAAGATGGAAAACCCTTACTACCCGCATATCCTGCACCTTGCCAGAACGCCATGTGGTGAAAATGTTTATTGATAATGCCCATCCTAGCTTGGCTCACCACATGACCATGAACTATTTGCAAACCTACAAAGATATCAAAGAGAAAGGAATGATCCTTGAGCAAGGACTCATTAAAGATGGTGTGGTCAAGCTTTACAAGGAAGCCAACCAAAATCAATCACATTCCAATGACAAGTCTAGGTATTGGAACAAAAACAAGCACGTTGCAACAGATGGCGTCACTAACACCAGACATGTGAATATTGTTGGCCCTTCTCACAACCAGTCCAACCCACCATATCAACCAAAAAATCAACAAGCTATCAACTACCAACAACAGAATAACCAAAGCTATCAAAACCACAATCCAAGACCCAACTTCCAAGGGTCTAGCAATCAAGCTAATGCCATCAATGTAGCTGCAGGACAAAAGCCTAGATTCCTACACCTAGAAACTATACACCCCTTGGTGAGCCATTGGATGTCATTTTTGAGAAATTAGTCAAAGAAAACCTCATCAAATTTCCTCCTACCCAGAAAATTGACCCAAGCCAATCCAAAGCTGCATGGTACAAAGATAATGAGTACTGCAAATTTCATAGGGTAAAAGGTCACACTACCCTCAGATGCATGAAATTGAAAGACTATGTGCAGGACCTCATTGATCGGAAGGAAATCACTGTTGGTGCCCAAACCTCTCCCAATGCAGGCTTACAGATCTATCAAAATGCTTTTCCTCCACACCACAACCAAAATCCTGGAAAAGCACCTATCCAAACCAACAACAACAACACCAACAACCGTCAGCCAAACCAACAACACAAGAAGAACAATGACCACACTTCATCCTATATAGACTATGGTAGCCTTATAGGTTGTATATCCGAGAAAGAGCCTTCCGTCAATGTTATCAATATCCAAGGACCAAACAATGAGTGTGCGGTCACCATTCGAAGAGCGCAATTTAACATCGCAGGCCCACCTGTTACACCAACACCATCAGCTCCATCAAAAATCCAGTACAATATCTTGGAACACCTTGGGAACATGCCAGCCCAAATCTCCATTTTAGACCTTCTTCGCACTAGTCCTGTGTACAAGAACATCCTTGACAGTGCTCTCATAGAATCTCGTGTCCCTTCTGATATCAATGCTACTAATTTTCATAATCTTGTTGGACACCTCTCATCCTCATGTGCCCTATCGTTCAAACCCACCGACATACCCGTGGTCGAGCCAGATCACACCCTTCCGCTTCGCATAGCCATCATGGTATCCAAATTTGCTGTAAAAAGAGTAATGATAGATAATGGATCAGCCTTGAATATTTGCACCCTAAAATTCATAAAACAAGCTGGGTATACTGAGGCAGATATCATCAGTGAGGTTATCACCATCAAAGCTTATGACAACTTGGAAAGAACCACAGAAGGAACTATTTTGCTGCTAATCAAGGTTGGGCCAGTCATCCAAGAGACACTCTGCCATGTTATTGATCTAAACCTACCATTTAACATCCTCCTCGGTCGCCCATGGATTCATGCCATGAAAGCCGTTCCATCCACTTACCATCAGTGCATCAAATTTCTGCATCAAGGCACTGAGGTAACCATCCATGCCGATCTAGAACCCTTTGCTTACTGCAATGCGGTTGAAGCTTCATATACAAACCATTGCCCTAGAATTGATATCGGCACATCCATCGCCAGCTCATCCCGCACTTATAATGACCCAGAAACCATCCTTGCCTCTACCTTGTCTACCGTGAAGATCAATAACAAAGGTTGTGGAGAGTATAGTCTGTCAGATGCATTTGCTGTCGGGGCACTCCCACTTGATCCACATGCCCATAGACGACCAACATATCACAAAGCTAAGGAGGTTCCACCTCCTCGATACAAACTATTTGGCCCAACAACCTTTGTATCCTCAAAAATCCCTCTTCATGAGGAGCTCACTCCAGATATCAACAAATGGTTACATAAGGATGCACCTCAAAGAAATCAAGCACACCTTGATCACTTCAGCCAAAAGTATCCCCAAGATTATAAGCTCATCACTGACAAATGGAACTATCAATGTGGTGGTCTAGGACTAGAAGAAAGAGGCATGCAGTGCCCCATCGACGCACACAAGTGGGAATCGAAGTCAGGTCTTGGCTTTGGCATACCCACAATTGGGGGCACTAATGAGAACAGTCACGCTTTTTCAAACATTCACCGCAACCTTGTCGAAATCGAAGACATTCCTGAGGAAGTTGAAAAGAGAGCCTATGACGATATCCTAGACCAAATCTCCCTCGGAGACTCTGTTCTCCAAGAACTATCCATCCACCTCATTGACCTACCACTCGCCCATCCACAACTCATAGATTGGGACCAACCAAGTGTCATACACATCGATGAGTTCACATCAGAGGAGGCACTTCTAAGATTCATGGGAGCTGAAACTCCTCACAAGAAAACAAAGCCAGATTCTTCCTATATCTACAAGCTAGATCCCAAGGGGTATTTTGGAGAAAATCCCCAACCTAGTTCCGATACACCCAAAACTGGAACTAAGGTGAATCTAAAACTAGCTAAGGCAACAAAGAGAACCCCTCAGCAAGAAAATCCAGAGCCACAAGAAGAACATGAGGATTTAGCATTGCCTCCTCAAGATAATCAACCAGAGGTGTCTTCTATTCTAATTGAGGATACTCGAGAAGTCAACATTGGTTCTTCAGAGATCCCCAGACTTGTTCACATTGCTGCATCCCTATTACAAGACCAAGCTGACCTCCTCTTTGAGGTCTTAAGAGAGAACATTGGCTGATTTGCATGGTCATATCAGGACATGCCAGGACTTGATCCAAAGCTTGTAGTTCATCATCTTGCAGTTGATCCAAAGATCAAGCCCATCAGACAAAAGCTTAGAAAAATGCACCCCAAGGTGGCATTATTGGTCAAAGCTGAATTAGAAAGAATGTTAGCTGCTAAGGTTATCTGACCTATCGACTACTCAGAGTGGATCTCCAACATGGTCCCTATCACTAAACCTTCTGGTGACATCAAAATCTGCACTGATTTTAGAGATCTTAACAAAGCTTGTCCAAAAGATGATTTTCCCTTGCCCAACATAGATATGATTGTAGATCTTACAGCTGGACATGAAATTTTATCCCTCATGGATGGATTTTTTGGGTATAATCAAATCAAGATTGCAGAAGAGGATCAGCATAAGACAACATTCACTACCCCTTGGGGAACCTTTTGCTACAACATGATGCCTTTTGGCCTAAAGAATGCTGGGGCTACCTATCAAAGAGCTATGACAGCCATTTTTCATGATCTCATCCATAGCATTTTGGAGGATTATGTGGATGATATCTTGGTCAAGTCTCATACCTTCATGGATCATCTTACTGACCTGGAGAAAGTCTTTGATAGGTTAGCCAAATATCATCTCATGTTGAATCCCAAGAAATGTGTCTTTGGGGTCACATCTAGCAAGCTTCTAGGTTTCATAGTTTCTAAACGAGGTATAGAGATCGACCCCAAGAAGGTCAAGGCTATCTTAGACATGCCTCCTCCCCAGACACTACGACAGCTTCGCTCTCTTCAAGGAAAGCTCCAATCTGTTCGACGCTTCATCTCCCAGCTTGCAGATAAGTGTACACCATTTTCACATTTACTGAAGAAGGATGAGAACTTCAAGTGGGATCCTTTATGTCAGTGCAGCTTTGACCATCTCAAGCAGTATCTCATCAATCCCCCTATCTTGGTTCCACCAGTTCCTGGTCGTCCCCTGATTTTGTACATATCAGCAACACCTACTGCTCTAGGGGCACTTCTAGCACAGCTTGATGACTACAATAGAGAAAGAGCCATCTACTACATCAGTAGAACCCTAGTTGGTTATGAACTCAATTACACTCCTATGGAAAAAGCTTGTTTGGCAGTTGTTTTCTCAACTCAAAAGCTTCGCCATTACATGCTAAGTCATACCATCCAACTAGTCTCCAAGATTGACCCTCTCAAGTATATGCTCTCTAGAACAGCACTTACAGGCCGTTTGGCCAAATGGGTTATGCTCCTTAGTGAATTTGACATCCAGTATGTGGATAGAAAGGCAATCAAAGGGCAAGCTATAGCAGATCACCTAGCTGATGCACCTCTAATAGATGCTTATCCATTGATCACAGAATTTCCAGATGAGCATATCTGTCTAATTGAAGAACAACCCCCACGGAAACTTTATTTTGATGGCTCATACACATCTCATGGATCAGGGGCAGGAATATTGTTGGTCACACCTCAAGGAGATTACATTCCAAAAGCCTTCAAGCTACAATTCCCTAGCACCAACAATATAGCTGAATATGAGGCCCTCATAGCAGGATTAAAGATAGCTGCAGAATGGAACATTGTTGAGCTAAAAATCTTTGGCTATTCTCAGCTCATCATCAAGCAAGCCCTAAATGAATATCAAACCAAAGATGAAAAGCTATTACCCTACAAAGAGCTGGTTGATCAGCTAACCCAACATTTTACAAAGCTTCAATTTACACAAGTGCCTCGAATACAGAGAAAAGTAGCAGATGCTATGGCTACTATAGGCTCGCTCTTGGAAATTCCCCAAGCAGCTACACAGTATGAGTTTTTAGTGGAGCAGCTCCTCACACCCGCCTATGTGAATGAGGATTCAAACCGTGTTTGTATCTTGGTTGGTCCCCAATCCCCTTGGTACCATGAGATTCACGCTTAGCTTAACGATGGTATCATATCCCCTCACCTCACACATACCCAACGCCAGAACCTCATTCGAAAATCATCCCGCTATGTTATCATAGCCAATACCCTATATCGTCGGGGTTATCACGATACTCTCTCTCGATGTTTAGACCAAAATGAGGCTGCGATGGTGTTAAAGGAAGTACACTCTAGACTTTGCGGTGCCCACACGAGTGGTATTGTCCTAGCGCGACAAATCCTTAGAGCAGGCTACTATTGGCCTACCATTGAAGAAGACTCCTGTGACTTTGTCAGAAAGTGTCTCCCATGTCAGCAGCATGCAAATCTTGTGCACGCTCTGGCACAGGATCTACAGCCTATTGCACCACCTTGGCCTTTCGCTTGTTGGGGTCTTGATCTAGTTGGAACTATCACACCCCTCTCATCTGATGGACATAAATGGATAATAACAGCTATAGACTATTTCACTAAATGGGTGGAAGTAGTCCCCCTAGTCTCAGCTACAGGAGTTCAGGTCTCCAAGTTCATCTTGTACCACATTGTTTTCCGCTTCGGCATCCCATCCACCATCTTCACCGACCACGGAGGTAACTTTGAAAATCTCAACATGGAAGAATTATGTACTTCCCTCCGCATCCATCACCGCTTTTCTAGCCCATATTTCCCACAAGGTAACGGCCAGGCAGAGGCAACTAACAAAACCCTCCTCAAAATTCTAAAGAAAGTTGTCAATGATTCCGACCGTGATTGGCACCTACAAATAAATCCAGCCCTATGGGCCTATCGAACTTCCTTCCATACATCCACAGGCACAACTCCATACTCCCTAGTCTATGGTGCCGAAGCGGTTTTACCTATAGAGGTTGAACTTCCCTCCTTGCGCATATCCTTGCAAGGGCAAATATCAGATGAAGAATATAGAGTAGCTCGACTCACCCAGCTAGATCTCTTAGACGAGAAGCGACAACAAGCCTATGATCATCTCACAGTCTATCAAACTCGTCTCAAAAGAAATTTCAACAAGAAGGTGCTTCCATGACACTTTCAGCCAGGTGACATGGTCCTCAAAGAAAACATGAAAGTCCAAGTAGATCGAGAAAAGAAAGGCAAGTTTGAACCTACATGGCTTGGTCCTTATGTTGTCACTGCTTCCTCTGGCTCTGGAGCTTATCAGCTATCTACACCAGAAGGAGAACTCTTGAATGATCCTACTAACATCATTCATCTCAAGAAGTTCTATGCTTGAAGATCCTTGGTATACCAGGCTTTTGAAAAATACAAAAGAAAAAAATAGTAAAGAGAAATAAGCATCCAATGGTGAAAACTTGGCAATTCAAGCACCTTGGATAGGTACCTTGGTGAAAACCTGGTAATTCAGGCGCCTTGTGTACTAAAGACTAATCCATTATCTATCACTATCCTATCCCTCATCCATTTACCCACTATCCCATAAGACACACTTGCTTGTTCCCTTGGTGTTCCAACCAAATATCCAAAATCTGATGAAGCTTGTAAATACCTCCTGTACAGCTTGTAAATCTTGTACCAAAGCTTGTATTATACTTTGTAAATCTTGTACCATACCTTGTCTATCTAAATCTTGTCTAAGGTTTGTACCATATTCTAGCCTATAAATAATCCTGTATCCTAGCTTGTATACTATCACGTGCACACACAAAACCCCATTTTCACTTAAGTTTTTCGCAAACCATCTACCTATCCACCTATCACCTATTATAGACATCCCATCCTTCACAAACATTTCCATCTCACAAAAACCAAAACATGAACAAACTTGTACATTTGTAACATATCTTGGTCCATCAACTTGTACATCCTCTTTAGCTTAGTACCATTGTATCTATCCAGTGTTCGTGTCAGTTTGTCCTTGATCAGCATCTTGCACCCATCACCCATCTTGGTTAGCTATTCCAACGCATCCTTTAGCTAGATTTCCTATCACCAAAGTGTTATCTTTCTTAGTTCAGCTTGCCAGACGCATCACTCATCCAAATCCACTAGCTTCGGTGCTCTCCGATAGGTCCTTGTAGGATATAGCTTTCCTCATGTCTGATCTTGGTCCGTTAGTACCTTGTCCTACCCATCTCATTGGCAAATGGCTCTCTTTTGGATTTTCACTTTCTTTTGATTTGGGATCTTCCCTTTTGGGTCTTGAAGTATCTTTTCCAAGCAATCTCCTTGTTCCCTCCTCAAGGTTGCCACGATCTTCCATATTATGGTATGCTGCAAATGGGGCAATTAGAGCATAAGGTCTTGATCAAGTCTTTTGTTTGTTTTTCTTTTCTGCTTGTGGGTTCTCCAGTGTCATTTCCACGCTGCTTCCTCTAGGATTCATGTGTGATGTTGGGGCAATCCTTGTGTGTTTGTTTTGAGTTAGTTTGTCAGTTCTTTGGACGGTTGGTGAAAAGGCCTTGATGTTCTTGGTAACCTTGGCAATTAACCAACAGTCCTATAGCAAATCTAGTGCTCAACTACATGGTGGTACTTCTCTTTGAAGTATCCCCCCGCTCAAAAAGCTTCAATGGTTTTCCTTCATCTCCATTATCCCCCATCCATATCCAGCATCCATCTCTCCTACCCCAGCTTATGCATCTGTATCTCTTTATCACTCATCACTCTTAGCTTTAGGGATACACAATCCTAGTCTTAGGGATCCACCAATCCAAATCAATCCACCAAGCCTCATCTTTTGAGATCCACAATCCTAGTCCTAGGGATCTCCGAAACCCATCTTCCACTACTCTGACTCTTTGAAATCCTGTTGCATCAGCTTTTTAATCCCCTCATCCATCTCCCCATCCTGGATTCCTTTTATAGCGCTCCACTCCTTCATCCTCTGCAATCCTTGAGGTCTTAAGCTTGCTTCCTCTTCTGCATCTGATTCTCCTTTATCATTCTCCCATAGTGAGAGTTTGAGCTAATTCAGCCCCTTCTCTTTGCCAATCTGAGTATCCTTGCCCATCTCGGATTCTTGTACTTTTCAAGAAGCCATCGAGCCTCGCTTTCTCTCCTCGCTACCTTCTTGAGGGGGCATCTCACAGTCCATTCTCTCCTCTTCTGCTCTAGCCTTGGGCATCTTATTTTCTTATCTTTGATGCCATGCCACTTGCAGCATCACATCAAAGAGGGGCAAAATGTAGACACCTAAAAACCTTTAAAAAATAAAGTATTTTTATTTTCTGAAAAGTCTTGATGACATCATCATTAATTAATTAATTAATTTTTATGCCATTAAATCCCTTTATCTTAATTAAAAATATTTAATTAAGTAATCCCTCCCAAAAATGTTTAAATCTTATTTAAACATTATTTCCTTATTTATTAATTATTTAATTAATAAATTGACCAAAAATCCTAAAATAAATAAAAAATTTATTTTTTGCCCAAAACTTGGCCAATTTCCTTATGACCAATAACCTCTTCCAAAATCTTCTAATCCTTCTTTAATTTCGATTAAAGGCTAATCCCATCATTTCCTACCCCTAATCCCAACTCAAAATATTTAATTAAGATTAAATATTAATCCTCATGTTTATTAAAAAAGTTTTAATAAATATCTCCTCAACCCAAACCCTTGAAATAAATAAAACTTTATTTATTTCCTAAAAATCTAATTTATCCTCACCCTAAGAAGTTCTAGACTCTTCTAGAAAGTCTTCATCCTCATCCTAGGAAATTCTAGACTATTCTAGAAAGTCTTTATCCTCATCCAAAGTCTAGACTCTTCTAGAAGATGTCTTTAAACCTAATCCTAATCCCCTCCTAACCTTGTCACATTCCCTAAACATGGGTTAAAACTTCCTAAACCAAGCCAAAGTTAACAAATATCTCCTCCTTCACCCACCCTCATTAAATGCCATCCACTTGCCTATCCCTAAGCTAATCCTAAACCATCCTAATCCATCCTCTAATCATTTGCACAAGCCTAAGCAAGCTTAAAACTTTCCTAATCAAGTCCAAGTCAAAATTGCTCTCATCATCTTCAAAATATCTCAACCATAAAACTTTATGAAGTCCACTAGGTCATAAATGACTCTTACAAGCCCTTTTATTGCTCTTACAAGTCATTATGAGGGTCTTTATGAAGATTTTATCCCTTGAACCTCCTTTGTTGACTCATCCTTCCCCTTTCCTCCATCCTCTCACCATGTGACATGTGTCACTCCTTGATTGGCTATAAGGAAGCACAATCCATGTGCTCTCCTCTCATGCAATCTGAGCCCTCCATAAGCTTTTTCCCATCCTTGCATCTTAGCCCTCAATCCCTCAAGCCTCTTGCCTATAAATTGGATCCTTCCCCTTTGCAAAATAACACAATCCATGAAGTAAAGTTATAATGCTATTTTGAGAGCCAAATCCATACTAAAGCCATCTATCCACACCAAAAATCCACAATCATCCATTGAAGCCCTTTTTGAAGCATAAAGCTTGAGCATACATCCTATCTATTTAGACAAAGCTACTCAACAAGAGAGCTTCTTATTGAGAGAGCCCATTAATGGCTCATATTCTCAATTAAAAGCTCATCTTAGTCTATCTTGAAGCTTATGAATTTTGTTTAGTTTGTAGAAGCTTTATTTAAATTTGGTTTCTATTAGCATACTAACATTTTCTCATATACATATGCATCTGTAAAAGAGTGTTTGGTAATTCTTGGGCAATCATGTGTGTTGGGCAATTGATTCCTTGTTCAAATTTCAATAATATTAGATTGGGACTTGTGGTTACTTCTGCATGAGTCTTTTTGTACATTGGCAGATATCAAGAAGTTAGTTTATTATGATTAACTCCTAAAAATTGGTGTATATGAATAAAAAAAATTACAAACAGGAAACATAAACATTGGTGGCATTCTGAATTCATGTCTTAAAATTCTTCTATGAGATAGAAGTGAGATGAAATAAGGAATGATAGAACTCTTTCTATTTCCATTCTCACACTCTCTCCTCTTGAATATGGATCATGGAAGGGCATATGGACCGAGTTGTGGTGCCAAAAAGGTGACAAGGAAATTTTTTTTTCTTATTTTAAAAAGCGCGTACGCACTATAGCATGCACGCACTTTTTAAAAATAAAAACTATATATGATGGGCTGCAAACCCGCAGCCCATCATTTTCATCAGCATTTTCTTCTACTCCTACAGTGAGCAGTGCGTACACGAGTTGAAGACTCAACATTTGCACCACCATTTGCCAAAATGCCTCCTCGTCGATGAAATCCAAGACCACAAGCGCACCCATGACGACGCTGTAAGTGATATAAACCTAACTTTGCATTGTTTGATATATTTTTCATATTGTTTCGTAAGTTTTTTATATTCTTTTGTAGGGTTTTTACAAATTTCATTTAGATTTGTTTATTTATTTGAATTTCAATTGATTTTTTATCAGGAAATGTTCATAATCAACCAAAAAATGCACAAGCACATCAAAACCCTCAAGAACCCCAAAACCAAAACCCTCCTCAAGAAGAAGAAAAAATTCCACAACCCGAACCGATTGCAAGACCTCCACCAGGCACACAAGAAAATATAAGAAATGAAATAGAGAGAGGCAAAACTGAATTAGAAGGAATCATTGCTCAGTTGAAAGAATCCAGACAAACCAATCCAATGAGGGCTCAATTGGCATCATCCCTCGAATCCATTAACACTCAGATAGCCTCAGTTAGTGGTCAGTTAGATATATGGCGGGCTAAGAGGGATGAACAAAAAAGATTTTATGCAAATAAATTGTCATATGAAGATGTTAAAAAAAAGGAAATACCAAAAGGTAGTATATGTGCATTATTTAGAAAACCCAATGAGAAAAATACTGTTAGAGAGGGTACTAAACGATTCCCCATCCATTGGTGCATACATGATGCTATTAGAAATAATTTTTGGGATAGATGGTCGATGGTTTTTGATGCCCCTCCTTGCAACAATCACGAGGTCCCCATGTATTTTTTGAAGAAATTATATTGTGAGTTTGTCCTTAGGGAGATCCCCAATTATTTTGATATGTTAGAATCCCAGGGTAGAGGTGGGGGGTCATCATTTGAGAGGCCAGGAGCACGTCGTGACCCTAATGTAATTAGGGCAGTCGTGGTCCATCCACAGTACAAGCATGTGATTATTCCTTCAGTTGTGAAGGAACATGTAGAGGCCAGCACTCTAGGGACCATTTATGCTTTGACGTAGACCCTCATCCATTCCACGAGCCCATTGGTTGAGGGGGAGCCTTCTATACGTCATGGTCACATGTGCACTTCATGCGGATCCCTATGCACATTTGGCACTCATGTCGGAGATGGTGCAGATGATGGGCTTGTCACCGATCAGTTCCTGAAGGAGACATTTGGCATTGACACACAGATAAATTACTAATTTGATCACATTTCATACGTATAGTGAATGATTAATTAATTAGGATTTATTGACATTGTTTAAAATTTAGGGTCAAAGTGTTCCTGGGCCTAGCAGCGATCCTGCAGGCCCATTTTTTGTCCCTTTGACGAGTCCTGAGGCATGTATCAATTTAATCATTTTAATTAATACATATATTTATTACGTAATCATATTAAGGATTGACCAAAAAAAATATGCATGTGCATTAGTTCTCCACAGAACCCTCAACCTTTACCACAGATGCAGAGCAGAGACATCATACGAGCTTCACGTAGGTACAGTTGTTTCATGTTAATTTAATTCATTTGATTATATTTATTCCATGTTTCATGTTAGATATAACGTGTATTGTATGACATGCAACTCATGATGTCAGACACACCTCCTCATCTGCGATAGTTTGTTGATAGTGGAGTGGCTGCAGCTATGGCTAGCTCACAGCCACTGATGGAGGTGTGAAATAATTTTCTTCATTTTAGTTGTTGTTTATAATAGTTAATCTCAAAATTTATAATGTTATTTATAAGTGATTATATTTATTGAATTGTTATAGGGTCTTGTCACGCCTGAACGTCCACGAGCATTTGAGGTGGACTTACAAAGTGACTATTTGTTGGCGATAAGAAAATAATTGATTTTGTGAGTACATATATTTGATTTCAATGTATAATAAATATTGATTCATATCTACTTTCTTTGTATCAGTTGAACCTGGAGAAGAGCCTCAACAAGAGGTCAAGTGAGCGTGTCAGGAGGGCCCCGTCATCTCCACTGTCTCCCTCCACACGACGGAAGAGGACATCAAGAGATTTGTTTCCTTCCCCTTGTGGGAAGGAAAAGATGTAGTTGAGATATTTGATACATATATATAGAGACTTGTTTCCTTCCCTATGTATATATATAGGCATTTGAGAGACATATTCGATACACATTTGATATACATATGACATTCTATATTTGATGTATGACATATTTGATGTATGACATTATTGGTTAATATATGATATGTTTGTTCATATACGACATTATTTGTTATCATAATATATTATGTGTTTGTTAATGTATATGACATGATTGGTTATCATTTTATATTATATGTTTGTTCATGTATGACGTTAAATTAGATATGTTCATGTATGACATTAAATTAGATATGTGCATGTATGAAATTAAATTCAATTGCTAGAGAGTTTCCATTATGTCTACCAACTAGTAGATGTTCTTTTTTGCTTTATTAGTATTTCTCAAAAACTGCAAAGAAGCTATTTTTGGTGAATAGTTGTAAATAATTGTGATCATCGACTTCATGTACTCATCGCTTTGGCTGCAAACACTTGTAACTTTGGCTATAAGCATCCATGGCTTTGGCTATGTGCACTAGTGGCTTTGGCTGTGAGCATTTATGGCTTTGGTTGTAGGCACAATATAGCCTTGGCTGTAGGTTGTCTTTCTTGCTGCATGTCGAAGTTACCTTCAAGAATATCATTAGTCTAAGATCATTACAATTAAAATACTATGACATAATACCTTGGAAATAATAGTCTTTAACCCATTACTTTATTTGTTAAAAAATCATGTAGTATCTACTGTAGTCCTTCTACTCAAATATGTTTTCAAAAATACTTAGTATGGCAAAGAAATGTCTATGGAAAGCTTGTCAAATAGGATATTGAAGAATTAAATGTGGATAGTCATTAGTACCCATCAATAAGAACACAAACATCTTTCTCAAGCAAGCCATATGAGATTAGCAAGTAATTTATAAATTTCCTTTGCAAATAACTAGAAGATGCTATGAATCTTAATACAGAGTTAATCACGAACTCATTATTCCATCCAAGAAGCATATATCACCCTAAGCCAATTAACCGACAGGATAAAAATTAATTCAATTTCAACAAAATTTTGAGTATAACAAGCATCTTAGGGATTCTTACAAGAATTAACACAATGTTCACAAGAGCATTACAAGTTCTTGTAATTCTATTTCACATATTGTAATCATATTCAGTTTTGAATAGCCATTTGTGTTACAAGCATAAATGTTCTTTAAGGTCTTTTAATTCTAGACATGAATTTTATTATGAAGCTTTTTTATGACAACCCACTCAATGCATATATTGTTGTTCCACATTATGCTAATTTGACTTTCATTGGTTGATTTGGGTCTAGACATGACGTTATTCACTACCTTTTTTATATATTATTTTTTTGTAGTGAGGTTCTGGCCTGAATGAATGTATTAATCATCGAAGTTGTGAACCTTGGTCGAGATCCTTACAAATATATTTTCAAATTGGACCTCAAATAGTTTTCTCAGTCACCCCCTGTACACAGATACTGAAATTGTAGTTAATTACAAAATTAATACTGAATTAACACAAGTTTAATTGAGAAGTATTATGTTCCTCAATAGGCTAGATTATTATTGATCGGGAAGCTTTATCTTAGAGCTGTTGGTTTGCTAAATCTTTAGCGCAATGACAGTCTTATGGAATGTGGAATTAGGTCTGCTAGCTAAGGAACGTTCTTTAAAAGGTAGAGGAAACTCAAGACTCACGTGTTTCCAATCAATATAAATGTTTAAATCGCTTCTCTAGTTTTTTCTATTTATGATCTTCTTAAAACTTAACTTTCTAAATGCATTGATGGGGAAATAAAGATCTTCTAGGAACTAAAGGCTAATCATGTTTAATACTTACAATTCTTTGTTTTTATCTAATAATTTAAAAAATATTTTACAAGTGTTTTCAAAGAGCAGCACTTGTCACTATCATCATAAGAAGGAATATCCAAGGAGACTTACCACTGATCCCCCACCACCAAATTCAAGAGAAAAAAAAATTCCACTACTAAAGAGATAGTAACAATGATCATCCCTAGTCTCTCCCTTATCACAAAATGATTACCATCAAAATTTGCATTTCCAATTGCGTCATGTGCATTGAAGCGATAGTAACATTTTCACTCTCTTACCTAATGTCTCCCATTTCTAAAACTCCTGGGGAAGGGCAAGGCCATCTTCTCAGTACTTCAAAATACAACAAGTTCCATTTTTTCACATATTGATAATCGTTCACTTAAAGTATAGTCGAAGTATTTACAGCCCATAGATATGCCCCGCCAAAGATTGCAGCCCTGTGGCATTTAGTGACCCTTAGGGACATTCTTGTTCAACGTGCCTGAGAACATTCAAGCACTGAAGGGGATAGGAAGAGGTTGGGGATAGGGTTTACCCAGCCACCTGAAGCTAATGGAGCAGATAGTTTGATCCCACGACGAAAGATGAGAGAGATTTGGCAGTTGGCAACTTTGTACTAGCCAACACTACAAGTTTCAGCATCACCCGAGATGGCATTGTAGAATGAAAATGGAATTTTATATCCAAAAAGTGAGAGAGGTTATTGTAGGTCTCTAAAACACAGTCCTGTAGGAATTGGAATCTCATCCATATCTTGCACGAGCTCCGAGATATGCCCCGTCAAAGATCGCAGCCCTGTGGCATTTAGTGACCCTTAGGGACATTCTGGTTCGGCGTGCCTGAGAACGTTTGAGCACTGAAGGGGACAAGACAAGGTTGGGGATAGGGTTTACCCGACCACCTAGAGCTAATGGAGCAGACAGTTTGATCCCATGATGAAAGATGAGAGAGATTTGGCAGTTGGCAACTTTGTACTGGCCAACACTACAAGTTTCAGCATCACCCGAGATGGCATTATAAAATGAAAATGAAATGTGATCTCCAAAAAGAGAGAGAGGTTATTGTAGGTCTCTACAACATAGTCCTGTAGGAATTGGAATCGCATCCATACCTCGCACGAGCTCTGAGATATGCCCCATCAAAGATCGCAGCCCTATTGCATTTAGTGACCCTTAGGGACATTTTGGTTTAGCGTGCCTGAGAACGTTTGAGCACTGAAGGGGATAGGAAGAGGTTGGAGATAAGGTTTACCCGGCCACCCGGAGCTAATGGAGCAGACAGTTTGATCCCACGACGAAAGATGAGAGAGATTTGGCAGTTGGCAACTTTGTACTGGCCGACACTACAAGTTTCAGCATCACCCAAGATGGCATTGTAGAATGAAAACGGAATGTGATCTCCAAAAAGTGAGAGATTTTATTGTAGGTCTCTACAACACGGTCCTGTAGGAATTGGAATCTCATCCATATCTTGCACGAGCCCCGAGATATGTCCCGTCAAAGATCACAACCCTGTGGCATTTAGTGACCCTTAGGGACATTCGGGTTCGGCATGCCTAAGAACGTTCAAGCATTGAAGGGGAAAAGAGAAGGTTGGGGATAGGGTTTACCTGGCCACCTGGAGCTAATGGAGCATATACTTTGATCCCACGATGAAAGATGAGAGAGATTTGGCAGTTGGCAACTTTGTACTGGCCAACACTACAAGTTTCAGCATCACCCGAGATGGCATTGTAAAATGAAAATAGAATGTGATCTCCAAAAAGTGAGAGAGGTTATTGTAGGTCTCCACAACATGGTCCTGTAGGAACTAGAATCGCATCCATACCTCGCACGAGCTCCAAGATATACCCCATCAAAGATCACAGCCCTATGGCATTTAGTGACCCTTGGGGACATTCTGGATTGGCATGCCTGAGAACGTTCAAGCACTGAAGGGGATAGGAAAAGGTTGGGGATAGGGTTTACTTGGCCACTCGGAGCTAACAGAGCAGACAGTTTGATCCCACGATGAAAGGTGAGAGAGATTTGGTAGTTGGCAACTTTGTACTGGCCCACACTGCAAGTTTCAGCATCACCCGAGATGGCATTGTAAAACAAAAATGTAGTGTGATCTCCAAAAAGTGAGAGAGGTTATTGTAGGACTCCACAACATGGTCCTGTAGGAACTAGAATCGAATCCATACCTTGCACGAACTCCGAGATATGCCCCGTCAAAGATTGCAGCCTTATGGCATTTAGTGACCCTTGGGGACATTTTGGATTGGCATGCCTGAGAACATTCGAGAACTAAAGGGGATAAGATGAGGTTGGGGATAGGGTTTACTTGGCCACACAGAGCTAACAGAGTAGACAGTTTGATCCCACGAGGAAAGGTGAGAGAGATTTGGCAGTTGGCAACTTTGTACTAGCCGACATTGCAAGTTTCAGCATCACCCGAGATGGCGTCGTAAAATGAAAACAGAGTGTGATCTCCAAAAAGTGAGAGAGGTTATTGTAGGTCTCCAAAAAGAGTGTTTAAAAATGAAAAAATACCGGGGGGTCCTTTGTATGGTTTGGAAGTTTGACTGTTAAAACTAGAAATTGTCCTAGTAGTAAGTGTTGGTAACAGTTTTGAAATTTGATTGTTGAGTGTTGAGAAACCTCAAGTTTGGGATTTTTATTGTTGGTTTGAGTCTATAATAACCATTTCCATATGAAAAGTCAAGTTTTGAAACCATTTAAGAAGTATTTGCATAGTTTTCCCTAAAATTTGAGTGCATAAAAAGGGGTATGTGATTGCTCCCAAGGTGGATTTAGTGTTTTCTCCAAAAAAGAGTTGAATTTTATGTTTGAAGTCATCTAATATAACCAAAGTGAAGGTTTTTGAACCATTTTGGGGTTCTAGAGATGTTGCAAAGTAAGAGTTCTAGAAAGCCCTAGGGTAAAGGGGCTAGAAAGGAGGGTTTTGTAAAAACCATTGTAAAGTTGATCATGAGACCAAAAAAATAGAAGAATCCTTGCATTTGAGTCATGTCTTAAGACTTTTTTGGGTCATGGTATTTCCAAAAGTCAAAGGATTGTGAGTTTCTTTGTAAATGGCCTCAAACTAAGCCTAGTTGGCAGACTGAAATAGCCAGTTTTGAGTGATATTTTACAAAACAAGTGTAGTTGGTTTTGGAGTATATTTTAGAGTGAGGAAAAGGGTATTTTAATCACCCAATATTTTAGGAAGCTCTGTGGAAAATTTTGGAGAAAAAAACAAATTAGTGACTGGCAAGGGCTAGTTGGAACAAGCCTAGAAGAGGCAAAATTGAGAAAGTGTAAGAGATGAGTTGCTGAGAGTGTGCAAGGAGTTGGAACATGTTAGATGAGATGTTTTGAGATGATCCAAGGTGTTAAGGCCATGATATGATGCCAAGGATGAGTTTTGGTACTTGCATAGGGTGTTCCAACCAAGCTACAAATGCATAGGATAGGACCTTGTAAGGTACTTGCAAATTATGGTTCTAATGCTGAAAAAATAGAACTCCCACCAAACTTGGAATTTTACTTTATCTTTAATGTCAAGGACTAAGTTCAATATAAAGGGCCTACATTCATAGAAGGACAAACAAAATCAAAGGTTAAAGAAGTCACTATCCCATTATAATCTCAGCCAAAAGCTGAAAAGGTTATGGATTCAAGAATCAAGAAGAAGACTTGTCATGGCACCTATATGGAGCATCTTATCAAATGGAAGGATCAACCAGAATTTGAAGTAACATGGATAGATGAGAGTGATTTTGGAAAGAAAGGTATTCCTACGAAATTCCTTCAGATTTATCCACCATGAGTTCTTTGTCACATGGGGAGAATGGTGCAAGAGCACCTAGTGAGTTTGAAAATTTTGGCCTAATTGGGGCTCTAGACCTAGTAGGTCAAGTAAGAAAGAAAAGGACATCTATGATTTGGGTTGGTGAGTGGAGTCTTGTGATGACTAGGAGAGTTTGGAAATATCAAGTTGAGGACCATATAATAACCCTAGATATTGCATTGGGGTTTGTGCCCAAATTTTCCTAGTAGAGAGAAAATGCCTTCATTTGAATATTGGGGTGATTGAAGTTGACATAGTCAATTGGTGTGCATAGATCCTAGGGAAGGGGATAGTTGGGAGATATCCTCTTGGGAATAGGGTCAGGAAGAAACCCTATAAGATCAGAAGAAGTCATTGGTTAGTTTGGGCATAGTGGCCTAAACTAGCAGGGTGGGTCTCCTTACATTACTGTTGGTTAGAGAATTCCAATTTTTATTTGTTCAAGGCTAAGAGACATATAAAAAACTACGTTTTCAATTATGATCTCAAGGCCTGCATGGCAGTCCAAGTACATGGATGGATGATGAAATAATTATTCTTGAATTGGCTAGACCACTTTGTAAGAACAATTCCATGTGGGGTGTTTCTCTCAAAAAGGTGTCTTCTAGTATTTGATGATCATGGAATCCATATGACATGGAAAATAATTGATAAAGCAAAGAAGTTGGGCATAGATTGTGTGTCACTTGTAGCGTATACCATCTATAGGTGTCAATCATTGGATGTTAGTTTTTTCTCACCATTAAAATCTTACTTAAAACATATTTGGAATGTGTGGTTGGCTAGGAACCGTCAAATTAATATTGGTCGTGAGGAGTTAGGAATGTTATCCAGCAAAGCCTCCAATTTGGCACTTACACCCGATAATATAATGAGTGGTTTCCATAGGATAGGGATATGGTCTTTGAATAGGGAGGTTTTAGTGAATGATATAGGCCCAAGAAAGTGCTTCATTGTTGATGAGGATGGAAAATAGGGATCTAAACCACAACCCACCAGTAGTGGATCAGAAGAAACAACTACTGTAGATGATGCAAATATTGATGAGTTGTAAAGCGAGGGGGAGGAAATCACTATTGAATCCTTCCTAAAAATCAACGGCTTATTAGATGAACCAATTAACACTTTTTTGAGGAGTTATGGACAAAATATGAAGGGACTAGGTACAATTGCACCTAAAAATACCCAACTAGAAAACCTGAACTAGCCAGTGGACTATTATAGGAGATAAAACCTTGAGCATAGAACAAACATTGATATTAGATTAAGCTTGCTAATGCAAGATTCACAACCAGATTGGTTGTAGGAGGTTGTCATAAACCTTGGGTAACCAAATACTTGTGGGGATGAAAATGTTTCCCTTTTAATTCCATCCCCACCACATGTTGACCCCAAGGACGTCATCTAATGCTTTGCAAATGGTGGCAACCATGATGAAATAAATAGTTAACAATTTTTTGATACCAAGGCCCAAAATGACTATGATGGAGATGTTGATTTTATACGTTACATGCCACTAGACAGAAAAAAACATAGTGGTTTACCCAGTAGATTCCTATAGCTACCAAAGAAAAGGATACAAAATTCTAAGGAACAAGAGAGACTAAGAAGTTATTTGAGGCTAATGCACTTTACATGAAGGAAATATTCTGATATACCTTTACATGAAGAAATATTTGAGGCCAATGCCCAACATACCTCTTCTCCCATAGCATAAATCACATTCTGATATGTTCAATGCTCTAATCCCTAGATTAGGAAATATTCTTACTTAATAAGTGTAACCCCAAGCATTGTCACCATAGTTGGCAACAAATGGTGAGAGTCCCAATCAACTAGTGAAAAAAATGACTAAGTTGATGGAGCTGAATCCTACATTACACACATCTCCTAGTAGTGGACAGGAGGATGTTGGGATTGGGAGCATAGCACCTATTCCCTTTCCCAATTTTATGAACAATTGATGGGAACTCAAGTAGATGGGAGAAATTCCAATTTTTTTGAAGCGATAAAGTTTTGTGATGTATTTAGAATATCTAAGATAGACTTATTTTTTATGTGAACTAAACCATTCTTACATTACTATTTAAATGTATTTGTATTGTTATAATAGTTTGATTGTTGGTCATGGTGTACTACTAGCATACCTAAAATTTTAATTAATTTTTTTGGTAAATTAAGTCGAGAGATATCTAATTTAAAATATGTAAAGTTTAGAAATATAAATAGTTCATCATAGAGATATTATAGAATTAATTTATTTTAAATAATAGAAATAATCATAACAAATAGATAGAAATAAATAACAATAATTTTATACAAAAAGTTTTAATTTATTTTAAATAATTAAATAATAGAAACATCATAGAATTAATAATTCAGTATAATCATAACAAATAGACACTAAACAATCCCAAATTCAAAAATTCGAAGGTCCAACTAGAAAAATGATTTAAAATAACCAAATACCAAAGCCAAACAAAGGAAATGGGACTTTTACCTTAAATGAATAAATTACATGAAGAAGGGTGGCTGGCTGTTTGGAAATCTACTTATTTTTCTTCTCTCCCTCCTGTCATCCAAGAGAACATGCAATGAAAGAAAAATATTGTCACAATAAGAAAATATGAAAAATATTGTTCTAGCTTTAAAAAAATTGGAGACATCAAAACATAAAATCTAGATTCTAAATAAATCAAAACATAAAATCTATGATTTAAACTAAATCTCATCACTTATGCATCATAACAATAAAGTCCACCTTAGTCATGTGGACAGTCTTGGGGAAGAAGTTGCAACAATGTATTTGGATCCAGTTGATCACTATTTCTCTCTCTCCCTCTCTCTGTATTCAATCTAATGAGCCAAATAGATCTGCTCAACATTTTAATGTCTCAAGTATTGCCTCGTGGTCTGACTCGCGAACTTTCCAAAGATTCTTATTATGTGGTTTTCCACCATATTTTATCAAGTGGACATTTGATGTGACAACAAGATTTGAATAATGAAGAATCTTCCTCTCTGTTTGCCAATCCTCGAATAACCACAAGTTAGGGTTCTTCATAGAATATCGTCTAAGCCATGTGCCAGTTACAACCACCGCACCGACATGGTACTCTAAACCTTCACCATCTATAACCGAGTGATCCAATTTTTGTTTGGCTTGAACACAATGACAAAAATAATAATCTGTCCCTTCTTCATTGTCTTCAGGTGCAATAACAGCAAAAACATGGCCTGCAGTGACAAATGTACAAAATGCAGTCATTAATTTAGAAAATACTTGCGTAAAAGTTATAAAGTTACATATTGAAATTACAAAGATATATAAATATATATATTACCAGGTTGCACTAGATCAGACAAGCGGTCAAAGTCAATAGACGATTCCATCTGTACCATTTCCAGTGCTTGTGGGGGATGATAGGTGTCAATTGGGTCCAAAACCCGTATATCCCATTTGTCCACCCATTCAATCGACTCACAGTCATCCCAATTTTCCTCTGCACATGATGGACAATAGCATGCCATTTTTTGTGTGTGGATACTCCATGAACCTACATCAGAGCTTCTAAAAGCGTGCAACTCACTAGATCTTGTTAGTGTGCAACAATCTTGATATGGTGCAATGTTAGTATTATCTATCAAACAAAAAAATCTATGAACTGTAGACTCACCTTCCTTACCTGGACCCATTGTAGCGTTACACCACTGGACGATGGATTTTGCATCTGTCAATATTGCTCCATCTTTGTACTTTAGTTCTTCACGAGCTAAGGCTCTTTTGATGCATGCGCCTGCACCATCGTGCTATCCCTTTCCATGACCAGCCTCTGTGAAATTCCACATGTATTGAATTCTACACAACTTGTGCATCCTGCTCAACCAATAGTACATCCATGCATTCTTGAATTGAGATGCACAATTGTCTGACCAAATAATGTGCTGACGATATGTGATGCCCCTGTTAGCAAAATCTCCATAAAATAGTTGAAAACAACCATGTACGAACTCTGTAGAATGTGATCGATCATCGCTAATGTAAAAATGGTACTCCCTCAAAATCTTCCTGTCATCCTCTGTACTTGTAGGTGAATGCATGAATGTTATGTGAACAAATATGGAAACCTATTGAGAAGTATAATACTTTGCTTGCACCTCATTTTGTGGTTGTAGTGTGTAGTTCTCTGCGAAATCTACAACCGAAACAATGATTTCCAATGGAAACGTATCCTTGCACAACTTGAGTTGCAAATCCAGCCATCGAGCTCTATGGGTATGCCTTGCATACTCGTAAATAATGTTTTCACGAAAAATCTTCATGAACTCATACACTAGAATCTTTTCAATGACTAAATCACATCTTTTACCATGTTTCCCATCTTTTAGAGCATATGTCACTATCTTAAATTTTTCGTAATCTACTATTTCATTTCCAATTGCATGTGTACTATCCATATGTTGACAAGTTGATAAAAGTTGCAAAGAACCACAAAATAAGAACGTACCATCCAAGCATGATGTCTTGTAAAATTGTTGGCCATCCCTTATTTCACATAAAATGTTGGATATGAATTCCCTTGAAGATCTTGGTGGCTCATTTATGTCACAATCTTGCAAAACAAACTGAGAATGCAAAATTACGCATATATGCCTAAAAACATCAAAATGGTTAGAAAATTCAATATTTATCCTACAACAAGAAGTTGTGCATGTATGATTTATCTTCACATAAAAAGGTTTACCCATCTCAAAAAATCTTTGACTTATTCGAATTTGAGGATACATACCAATAAATTTTACAAAAAATTGTGTCTAAGTTGTGTCCAAAAAATGTTTCGCATGTGGCTTGCAATTTTGGCTACCAATCCTCCTTCTTACAACATCTCTCTGATTAGGGGAAAAACGTGTGTTATTTTTCCAAAAATCTTCGATCAATGATTTCAAGGCTTCACTAATTTCTTTATCCTTTCGCGGTAGTCTACCGCTAAATGTCCATAACTCATTTTTTGTTGGATCTTCCAATCTCTCACGCCTTAGCATGGCTCTCCTTAGAGTACCTCTACAAATTTTAAATGTTTTGCTTGTCTTTCTCATGAGTCGAGCTTTCTTCATTTGGCTACTTACTATTGTCGATGTAAGGACTCGTCTTGCGATATTACTATCTTTGGTGCGTGATTTAGAACCCACTTTGTCATAAGCATTCATTAGATTCTTTACAATGTTTTTTTCATTTGAATCATCCATCGTTCTTAGCCCAAGAATCTTCATGATAGGCCTAAATTTTAAATTCTTCATCATTTCAACAAATAATTGGCATTGACCTGTAATATTTAATTCATAAAAAAATAATCTCCACATACGATTAACTTTTCTTTGACAAGTACGCTTGCTAATCTTGTCAGGCATTGATTTCAAAATGTTACTATCAATATCAATCAAATATTTTGGTCTTCTAAAATGAATTCTAGAAGGTGTTATAATCTCTTCAATTCTCTCAACATTTTGAACATCAACATAAGGTTGAGTGTATTGCGTACCTTGAACCGAAGATGATGTGCCTTGGCAATAAGATGCAAAAGATGGAATATCACTTACTTGATGTATTGATGTTGTGCCTTCAACATGACATGATGGAGTGTGTATATCATGGATCTACAAATCGGTGTCTCTTCAACATGAGAGGACGCTATGACTTCAACATTGGAAGATGGTGTAGCAGACAATATGACTCCAACATTAGAAGATGGTGTAGCTTAACAATTCAATTGTCTTCTTGAGCGTAACAGTCTCATTCATTCTCTTTGTCTTTCCAATTCTTCCTCTTTGTTTCTTGGTACCGGTGGTTCTTTATCCTCTTTGAAAGTCAATTCTTCATTATTGCTTTGCAATTTTCTTTGCTCACATACTAATTTCATTTTATCTCTTTTAATTGCCAAATCTCTCTCCCTATCTTCATTTGTTTGATTTTTTGGTTTCTTCCTTCGCATGATGATGATTTCTACATGTCAAATTATTCAAACATTTGAATTACTTAAAAATGTGTAAATTACAAATTATTCAAAATTCAAATACATATAAAAATTATAATTATTTGAATGAATACACAATATATATATAAAATGACTTGTCAAATTTTTAACTATTTCAAAATAACATTTCATTGAAACATACAAATTTCAATGAATTCACTATATATTAAACAACATGTCAAATTATAATCAAATTTGTATCTATATATCAACAAAGAATATATAAAATAGATTGCACTAACCTTTTCTATACAAGGAATATTCAAAAAGTCTTCAAATCGTGTATCCAATGATTGAATTTGGTGTTTGCTAGCTTCCAAAAGTGTTTGCCACCTTGAAATAGTGTTTGTTAGCTTGAAATAGTGTTTGCCACCTTGAAAGAGTGTTTGATGTGTTGAAACCCACAATTTCTGTCGAGATAACAGAGTGCAGAACAGAACAAAAGCAGAGAATGAATGAAATAGGCCCCAAAGTTGCTTTTTGACCATTTTAGGTGATTTCACATAGTGCGTACGTGCTATAGCGCGTACACACTATGTGAGAACACATCACTCTCCACCCTCCCTACTCTCTCTCTCTCCCTACTCTCTCTCTCTTCCTACTCTCTCTCCCCTCTCCCATCCCCTACACACTCTCTCTCTCCCCTCTCTCAGCCTTTACTCTCTCTCGCTCTCCCTCTCCCACCACCTACTCTCTCTATCTCTCTCACCCTCTCTCCTCTCCCATCCCCTACTCTTTAGATCTCTCACACACACTCCCATCCTCCCTCTCCCACTTCTTACTCTCTCTCCCCCATCTCACTCTCACATCTGCTACTCTCTCTCCCATCCCCCTCTCTCTCTCCTCTCCCATCCCCTACTCTCTACTCTCTCTCTCCCATCCCCTACTCTCTCTCACACACTCTCTCCCATCCCCTACTCTCACTCTCTCTCTCTCTCTCTCCCATCCCATTCTCTCTCTCTGCCACCTCCTACTCTCTCTCACACTCTCTCCCATCCCCTACTCTCTCTTACACACACTCCCATCCACCCCTCTCTCCCATCCGCTACTCTCTCTCTCTCTCTTGGGCTGCTCTCTCTCTCTCTCTCCCACCACCTACTATCTCTCTCTCTCTCCCTCTCTACTCTCTCTCTCCCATCCCCTACTCTTACTCTGTCTCTCCAATCCCCAACTCTCTCTCACACTCTCTCCCATCCCGAATTCTCTCTCACACTCTCTCTCATCCTTTCACTCTGTCTCTCTCATCTTGTACTCTCTCTCTCTCTCTGCCACCTCCTACTCTCTCTCACACTCTTTCCCATCCTTTCACTCTGTGTCTCCCATCTTGTACTCTCTCTTTGCCACCCCCTACTCTCTCTCACACTCTCACACTCTCTCCCATCCCCTACTCTCTCTCTTTCATAGACACACACACACACACACACACACACACACACACTCCCATCCCCCCTCTCTCTTCTCTCCCATCCCCTACTCTCTAGATTTGTCACATGCACTCCCATCCCTCTCTCTTCTCCTCTCCCACTCCCTCTCCCAGGTCACCTACTATCTCTCTCTCTCAAGTTCTCTCTCTCCCTCTCTACTCTCTCTCTCCCATCCCCTACTCTTACTCTCTCTCTCTCTCCCATTCCCAACTCTCTCTCACACTCTCTCGCATCCCCTACTCTCTCTCACACTCTCTCCCATCCTTTCACTCTGTCTCTCCCATCTCGTACTCTCTCTCTCTCTGCCGCCCCCTACTCTCTGTCTCACTCTCTCCCATCCTTTCACTCTATCTCTCCCATCCTTTCACTCTGTCTCTCCCATCTCGTACTCTCTCTTTGCCTCCCCTTACTCTCTCTCACACTCTCACACTCTCTCCCATCCCATACTCTCTCTCTTTCAGACACACACACTCTTATCCCCCCACTCTCTTCTCTCCCATCCCCTACTCTCTACATCTGTCACGTACACTCCCGTCCCCCCTTATCTCTCTCCCTCTCCCTCTCCTACCCCCTACTAGGTCTCTCTCTCTCAAGTTCTCTCTCCCTCTCTACTCTCTCTCTCTCTCCCATCCCATCCCTTACTCTCACTCTCTCTCTCTCCCATCCCCTACTCTCTCTCACACTCCCATCCCCTAATCTCACTCTCTCTCTCCCATCCTGTACGAGCTCTCTCCGCCACCACCTACTCTCTCTCACACTCTCACACTCTCTCCCATACCCTACTCTGTCTCTCTTACACACATTCCCATTCCCCCTCTCTCTCTCTCCCTCTCCCACTGCCTACTTTCTCTCCCCCAACCCCTACTCTCTCTCTCCCCTCTCCCATCCCCTACTCTCTCTCTTTCATAGACACACACTCCTATCCCCCCTCTCTCTCTCCTCTCCCATCCCCTACTCTCTAGATTTGTCACACACACTCCCATCCCCCTCTCTCTCCCTCTCCCACTCCCTCTTGCACCACCTACTATCTCTCTCTCTCAAGTACTCTCTTTCCCTCTTTACTTTCTCTCTCCCATCCCCTACTCTCACTCTCTCTCTTCCATCCCCTACTCTCTCTCACACTCTCTCCCATCCCCTACTCTCTCTCTCTCTCTCTCTCTCTCTCTCTCTCTCTCTTCCTATACAAGCTCTCTCTACCACCCCCTACTCTCTCTCAAACTCTCACACTCTCTCCCATCCCCTACTCTATCTCTCTTATACACATTCCCATTCCCCCCCTCTCTCTCTCTCACACTCCCTCTCCCATTGCCTACTCTCTCCCATCCCCAACTCTATCTCTCTTACACACTTCCATTCCCCCTCTCCCTCTCCCTCCCACTCCCTCTCCCATCGCCTACTATCTCTCTCTCTCACACTCTCTCCCTCTCTCTCCCATCCCCTACTCTCTCTCTCTCTCTTTGCCACCCCTACTCTCTCTCACACTCTCTCCCATCCCCTACTTTCTCTCTTACACACACTTCCATCCCCCCTCTCTCCCCCTCTCCCACTCCCTCTGCCATTGCCTAATCTCTTTCTCTTCCATCCACCCTCTCTCTCCCTCTCCCACTCCCTCTGCCATTGCCTCCTCTCTTTCTATCCCATCCCCTACTCTCTCTATCTCTCTCTCCCCTCTCTCATTCCCTACTCTCTCTCTTTCACACACACCCATCCCTCCTCTCTCCTCTCCCATCCTCTACTTTTTCTCTCACTCGCTCTCCCTCTCCCACTGCCTACTCTCACTCTCTCTCACTCTCTCTCTCTCTCTCTCTCTCTCTCTCTCTCTCTCTCTCTCTCTCTCTCTCCCTCTCTACTCTCTCTCTGCTACCCCCTACCCTCTCTCACATTTTCACACTCTCTCTCTTTCTCTCTTACACACATTTCCATCCCCCCTCTCTCTCTCCCTCTCCCACTCCCTCTCCCATCACCTACTCTCTCTTCCATCCCCTACTCTCTCTTCCATCCCCTACTCTCTCTCAAGCTACTCTATCTTCCCCCTCTCCCATTCCCTACTCTCTCTCTTTCACACACATGCACTCCCATCCTCCTCTCTCTCGCTCTTCCTCTCCCACTCCGTCTCCCACCACCTACTCTCTCTCTCCCCCATCCCCTACTCTCAATCTCTCTCTCCCAACTTGTACTCTCTCTCACACGTCCTCTCTCTCCCATCCCCTACTTTCAATCTCTCCCCCATCTCGTACTCTCTCTTTGCCACCTCTACTCTCTCTCTCACACTTCCTCTCTCTTGCATCTTGTACTCTCTTTGCCACCCCTACTCTCTCACATTTCCTCTATCTCCCATCCTATACTCTTTCTGCCACCCCTACTCTTTCTCACTTCCTCTCTCCCCTCTCCCATCCCCTACTTTCTCTCTATCTCTCTCACACACACAAATAGCCATTCCCTCACCCCACCCCCCAGCTCTCTCTTGGTTTTGGTTTGCAATTTAGGTCTCAATAGTGCGTGCGCACTACCTCGAATTCAATAGTGTTTTAATAGCGCGTGCATGCTATAGGGCGCACACGCTATTCAAAGCTTTGCATTAAAACCAAGCCTAAGGCTTGGTTTTTCCTTGGAGATCCAACCCAAAGCTTTGGAGTTTATAAACAGGTTTGAGATGTGTTTTCCAGCAAACATACAAAAAATGATTGATTTTTCTTGTGTGCTCCCCTTCAAGATTCCTTGTGGTTGGGTATCGATAAGATCAGGTTACATAACATTATAGGTCTCTGTGTTAGCTATCTAACTATATAATTTATTTTTAATTTGAACTATTTTGAGTCTTTCATCTATAATTTCTTTTGAATGTATGTTCATTTTTTTTCAAAAACCACCATGTACTAATTGGGCTGTAGATTTTAGCTCATTCATCGAATTTTGTAACAACTTAGTTTTTTAGAAACTAGACTCCATTCTACACACTTTGAAAAAAAGAAGTTTTGATTTTAGATTAGTTTTCAATCATTTCTAGGGGGAGCACATAGATATTTCAATTTTTTTGGATGGGTCTAATTAAAAAATTCATTAAAAAATAATACACATTATAAAATTACCCAAAAAATCTGGGATAAACTACATAGTGTTAGGTAACTTTTGACCGGAGCGATCAAAGAATTTCAAAAAAAAAGTTAAAATTTTAGGGGGGCCACACTTTGTAATATGTTATGTTTTTTTGGAATAAACAGTACCACTTTCTGTGGCCCCCTTTTTTGAGGACCTAAAACTAAACCATTTTGAAAAAAAATTAGTAGTTTAGAAACTAGATTCAAAGCACTACAACTTTTTTTTTTGTCATATCTTAAAATTTTGAGCGTAACTATCTTCAAATTCTTGTTGAAGTCCAGAATTTGCTGATTTCAGGAAAAAGATGTCCACTTATACCCCCCTTTTGGCACCACAGCTTTGTGCACTTACCCGGAATGTGATTCATAATATTGATATTAAAAAAAAACACAATCGAATTAACAAAAAAATTGATATTTACTAATAGATTGTACAAATTTGATAATGTTAATGACATGTTTGTGTTTTTCTTAGATGTGGCAGATGAAAATTTTGACGATGTTCATTAGACTTGTGGTTTTGTTTGCTGCAATTCTTACAATTTCTATTTTGTCTTTTCATGGTACAGAATGAGAATTGTTCGTTGGGATCATTGGGGTGGTTGTTTCAATAGCCATATTTGTTGCTCCCTTGCCTATAATGGTGAGCAAAAGATGATTCATTCTTTCATTATTTTTTTATGATTCCTTATTTTCATATTTTCTCCTTGATATGGAAATATGTTCCGTGCATGTGATTAAACAAGTGTATCATGTTGTATGTATGGATGAATGAAGCATTTAATATCCTGTTAAACTGAAACATAGATATGTTGGTGTAATTTTCTATGTTGGTTTACTATTATATGTCTAATGTGGTTTTGGGAATACAATGTGGGATTGACACATGGGTTTTGTTTTGCTCAAATTTCTCTATTTGTGCATCACAATTAGTGTTTGCCTGAGCACATGCACCTGTAGATTGTTCATACACTTTTTTGTGGGCTTATTTTAGATGGCTTATACTCTCCTATTGCTTGGCCTAATTGTAGACATTTATTGCCCCAGATATTGAACAATATTTAGCAAAGATATTTAATGTTTATCATATTCCTTATAGCATACATTGTTCACTTTAAATTTGGTCATGAGGGGTATATTATGGAAAACTTAAATTTCCACTTGAGTACCCATATAAGCCTCGAGGCATCAGATATCTTTCTTATCTTCTCCTATGAAATGTGACATCTTTGTACATAAAATTTAGTTTTTGATGAATGTAATTTAATAATAGTTGATTCTTTTTTTCAAGAATTTACAATAATTCACAATAAATTGATGCATTAATTACAACATTTTTGTTCACCTCCCTTGCAGCATGATTACACCAAGTGGGCACTTTGCAACTCGAAAGAGGATATGCATGTCTATGAGTGATTGTAAGTTTTTATGATGGTCTTCTGCATGATCTGATTTCTTACAAAATTTTCTTATTCTTATGCTTTCTTGAATGTTACTAATTTATTTGGAAACTTTATTATTGTCTTTACTTGTGTATTGTCCAGTTCATCCAAAAACGTGGAATCCCATATGGTCTATGTCAAGGTATTTATAAGTAATTTTGATTCAATATTATTAAATGATTATGTTCACATAAATTTTGTATGTGCTTGATTTGGGGAATAAAGTACAATTCATTTTTGTGCCAATATTGTGATTAACTTATTATTGTTTGCTGTGAACACATGGGTGCAGCATTCTAATAAGACTTCTTTCCTTCATGGTAAGTTTAAATTTGGTTTTTTAATTTGCATGATATTTCTGCTCCTACTTTAGAGATCGTAGACACGTGCTTAAATGTTGTGAATCCTTAATATTGTTCCAAGTGTATTGAGAAAATATAATCTTCTAAAATGGATGTAGTCTGTTATCATGTGGTTGTATCTTGTTGTAAAGCTCAAATATTTTTTTCTTTTGTTGTTTGAATTGAAATATTGATCAAGATTATCCTATCCTAATTGAAAGATCATTTTACTTCCTCTTAATAGGGAAAGTCTAGAAGTGTTCTGCATATTTATTTGGAGGACAATGAATCTTCATATGATGGGAAGGTATTGCAAGTTCTCTTTAGCCTAGAAGCTAGCAAGATCACCCACTTATACCACTGAAATATCCCTTGCCAAATTCAGCCTCAAAATTAGAGGCTCAAGGAACTTCGTTAAATACATTGCAAACAATCTTTATGTTATTTCTTGATGTTGATGTCAAATGTGTTTTAAATGCTCTCAAATTGTTACTAAGATGTCTATGTAAAGAACCGTAATGTAGATGCAATTACTTTTTACTTTTGAAAGCATATAGATGATCCACACTATGCAAATATGCAGGTAGACATTAATATAAATAGTTGCCATGCAAACTAAATATGAGAGAGATAACTTTTGACATTTAAACACCTTGTGACTACAATAATATTAGAATGCAATAAAATTACTTACACAATGAATTGTTGGGGAAAAGGTCAAATTTTGGTTTAGAATGATGTATCTAATGCAATTACCAAACTCCATAAATTCCTATCAAAATGATCAACATTGAATTGAACCGTGCCAAATATACAATACCTTATTCAATTCAATCGATTAATATGCTGCAACTTCATTCAAATAGTTGAAGTATGAACTACTTGCTTCTTAAACTCTACGTCCTACGAGAAAGTCCTTCTAGTAGGTGATGGATTTGTATGGCCCGGTATAAGCCTATAAGTCTTCCATACTCATCTAGAAATCAATCTTTCTATTGCAAATGTGAAGCAGATATACTTGACTAGATATCATGCAAGTGTGTGCAGAACAAATACAAAATATATGAAAAGAAAATAAATGTATAACCATTAAAAACTAAATCACTCCCACAACATTGTGAATTTGGCTTAATCATATGAAACTAGAGTTGGCATAATAATTTCCCAAGTGAGAAAATCATTTTGTGTAAGATTATTGGATTGAAGATAATTCTAGAAAAAGTGAGATTTGTCCTTGATACGGAGCCCCCTATAGATGTCATTGGACTTAAGTCTTTCTTGGAAACATTGGGTACTTCCAAAACTTCAGTAAGAACTTTGCATAAAAATCCTATTGGTTAGATAAGTTGACTTGAAATGGCAAGCCATACAAATGAGAGATTGCACAAGGAGAGGCCTTCAAGGAGCTCAAACAAGGCTAGTGTGTATACCCATTTTGGCATATCTAAATTGGGTCAAGGATTTATATGTTAGAGGCATCCACATGAACTTTGTGATGCACCACTTCTCACAAATTCAACAAACATGGGTCAAAATTTTGACCAAGTTTCGTCAAAGAATAGGTCAAAATTTACTAGTGAAAAGTTGATAAACTTCTGATTTATCAAAATGCAACAGAGGCTTGACAACCGATGAAGATGGAACTAGAGCTTAAGGAAAGGTTCATTAGAGATGAGGTTGGAGGTTTTGCCCTGCAATGCCAATGCCAATGCCAATGTCAATAAATTCGAGAGTCCAAACTTTTGAGCAACTTTGTAACTTTTGAGCAATTTTTTCTCTTTACATCTTTTGATCAAATGGGTCCATCTAGGACAATTCTATGACCTTAGTTAGGATTCCAAGGGCCTATTAGGTAACCAAATATCTTGGTTTTCTAATCCTAACAACATTTTACCTTAGGATTCCATGTTTTTTTAATTATATTCAATCTAATGAACCAATTAGATCTACTCTACATTTTAATGTCTCTAGTATTGCCTCATAGTCTGACTCACGAACCTTCCAAAGAGTCTTATTATGTGGTTTTTTACCATATTTTATCAAGTGGACATTTGACGCAACAGCAAGGTTCGAATAATGAACAATCTTCCTCTCTATTTGTCAATCCTTGAATAACCACAAGTTAGGGTTCTTCATAGAATATCATCTAAGCCATGTGTCAGTTACAACCACCACACCTATATGGTACTCTAAATCTTCACCATCTATAACCGAGTAATCCAAATTTTTTTACCCTGGACATTATCACAAAAATAATAATATGTCCCTTCTTCATTGTCTTCAGGTGCAATAACAACAAAAAAATGGCCTACAATGATAAATGTACAAAAGACAATCATTAATTCAACAAATACTAAGGTAAAAGTTATAAAGTTACATATTAAATTTACAAAGATATCTATATTACCAAGTTGTACTAGATCAAACAAGTAGTCAAAGTCAATGGATGAATCTATCTCTACCATTTTCGGTGCTTGTGGGGGATGATAGGTGTCAATTGGGTCCAAAAACTCGTATATCCCATTTGTTCACCCATTTAGTTGACTTACACTCCTCTATACATGATGGACAATAGCATGTCATTTTTCATGTGTGGATACTCCGTGAACCTCCATCAGATCTTCTAAAAATGTGCAACTCACTTGATCCTATTAGTGTGCAACAATTCTCATTGTGCAATGTTAGTATTATCTATCAACTAAAAAAAATTATGAACCGTAGACTCACCTTCCTTACCTGAACTCATTGTAGTGTTACATCATTGGATGATGGATTTTGCATCTATCAATGTTGCTCCATCTTTATACTTTAGTTTTTCACGAGCTAAGGCTCTTTTGATGCATGCGCCTACACTATTTTGCTCTCCCTTTCCATGACTAGCCTCTTTGAAATTCTACATATATTGAATTCTAGACAACCTGTGCATCCTACTGAACCAATAGAACATCAGTGTATTCTCAAATTGAGATGCACAATTATCTGACCAAATAATATGCTAGCAATATGGTATATCCATGTTAGTCAAATCGCCATAAAATAGTTGAAAACAACTATATACAAACTCTATAGAATGTGATTGATCATCGTTGATGTAATAATGATACTCCCTCAATATTTTTTTGTCATCCTCTGTTCTTGTAGGTGAATATATGAATGTTATGTGAACAAATATGAAAACCTATAGAAAAGTATAATACTTTGCTTACACTTCATTTTGTGGTTGTAGTGTGTAGTTCTGTACGAAGTCTACAACCAAAACAATGATATCCAATGAAAATGTATCCTTACACAACTTGAATTGCAAATCCAGTCATCGACCTCTATATGTATGCCTTGCATACTCGTAAATAATCTTTTCACAAAAAATCTTCATGAATTCATACACTGAAATATTTTCAATCAGTAAATCACATCTTTTACTCAGTTTCTCATCTTTTATAGCATATGTCACTGTCTTATTTTTTTTGTAATTTACTATTTCATTTTCAATTGCATGTGTACTATCCATATATTCACAAGTTGATAAAAGTTGCAGAGAACCACAAATTAAGCATGTACCATCCAAGCATGACATCTTGTAAAATTGTTAACCGTTTCTTATTTTACATAAAATGTTAGATATGAATTCCCTTGAAGATATAGGTGGCTCATCCATGTCATAATTCTAGAAAACACACTTAGAAAGCAAAAACACATAGGGGAGAGGACCCAGTAGTTATGCGCATTCCAATAGTTGTGACAGTAGTTGTTAACTTAATACCCATACTGGTTGATTTAATATCCAACATTTTTGACAAGATTGTACCAATGGATGTGACTTTAAAGTTGTTTTTGTTAATGATGATTACTCATAAGTGAATGAAAAGTGTCCATTTTTTCAAAAAACAACCAATAGTGTAATGCCACGTTAGCTGCACAAGTATGAGGTCTCCAATGCACTATGATTGGTCTCACTTTTTTTTTAGACTGTTTTGGACACTTTGACAAAAAACATACTGATGTGGCATCATTTTTGATGATGTGGCTCTAAAACCTTAGTTATAAGCAGGGGACTTGACAAGTAAGCTACTATCAAAAAATGAGAGTGATTTAAATTTTCTACATAAGATTTTGAGAAACACGAAATTAGAGTGCACAACTACTAAGTCCTCTTCCCTATATATGATTTAAAATATCAAAATGGTTAGAAAATTCAATATGTATTTTACAACAACATATTGTGCATGTGTGATTTATCTTCATATGTAAAAGTTCACCCATCTCAAAAAAATATCTTTTATTTTAAATTGTAGCATGTGATCTTCATATGCAAAAATTTTCCCATCTCAAAAAATCTTTGACTTATTCACAAATATCTTTTATTTTAAATTGTAGCATGTGATCTTCACATGCAAAAGTTTACCCATCTCAAAAAAAATCTTTGACTTCTTCACAAATATCTTCTATTTTAAATTGTACCATGTGATTGATATGACTTGGCCTGTCAAGAAGGAACAAGTGCTCGCTGAATAGATTGATCGATATGACTTGGCCTGTCAGGAACAAGTGCTAGCTGAATAGATTGATCCACATGCATGTGGAGGATAGTGATAGTGGGGACAAGGTACAGATAGAAAAGATGTGAAATGAACTGTTCTTTAGCAGCGAAAATGCTAATATATCATCGATGATAAAAGTAATATTCGGTCACAGTTGCCATTCTCAAGTTTGGGCAAAGATTAATCCATTTCTGTTCGAATATGTCTTCGGCGGCGTCGAGTTCAGTTGTGGGACTTGGATTTGAAGTAGTTGAACACGATGGATTCTTCTACGAGCCCACCACTTTGGATGCGATGATGAAAATGTCGTCGCAGTTCAAAGCGCGGGAGGATGATGTGTTTGTGTGCTCTGGAATGAAGACAGGAACCACCTGGTTGAAATCCATGGTTGCCAGCATTATGAGCGAAAGTAAGGGCGATATATTGAAGGACAAAAATCCACACGAGTTGATTACTCAGTTAGGAATCAACTACATCACGAGTTCAAGATCAATGGCTGATCTCTCCAATATAGCAATCGAAGAAATGCCCTCCCCAAGGTTGTTGGGCACCCATCTTCCTTTCTCTGCTCTTCCACCTCAAATCACGTCGTCTTTGGGCTGCCGAATCATCTACATCGCTCGAAATCCAAAGGACACTTTTGTCTCCCACTGGAAGTTCTTGCCTGCAATACAAGCCGTCTACAACGGTGAACCTGCTGGATCTCCAGTTTCTAAGGAAGTGTTCTTTGACTCCTTCGTTAATGGCGTCTCTCTCTATGGTCCTTACGTTGATCATGTCCTGGGCTTTTGGAATGCCAGTAGAATTCAAAGTAACATCTTGTTTTTGACTTACGAAGATATGAAGAAGGATTCTTTGTCCCACGTCAGAAAGATTTCAGATTTCCTCGGTCAATCTTCTTTGACGGATGAAGACGTTCGCCGCATAGACGGTCAGTGCAGTTTTCAATCTCTCTCCGCTCTAGATGTTAACAAAACTGGGAAAACTAATTACAAAAATACGAATCTGGACCATAGATCTCTCTTTCGTAAGGGTGAAGTAGGTGACTGGAAAAACTACTTTACACCAGAGATGAACAGGCGTATGGATACGGCAGTGGAAGATAAGTTCCAAGAAGCAGGGCTGTTCCTCAAATACGAACTCTAAACAGTGCCATCAAAATGTGCAGAATAGGATATGGACGCTGCAGTCCTCCCTACAAACTGTACATTTGACTAATTTTCAAAAAATCAAAAACATCATGGATTTTTTCGAAAGTTTCAGCATTTGATCTTTATGATCTACATAGTTTGTAATAAAAAAATTGAAAAAAATTCACTATGTTCTTGTGAATCTGGAAACAAATTAAATTTGACTTTGTTTTGTCTTTAGTGCATTTTGTCTGGAGATTAGCCTATCCCAGAGGATATTGACTTGTGTACTTGTTTCGTTTGTGAGAAAAAGTTAATTATTAGTCCTCACTCAATTGTTAAATTTCTAATACCTAATCTTGTAGAGGTTAAATATGTTTTTATTGGTTGGTGTATCATGTGGATGTGGATGTATGTGTTTGGACACTTAGATGGGGGTGTCTTTGATTAAAATTGAAAAAATAAGAAATATTATAGATTTCATTGAAATTTTCAGCATTTTTTCTTCATGATCTACATGTTTTGTAAGCGAAAACAACAAAAAATTTAAGAAAATATCACAGTGTTTTTAGAGATTTGAAGGAGAAAAAAAATTGACTTTTGATACATTCTGTCTGGAGCATAGCCGGCACCGTAAGTAAGACCAATTCCAACCAACCCACTAATTGCATCTACATCATCAGCCCCATGTCTGCAACACTATGCATGCACAATCATCATTAGCTAAGCCTTTCGGAAATAAGACAATCATAGTCACACTTAACCATATGAGGCAATTGCATGATACGCAGCGGTTGGAAATGCGACAATGGTGATAACCTAATATATATTACTTTATCTTAGAGGTGGGGGATGTCTTTATATCTATATCCAGTGAGTTCTTGAGACTAGGCTAGACTAATAGTCAAGAGTCAATAGTTAGCATCCTCTATCTCTATCCATATATGTTGCCCCCTGAATATATAGGCCAACAGAGAGTGGCATCGTGCATGCAGAAATCACCAACTATATAGTGAACTATATATAGTCAATCGAAGGCATGGATATAGATAGGCCCTCTCCCTCTAGGCGAGATCAATCTCTATCTCTATATGGGGGATCTATCTCTGTTGGGTGAGCATTTGGTGAGATGGAGGAAAGCTTCAAATTGATGGAGTTGACCTCATTGGAATTTTTGTCGCAAGGTCCCAAGTTATAATAGGTTAGGGCTCGTTTGGCTGTAGGAATAGGAATAGGGGAATAGGAATAGCTATTCTGGAATAAAAAATGGGGCTATGTATTCCTATTCTCTATTTGGTTCAGCCAAAATTTGATGGGGAATTCACAGACCCAAAATTTTATGTTTTCTAAAATAAATAAAATTAGAATAGGAATACATATTCCAATTTAAACTATTTGGGTGGAATTGCAAAACCTCATTTTTGGGCCAAAATTGGAATACGTATTCCAATTTTACTTTGTGTTCCTATTTGGTTTGGTGCATCCAAACAAAGAATTCAAAATTTTAAGAATTTACATATGCCTATTCCACTTGTATTCCTGTTGCCAAATGGGCCCTTAATTAATTAGAAGTGTGTGTATGTGAATTGAATTGGTTGTAATGATAATGTAAATATAGTTCAAGTATTAATTAAATTATATTAAATATTATCATTACAATTAAATCAATTTGTTCTTTTATAATTATTATTTTTTTATCTTTACTACTCTACCTAATTAAGTTATTATAACTTATGGTACTTGTTATAAATTGATTTTTGAAAGATTTGTTTCCATTTCTAATATATTCTGTATCTATAAAGGATCTATTTTCATTTCTATACTTTTATGTGAACTCCACAAAAGTGGCTCTATATTACTATATATTCAAAAAATATTAATTTCTATTTTTATTGTGTTACATTAAATTGACAAAGAATTATGTATTTTGATTAAACATGAATATATGATTTTAAAGATTTTATATGAATAAATTTTAACAATCAATATAAGTCTATTGTTGTACTTGTTGTAGCCAATATTATTATTAATTAGTTTCAACCAATCAAAACACTTTATTTTTTCATTTCTTAAATATTACTATTAAGGTATTACTATATTATTAGAAAACTACGTTAAAAAGATTTGAAAATTAAATATTAAATATTAAACTTTAATTATTGGGTAGCATTATTATTTAATTAACAAAGATTTAAAATTTATGACATTTAAATAATGCACTTAAGTTAGTTGTATTAATTAAGTAATAGATAAATATCTTTTAATGTAATTACTTTGAAAGAAAAGTGGAGAAATAAATAAAAGACTAATAAAAGAATATTCTCAACTAAAAACAGATTATTTGTGCATGAAAGAAATAATTAAATAAAGTAATTATAATTTTAGAGCTAGTGGAGACAAAACCCCTAAAAGGTAATTAGAGTTATATATTAGAGTCTTTTCGAGTCATTATTACAGTCACTGTCAGCTCACAAGGGTCACAATGGTGAACTGACTGAACCAACTGCAGGAACTTGCTAAAAATGGGGACATTACACTCACTTAGTTCAATAGGTGACTTTTTGATTCAAGATCTTCTCATAGTATGGCATCATCGAAGGGAATGTTTCTCTTCCTTTGAGAATCATACTTTTCCATTGATTTTGATAAATGAATACACACGCATGGGTATTGGTGGAAGTGGTTCTCTTAAGGTTGACGATGGCAAATGCAATAATGTTATTTGGTTCCCTTCACTATCTTCCAACCTCCTTTCCATCTCCCAAATTATTCGCAGAGGGATGAGCAAGACAGTTGAGTTCACCTTTGATTCAATGCTCATCAAAGATTATTGTACTTGGTAGAGTTGATCATTCATCATGATCTCTCTCATTTTGTTCTCTTTGAGCATGTAGTTCCATTGACTGGTCCCAACTCTCATGCATCTTGAGTGGTTCTAATGTCTCCTACCTAGAAAGAAATTGAGTAATAAATCACAAATAAAAATAATAAAATAACATAGTCTATAAGGACAATGATATAAGATATTATTGGTATCATATTAATATAATAATTATTAATAAAAAATATAATAATAATATATCATTAAGAATATATAACCATGTTATTTTACAAATCTTTCTTATAGAGCTTTAAAACTTGTAATTTCCTGCTCTTCCACTCTTTGAATTTCTTGTGTGCTAATGATATGTGAGGGCTTCTTGGCCTTTGATTCGAGTCCCCCTATCTCTCCAGACTTGTTGTTGGTGCTTACTTCCAACCTGGGGGCCCAAGGAAAGTGGATCCCTAAGCTTCAGAGCCCTTAACATTTTAACTTTTGGAGTTGACTCAAAGTAGTTTGATTCCTCTGTGGATTCTCTAATTGATTACCTAGCCTTTTTGGGTGTGTCCTCCAAGGGTCATACTCTTATTAAGGAGCATGCTAAGGTGGTGTCTGTTGAAAAGTATTGTATCTTGAAGGGTGCTCTTGTGGGTAATGCCTCTTGTTCTCCTCCCCACGAGAACCCCAAGATTTGTCAAAGTGTTGTGAGTCTAAAGATTTTTCTCCCTAATTGTGTGTGTGTGTGTGTGTGTGTGTGTGTGTGTGTGTGTGTGTGTGTGTATAAGTGATTAACTAATAATAATAATAGTAGCAATAACTAGCAGTCGCAAGCTTTTGTGCTTGCAACGTTTAGTGCCTGCCCCAAGTTCACATTTTGTTTTAATTGCCAAACTCTTTTAGGCCATTTGATACTTGATGTTTAGTAGCATCACATTCAGATTATTAGATATTGTTTTACATTTAGTTTATTATATAATGACATTACTTGGTACTCTGTATTTCATGCATGTATGATGATTATTCAGTGTTTTCAGTTATCGATGATGATTAGTTAGATGGTTTATTATCACATGTGCTTTCTTATGGATACTTACCCCATACTGCATGTGTATGGTGTGCATGTTTGTTGTATTTATGTATGGTGTTTTTGATGTGGTTAAGGAAGGGAGTCATAGTCACCTGCTAGTTGGGATCTATACGATGCACCACTTCCTGCCATTGTCTATTTAGGTTAAAATATTGTGTCTGTAGATGCGTGAATTTTATGCAGGTTGCAGGTGCCGGGTATCGACTTTCCTGAAACGCCAGGATGAGCGTACCCTATCGCATTATCTCAATGGTAAGAGAGGGGAGATAAACTCTTAAGTCCAAATCCTAAACCCTTTAGCCAATTATCCTAATTGATAATTAGGACAAGTATCTAAGTTAAGTACCCTTCAAATGCATCAAATGATGTAATTTCGTGATTATAATCCTTTAATTGATTTAGTATGTGTTTTGCTATGATGGGTTTTCGTATGTTGTCTTTAAGAGTCTTTGGTGTATTTTCTATTAATTAAGTCTAATTAAAAGATTAATTAATGATTTAATTTAATGAAAAATCATTATGACATTTTAATATTTAATTATATTTAATTAATTGAGAAATTAATAAAATAAAAAGAATTAAATTTGGAAATTAAAGTTCAAGGATAAATTTAGAACATGATAATATCTATTTAATTTAATAATAATATATTTAGAGTTCATTTTTAAATAAATGCTAAATATTATTGTTATTTAAGTTAATTATATATTTTATCAATTAAAGTTTCTAAAATAAAATTAAAGTGGAAAAGATATTAAATTATTAAAAGGTTTCTAGTCCTCATGATGTATGCATGAGGTTAAAATAAAAGAAATTAATTAAAAAGATAAAATAAGAGAAAATAATAATGTTATTTCAATTTCATAAAGTGTGCATGGGATTAAAAGTAATAAAGATTAAAATAGAAGTCAACAGGGAAAATTAAATAAAGTTAATTAATAATTCAATTTAATGTGCATGAAAAGATTAATGCAAGATAAAGAAAGATTAATAGAATTAATTTGGAGTTTGAGTCTAGTGAGTAAGGAGTCCTCTCGGGTGAATGCACAATCAGTGCCCCGATTTGAGGAGAAAACTCCTTATCACAACTTTGGGGGTTCATTTTGAGGGACGGCGAATTTGGGAAAGAATTTTTGGAGACAAGAATTTTGGGAGACAATTTTTGGAAGGGAATTTCAAAAAGAGAATTATAGGAAAGATATTGAAGAGGAGCGAATCCTCTCACAGTTTTCGGGGACTTCGTATTAGCATCAGGATCAGGTAGGGTCTTATGCTTTGATCACTGGTTAAATTATGCAATTTTAGATTCCTATCTTCTTCGTGATTGTTAAAATCAAGTCTCTAGGTTTCATTGCATGAATCTCTTGTTCTTTGGTTCTGAATCTACGATAGGGTATTGTTAAAATATGTTTAGAAGAAAAATAAATTAGTTAGGAACCCTCATCTTCTAGCTTAAAGAAAATACGATTGAATTTGGGAGGGATTGAATTTTAAAAATAATAATAATAATAATAAAATAAATTCTAAAGTAAAAATTTAGATAGTTGGTAATATCTTCTCTATCAGAATAAGGATGAAAAATATGTATATATAAATTATTATATCAATTGAGAATTTTGTTATATTTAAATTTTATAATTGATAAAAGATTTTAATAATTTAATTAGAATCAATTTAAAAATAAATAAAATGAATTACATAGCTTATTCAATTTGAAAGGAGATTGTATTTAATTATACATGTTTGGAAGGGGCGTTAGTTTTAAATTTGTTAAACAAAAATATATATTAAAATAATAATAATATATATATCACTCTTTGAAAAACTTTTTTTTTTTAAAGAAAGGTTTAATAAATTTTTTTAAAAAAATTATAATTACAACTTGCGGTCTGTAGCATTCGCAGTGTACCTATGAAGGTATAGGGGCTGCACGGCTTTTAAGCCTGCGACATCCTTTTTAAAAGGGCCGCAAGGCTTTATTTGGCCGGCGAGCCCTAAACACATATAGGTATGTATTTTTTTTATAAAAAAATTTCTTGTTTTATTATTATAATTAATAAAGTTATATTATGTTGTATTAAAATAAATTTATTAATATTGTTTTTAATAATAGTTATCTAAGTAAGTGTTAAATTAATTAATATTAAATTTAATATAGTTTATTTTAATTTAGTTATTAATAATTCTTATTAAATAATATGTTAATTATTAAGTAATTAATAATTAATAAAATATTAATATAGTTGTAGGTTATAATTAAATTTACTAAAAAATTTAAATTATAATGATTAATTAAATGTTAATCATCTAGTTATTTTATAAATAACTAATAATTAGTCTTATTAAATTTGATTTAATTCACTTTAAATATAAATGGGGTAAATTTATATGTTATTTAAAAAGAAGAATGGGTTAATTGAAAGGGTGAACTACGAGACTTATTTACTTGGAACATACATTTAACTGGAAACTGGAACCTTACCTTTAATTCAACTGTATGCTTTCAAATCAAATTTAGACTTTGAACTGTACTATTTAGTTTGTACTATCTATGCTTTGGGAGTTTTTGGGTGGTTCTAGAGTGTTGACCATTTTAGGTTGTTACTAGAGGCTCGGCGGTTATGTGATTGTGATGTTATGATGTTTTGGTCTTGATCTTTCTTAACTCAACCATGGTAATGTGATTAGTATGCTCTATGACATATTGTATTTACTGTTTGTTATTACTTTCCAGTTTCCTTGTGAGAAGCTGATGGTGTATGTATTTGAGTTACCTGACTTAACCATTTTTGAGTCATCAATCAGTTGTACTTGGGTTGCTTTCCAGTCGCCTTGATGGGACTGAAGTGTTATTGCTATGCTCTTGATGATGTCATGTTGTGACATGTGTGACTTGACCATTTTGGAGTCTTCGATTAGTATTGTGATTTATTTTTGGGATACTTTCTAGTTGCTTGTTGGAGAACCTTTGGATATTGTGATTTATCATGGATGCCTTTAGTTGCTGATAGAGAACTGTTGTGATCATCATGATTATTATTTGATGCTTATCAGTTGCTCGTGGAGAACTGATGTGATTATTGTGGATTATATTTATGATGCTTTTAGTCGCTTGTATAGGACTGAGGTGATTTTATTATGATTCTTTGATTTGTGTTTTCATGAGCCTAGGGTAGGTTATCTATGTGTAGTGTCGGGAAGTGGCTTGCAATGAGGGACGGGAGACCCGAAGCGGCTCTGGGCATGACTCATTGTAAGTTGTTTGTTTTAATAAGTGAAAATATCTCACCTAAATACTGAATTAAATGAACCTAATAAGATAACTGTATGTTCTCTCACATGCCTTGAGTGTTAGTACAGACTAGGATGGGGTAGAGAGAATGCTTGGTTACGACCTTGCATTCCGTAGTATGCCTCGTCAGTACGAGAGGATACTAGTGGCCGCAGAATCATAGGGGACCCGAGATTCCTAAGGGATTGCTCGGGTAACTTCCAACGTGACTTCTGTGATGACACTTTCCCGCTTGCATAGCAGGTTTCCTACATGTCTTGTGTGCCTCTGGGTCTAGATGTCTATCTATGTTGGAACCTTTGAGTTAGTGTACTTTTAGGATTTTCCAGACTTAGAGAGTACTTGTGTTTTGCGTTTTGATATCTTGTTTGGGACTTAAGACTATCTCCTCAGCGCGGTGGGAGTGGGCCATTTAGGTTCCACGCTGTTAGGTGGTAGTGCTTTTTACTCTTACCATTGAGATCCGTCCGTCGTCACCATGGCTAGAGCTTTCTTGGTTGGCATTTACCTTCATTCTCTTCCTGGATTATTATGATGGATGGTTAGATCTTATGATGGATGTTTTATCATTATGGATGTATGGATATATCATGTATGGTGAATGATTTCATTTATTTTATTGTACTTTGTATCATGGATTAGAGGGTGATGTATTTCTACTTTAACAAATGTATATTCTTTTAAGCCTTTCATTCCCTATGACATGTACAGTGGATGAATGAGCATTCCGAACTTAATTTGCCAAGAGGCATTCAAAACAAATGTATATTATATGGACATTGGACTTTCTTATTATTCTTTCATGTGGATATGATAGTTGTTAGACTTAGGATTAATTATTTTTAAATGTGACTCAATGTCTTGGGATCCTTAAGGAATGTAACTTGTTATGCATGTTTGTTTATGATTACATGTTATTTCTTTCGCTACTATGTGTTTGATGTGTATGTTATACTTTCTTACTTTAAAAAAAAATGTTTAGCAAACTTAGTAAAACTTTAGGTTAATTCTTTTGGATCCCTTGGCGGGGCGTTACACAACGATGAGCTAATAGGTGTTTCCTTTAAGTAAAATAAAATTTAATTTTGTAATAAATCAAATAAATTATTATTTTTATTTAATTTACAATATACTTAGAAGTTATCATCTAAAAAAAATTCCCATAAAAATCTATTATGAAAAACTAAAATGAAAAAAATAACACGTATAAAAGTGGAGCAAAAACTATAAATTGAAATTAATTATAAAAACTAAAAATGAAACTAAGGGAAGTCCTAGTGCTTCACCTCTGTGAGAATCACCTAGATCCAATAACTCTTAAGTGTTCTATTTATTATCATGAGAGATGGATTCTTGTAAATCACTACTCATTAAACATAAGTCACCCAAAAACTACATAATTAAACCTTGATAACAATATCACAATTTAACTTGTTGTGCAAAAATATCTTACTTATTAATTTAAAGTCTATCAGATTAAACATATGAATAAAATAATTTTTAAAAATTAAAAAATAAACTAATTTAAAATCTACCAACTTAAATATATGAAAAAATTATCATTTAAAAGCAATCTCCATAAAAAGCTATTATGAAAAATTAATATGAGAAATATTAAAAAATAGCAACTCCCACAAATATCATAATGGCTAAACTAAAAATCAATATTTAAATGAAAAATTATACTAATTAAAAAAATTAATTTAAATAATTTAAATACTAAAACTTCAATCATACAAATATCTTAATCACTAATCCTATTCGCTAAACTCAAAATCAATATTTAAAGTTTTAAAAAAAATTAATTTAAAAAATAAATAAATAACTTAAACTTTTTTTTAAAATGACTACATCAATATTTTGGAGCCAATTAGAGAATTTTTGTAGTGAATGTGGAAGCAGCTGCAAACCCCTTGATGTGATGAACTCGAGGAGAAAGGTGATTTTGTGGAGGAGATCTCTCCTCCACGTGGTTTTCTTTTCTCTCCCCTTAATTAAAAACTCTCTGTTTATTCTGTACTATTTTCTTTTATGGAGTCTGAATCTAACAGCTCTATATTTATTTTCTCTAATGTGGGAATGCCTTGTTTAAATGCTAATCTGGCTTTGCCTACCTCTATCTCGCCTCTGACATCTACTAGTATGGTGTTTGGAGGTGTTAATATGGCCTTTGCTACTAATAACTCTTTAGAAAATTGACCACCTGCTAAGACTTTCGTGGAAACCGTAGCCCCTACCAACAATGGAGCCTACTCTAATGTGAGGTTTCTTTAGGTGGTTGGAGGAGAAGGACCAAGAGAACAAGGTAAGAATTCCTCCATTGCCTTGGAAGATTTTTTCTTTTCACCCAATGATGATATGATGAAGGAAATTATCCTAGAGAAAACTAAGTTAAGCGATACTGTGATATTTTTTGCTTGTGTGGATGTTGATAAATGCCCACCCAAAAATTTTTTGGATGACTGGTTCCATAATTTATCCATGGAACCTTAAATTAGAGCTTAAGATCTCATTCTATCCTCAAATTCAAAAAGGGCTTTATGTTATTTTTTTCAACAACCACGAGACTCAATTAGAAGCCCTTAAAAAGCAGTACTAGGTGGTTGGAAAATCCTCATTCCAGGTGCTTGCTTGGTCTCAGGAGGCTATTTGTGAAGAAGTTCTTGCTTTATCCAGCCCAAGATGGGTCATCCTTAAGGATTTTAGATTTATTCCCCAATTAATGGAACCTTTTTGTATCATTATTTAAACAAATGAAACTACCAGATTGGTTTCAAACATGGATGCTAGAATGCTTGTCTCCATCAAGCCAGGAGTTGATATCCCTTAGACACTAAACCTTAATATCTGTAGTGATAACTTCTCCTATGTTGTTGAGATCCTTGGAGGGTTGAATTCATGTTTTCTCTCCAAAAAGGAAGGGCATCCTAGGAGGAATTGCCCCATTATTTCTAAAAACAAACATAAACCCAATTCAAGTGAAACTAATCCTGCTACTCCCAGTAATGAAGTTGTTCCTCCTATTCAAAACACACTTAAAGCTATTGATGTGTCTGATAACCCTAATAAGAAAACTTCTGTCAATGGCCCTAGAAAGAGTAAGGAAAATAGTGGATCATCCTTTGGCTCTTTTTCGAGGTCATCCTCTACCTCTACTCCCTTCCCTCCTAAGGATTCCAATGTCCAAAAAAATAATCCCGTTATTCACAATGGCCTTACTAAAGTTGTTCCTCCAATTGATAATGATCATTTCCAAACTATTAACAATAAAAAGCGAAGAAGGAAGAATGCTCAACAACTCACCTTAGACCAAATTAGATTTGGGAATCATAACCCAAACTCTTTATTAGCATTGGATTCACCTACTTTGCTAATTCAAAATGTCCATGCCATTGATAATGATAGTATTAACTTAGAGCACTCCAATATTATGAATTTAAATAATTTGATTCAGTCTATTTTGGTTCAGAGGAAGGAAGTTGATCTTAACAGTACGAGTGGGGATGTTATTATGTGTGATTCCCCTATTAATGGAAATAATATTTCAGAGATGGTTAGATTATCACCTGGCCTTATTCTAGATACAAGGACCCCCCTGATAATAACACCCTCAACCCTACTATCTCTATTTTAAATGAATTAGATGATAACTCCTATATTGAGGTGATTTATGCCAGATTAGATCTTATAGATAAATTAATCCAAGATCCTTCGAGATTCTGTATTAATGATATCTATGGTACAAATTATTCTCAATTTAGAGATATTCAACCCAAATCTTTGGAGGATGATGAGGACCTTCTAATGGGACCTAACTCTTCCAAAAAGAAAGGTAGACCTCTTGGTTCCAAAAATAAGAAGAAGAATGGAGAGCCTATTGCTCCCTCTAGTAGTGTTATTAATCACTGTTAATTATGAAGTGCATATCATGGAGCATAAGGGGACTTGAGTCTACTGACAGAAAATTTATATTCAAAAGATTCTTGATGAGTCAAAAGAACACTAACTTTTTGATGCTTCAAGAGATTAAAGCAATTGACTTTCTCCTCAATGCTACTCTAGATTGTATTTGGAGAGATGCTATCAAAATTTCCACCAATCACCAAAAGGGTAAAGGTGGTGTAGCTCTTCTTATTAATCCCTGTTGGGCTAGACACATCTCAAATTCTGGAACCTCTCCTTGTAACCATTTTGCTTGGGCTACCTTTGACCTTAAAGGTTCCCAATTTGATGTTTGTTCTTTGTATGCTTGTAATGATTCCAATGATAGGTTGCTTATGTGAAAATGGTTGTACGGTCTCCCTAATATCCCCTAGATATTGGTTGGAGACTTTAATATGATTAAGAACTAGGAAGATAAATCAAGGGGTTTTCCATTCCAATGGAAATCCCTAGAAAAGGTATATTGGGATCAACTCAAGTAGAAAATGAACCTCTATGACCCTCTAGAAGGTCAAAAATCTGAGAATTCAGATCTTTGGTATACTTGGTATAATTTTTAGAAAGGTCACAACCAGATATACTTAAGATTTGATTGATTTTATGTTAATGCTAATCACTTCTCCTTCTCCCCTAATCAGCTGAACTTGCCTATTACTGTCATCCCTGCTACCCTACCTAATCACCTTCCTATCATTTCTTCTCTCTTTTAGGAATTCTATCAATTATTGCAATCCCTTGAATAAAAATTTCATTCTTAACTCCTCCATTCTTCATGACCAAGATGCTCTTGTCGCCATTAAGATGGTCAAATCCTTCAATTTACTTAATAAAACCACCTCCCATAATGCTCGCTGAAATTTGAATGTCAACTCTTGGAAAAAAGTTCTTCAGACTCTTCATCAAAAGAAGGCTAGGGATTATAAGGCCTAGGAAAATTTCCTAAATAAAAAACTTCAGGTTGTTGAACATGAAATCCAGCTTAATCCCACCTCCTTGACTCTCTCTAAAAAAGTCTCACTTGCTAGAGATGCTCTAAGACAACACCAATAATACAAAGTTAGGGGTGCTTGTGTTAGAGCTGAGAAGAACTGGTTATAGTATGGTGACAAAGGTTCAAAATTCTTCTTCAATCTTTTGAAGTAGAAGTAGGATAAAGAGAAGATTGATAGAATTTGTGTTGATAAGGAGGATATCACTAACATTAAGGATATCATTCGTGCCTTTGAGGAATTCTATAAGAATCTCTTTCCATCAGAAGATAATAATGCCTCTAGAGAAATTCATGAAAAATGAAAAACCATTATTCCTAAGAGAATCTTTGAGGACGATGCCCTTATTCTTAAATTTGAAATTTCCTTTCAAGAAATTATCAATGTCATTAATTCTCTTGAAGATAACATGGCTCCTGGCCCTAATGGTCTTCTCGTAGAATTCTTTAAGGCTAATATTGAGTGGATTGCTAAAGATCTTCGTGAACTTTACTCAAAGACTTTCGATTTGGGCACTCTTGGAAACTCCATCAACATGGGAATCATTAAGCTAATTCCCAAGGATGGTGACAAAGTTGTTATCAAAAACTCACATCTCATCACTCTCCTTAATGTCTCCTATAAAATCCTTGCTTCTAGACTTGTCAATATTCTTCCCAAGTTTATTTGCTCTACCCAAACTGGTTTCATTAGAGGGAGGTATATCCTCGAAAACCTTATTACTAGCTAGGAGGCTATGAAATGGACTAAGGAATCTAACCAATATGCTATTATGTTTCTCCTTGACTTTGAAAAAGCATATGATAGAGTTGAATGGGAGTTTATTCTTACTATGCTAAGGGCTTATAGATTTCTTGAGGAATTCTTTAGATTTATCCAAGTCCTTTTAAAAGATGCTTTTTCTCTTATTGAAGTTAATGGTAACTTATCCCACCCCATCCCCCTTTCCTAATCCATTAGGTAAGGTTGCCTTCTGGCTCCTGCCCTCTTTGTTATTGCCTCTGATGCTCTATTCTATCTTCTTAGGGACAACAACCTTTCTCCTAAGGTTCATAGTATCACTTTTCCTGATGATTCTGAGTTGCTTAATATCCAATTTGTTGATGATACTTCTCTTTTTTTGGAGCTATCTGATCCCCCTATCTAGATTCAACACTTTGGCTTCTCCTAGGGGGGTCCTCATAAAATTATGAGATATTTGGGAATTCCCTTCTCTATTTCCCCCTCTCTTAAAGAAATTTGGGCCCAGGTCAAGGAGAGAATCACTAAGAACCTCAATAAATGGGGTAATAGAGCGCTCTCTATTGCTAGAAGGATCCAAGTCTGTCAAAAATCCTCTCCTCTTATAGCATATACTACTCTTCTACTTGGATGTTTAGTAATTATCATATTCATGAAATTCAGAAAGCTGTTAGAAGATTTCTTTGGTTTTATGGGAGAGGGAAAATAAAGTCTCATAGTGTTAAATGGAGTTGGTGCCATGTGGATAAAGACCTGGGTGGGGTGGGTTTGAAGGACCTCAAGCTTCAAGGGATCTCGCTGGTGGCTAAATGGATCTTCCAAGCCCTTGATGGTCAGGAACCATGGAATTTTCTCATTATAAATAATATTCAGGGAGCTGTCCCTAAGTTGGCAAAAACTTGAAAGAATCTCCCCTTTAGCGATCTTGTGGTTGGTTCCTTCCCATTTTCAGTTAAGGGTACTTTGGTCTTCAAATCTATTTGGAAGGCTTGGGAGCACGTTTGTGGATTCATCTATAACTCTAGATTTGATGATTACAATTCTCTAGATGGTGAACAATCAATTTTGTGGAACCTTCACCGCAATAGAAAACCTCTTGCCCTAACTCAAGGATGTTCTTCTAGATATTAGCAGAATAAAGGTATCAAATGTTTTATGGACATTCTCAATAATGATAATCTTATCAGTTGGCAAATGCTCAAAAAAAATTTTGATATCCATGTTTCTCATAAAAGGACTTTCAATATGATTAAAAGTGCCTGATCCTCTCTTAATCCTCCTCAATTCATAGATGTGGACTCTCACAGATACCTCACCTTTTTTTGGGATGATGGTTCCCTCCTTCCCAGAGTTAAGCCCAAAGACATATATAAGATTCTCAATAAAAATCTTCAAATCCTGGATCATCTAAACTCCTTATGGTATGCTAATTTTGATACCCACATATTGAATAAAATCTTCAGCAAATGTTGAAAATCTCCTATCCCTCCCAAAATTAAATATTTTAGGTGGTAGCTAATGTTGGATAGATTTCCTATTAAAACTAATCTTGGTGCCTGTAATACTTGCACTGTTTGTAACATGCCTAAAAGTATGAGACATATTTTCTTTGAATGTTCTTTGCTAGATAAATTTGGTTGCTTGTTTTTACATTTCATATTATTATAGGTTCTATTCCTGGTCTTAAAAAAGATGCTAACGTTTTCTAGAATATTCTCTCATCCTACATCCTTTGGTTCATTTGGAAGTTCAGAAATGAGGAAAAATTTCAAGGTAATGGAAGAGTTCTTACGGGTTTAGCATTATTATTTAATTAATAAAGATTTAAAATTTATGGCATTTAAATAATGCACTTAAGTTAGTTTATTAAGTAATAGATAAATATCTTTTAATGTAATTACTTTGAAAGAAAAGTGGAGAAATAAATAAAAGAATAATAAAAGAATATTTTCAATTAAAAGAAGATTATTTGTGCATGAAAGAAATAATTAAATAAAGTAATTATAATTTTAGAGCTAGTGGAGACAGAAACCCTAAAAGGTAATTAGAATTCTATATTAGAGTCTTTTCAAGTCATTATTACGGTCACTGTTAGCTCACAAGGGTCGCAATGGTGAACTGACTGAGCCAACTGTAGGAACTTGCTAAAAATGGGGACATTACGCTCACTCAGTTCAACAGGTGATTTTTGATTCAAAATCTTCTCATATTATGCCATCATCGAAGGGAATGTTTCTCTTCCTTCGAGAATCATACTTTTCCATTGATTTTGATAAATGATAACACTCACATGGGTATTAGTGGAAGTGGTTCTCTTGAGGTTGACAATGGCATATTCAATGATGTTATTTGGTTCCCTTCACTATCTTCCAACCTCCTTTCCATCTCCCAAATTACTCGCAAAGGGGCAAGCAAGATAGTTGAGTTCACCTTTGATTCAATGCTCATCAAAGATTATTGTACTTGGTAGAGTTGATCATTCATCATGATCTCTCTCATTTTGTTCTCTTTAAGCATGTAGTTCCATTGACTGGTCCTAACTCTCATGCATCTTGAGTGGTTCTAATGTCTCCTACCTAGAAAGAAATTGAGTTATAAATCACAAATAAAAATAATAAAATAACATAGTCTATAAGGACAATGATATAAGATATTATTGGTATCATATTAATATAATAATGATTAATAAAATATATAATAATAATATATCATTAAGAATATATAACCATATATTTTTACAAATCTTTCTTATAGAGCTTTGAAACTTGCAATTTCCTGCTCTTCTGCTCTTTGAATTTCTTGTGTACTAATGATAACTGAGGGCTTCTTGGCCTTTGATTCGGGTCCCCCTATCTCTCTAGACTTGTTATTGGTGCTTACTTCCAACCTGGGGGCCCAAGGAAAGTGGATCCCTAAGCTTCCAAGCCCTTAATGTTTCAATTTATGGAGTTGACTCAAAGTAGTTTGATTCTTCTATGGATTCTCTAATTGATTACCTGGCCTTTTTAGGTGTGTCCTCCAAAGGTCATACTCTTATTAAGGAGCATGCTAAGGTAGTGTTTGTTGAAAAGCACTATGTCTTGAAGGGTGCTCTTGTGGGTAATGCCTCTTGTTCTCCTCCCCCTAGGAACCCCAAGATTTTTCAAAGTGTTGTGAGTCTAAAGACTTTTCCCCCTGATTGTGTGCATGTGTGTGTGTGTGTCTATGTGTCTATATATATATATATATATATATATATATATATATATATATATATATATATATATATATATATATATATATATATATAAGTGATTAATAACTAATAATAATAATAGTAACAATAACTAGTAGTCGCAAGCTTTTGTGCTTGCAACGATGAGCTAATAGGTGTTTATTTTAAGTAAAATAAAATTTAATTTTGTAATAAATCAAATAAATTTTATTTATTTATTTAATTTATCATATACTTAGAAGTTATAATCTTAAAAAAATTCCCATAAAAATCTATTATGAAAAACTAATATGAAGATAATATGAAAATAATAACATGTATAAAAGTGGAGCAAAAAATATAAACTAAAATTAATTATAAAAACTACAAATGAAACTAAGGGAAGTCCTAGTGCTTCACCTCTGTGAGCATCACCTAGATCCAATGACTCTTAAGTTTTCTATTAATTATCATGACAGATGGATTCTTGTAAATCACTACTCATTAAACATGAGTCACTCAAAAACTACATAATTAAACCTAGATAACAATATCACAATTTAACTTGTTATGCAAAAATATCTTACTTATTAATTTAAAGTCTATACGATTAAATATATGAATAAAATCATTTTTAATTTTTTTTTTTAAAACTAATTTAAAATCTACCAACTTAAATATATGAAAAAATTATCATTCAAAAAAATCTCCGTAAAAAACTATTATGAAAAATTAATATGAGAAATATTAAAAAATAGCAACTCCCACAAATATCATATTGGCTAAACTAAAAATCAATATTTAAATGAAAAAATATACTAATTTAAATAATTTAAATACTAAAACTTCAATCATACAAATATCTTAATCGTTAATCCTATTCGCTAAACTCAAAATCAATATTTAAAGTAAAAAGAATAAACTAATTTTAAAAATAAATAAATAATTAAAACTTCTGCCTTTTTTTTAAATGACTACATCAGAATTTTTGAGCCAATTAGCAAATTTTTGCAATGAATGTGGAAGTGGCTGCGAACCCCTTGATGTGATGGACTCAGGCAGAAAGGCGATTTTGTGGAGGAGATCTATCCTCCACGTGGTTTGCTTTTCTCTCCCCTTAATTAAAGACTCTTTGTTTATTTTGTGCTATTTTCTTTTATGGAGTCTGAATCTGACGGCTCTGTATTTAGTTGCCCTAATGTGTGAATGCCTTCTTTAAATGCTAATTTGGCTTCGGCTACCTGTATATCACCTTCAACATCTACTAGTATGGTGTTTGGAGTGGCTGATCATGCCTCTGCTACTAATAACCCTTTAGAAAATTGACCACCTGGTAAGACTTTAATGGAAACCATAGCCCCTACAAACAATGGAGTCTCCTCTAATGTGAGGTTTCTTCTGGTGACTGGAGGAGAAAGACCAAGAGAACAAGGTAAGAAATCCTCCATTACCTTGGAAGATTTTTTCTTTTTGCCCAATGATGATATGATGAAGGAAATTATCCTAGAGAAAACTAGGTTAAGTGATACTGTGATATTTTTTTCTTGTGTGGATGTTGATAAATGCCCACCCAGAAAATTCTTGGATGACTAGTTCCATAATTTATCCATGGAACCTTAAATTAGGGCTTAAGATCTCATTCTATCCTCAAATTCAAAAAGGGCTTTATGTTATTTTCTTCAACAACCACAAGTCTCAATTAGAAGCCCTAAAAAGGCAGCATTGGGTGGTTGGAAAATACTAATTTTGGGCGCTTGCTTGGTCTCAGGAGGCTATTTGTGAAGAATTTCTTGCTTTATCTAGCCCAAGATGGGTCATCCTTAAGGATGTTCCCCCCTTCCTATGTTGATTTCTTCCCCAATTAATGGAACCTTTTGGCAACATTATTCGAACAGATGAAACTACTAGATTGGTTTCAAGCCTGGATGCTAGAATGCTTGTCTTCATCAAGCCAAGAGTTGATATCCCTCAAAGGCTAAACCTTAATATCTGTAGTGATAAATTCTCCTATCTTGTTGAGATCCTTGGGGGCTTGAACGCATGTTTTCTCTGCAAAAAGGAAGGGCACCTTAGAGGGAATTGCCCCATTATTTCTATAAATAGACATAAACCCAATTCAAGTAAAACTAATCCTCCTACTCCTAGCAATGAAGTTGTTCCTCCTATTAAGAACACACTTAACGCTATTGCTGTGTCTGATAACCCTAATAAGAAAACTTCTATCGATGGCCTTAGAAAGAGTAAGGGAAATAGTGGGTCATCCCTTGGCTCTTTTCTGAGGTCGTCCTCTGCCTCTACTCCCTTCCATCTTAAGGTTGCCAATGTCTGGAAAAGCAATTCTGTTATTCACAATGCCCTTACTAAAGTTGTTCCTCCAACTGATAACAATGGTTTCAAAATGTTAACAACAAAAGCGAATAAGGAAGAATGCTCAAAAACTCACCTTAGACAAAATTAGATCTGGGAATCATAACCCAAACCCTTTCTTAGTTTTGGCTTCACCTACTTTGCTAATTCAAAATGTTCTGCCATTGATAATGATAGTATTAACTTAGAGCACTCCAATATTATGATTGAAAATAATTCGATTTAGTCTATTTTAATTTAAAGGAAAGAAGTTGATCTTAACAGTAGGAGTGGGGATGTTATTATGTGTGATTCCCCTATTAATGGAAATAATATTTCAGAGATGGTTAGATTATCACATGACCTTATTCTAGATACAGGGACCCTTGATAATAACACCCCCAACCCTACTATCTCTATTTTAAATGAATTAGATGATAGCTCCTATATTGAGGTGATTTATGCCAGACTAGATCCTGTACATAAATTAATTCAGGATCTTGTATTAATGATATCTATGGTACAAATTACTCTCAATCTAGAGATATTCAACCCGAATCTTTGGAGTATGATGAGGACCTTCTAATGGGACCTAACTCTTCCAAAAAGAAAGGTAGACCTCTTGGTTCTAAAAATAAGAAGAAGAACGGAGAGACTATTGCTCCCTCTAGTAGTGCTATTAATCACTGTTAATCATGAATTGCATATAATGGAACATAAGGGGACTTGAGTCTACTGATAGAAAATTTATATTCAAAAGATTTTTGATGAGTCAAAAGAACACTAACTTTTTGATACTTCAAGAGATTAAGGCAATTGACTTTCTCCTCAATGCTACTCTAGATTGTATTTGGAGAGATGCTATCAAAATTTCCACTAATCACCAAAAGGGTAAAGGTGGTGTAGCTCTTCTTATTAATTCCTATTGGGCTAGACACATCTTGAATTCTGGCACCTCTCCTTGTAACCATGTTGCTTGGGCTACCTTTGACCTTAAAGGCTCCCAATTTGGTGTTTGTTCTTTGTATGCTCCTAATGATTCCAATGATAGGTTGCTTATGTGGAAATGGTTGTATGGTCTCCCTAATATCCCCTGGATATTGGCTGGAGACTTTAATATGATTGAGAACTAGGAAGATAAATCAGGGGGTTTGCCATTCCAATGGAAATCCCCAAAAAAGGTGTATTGGGATCAACTCAAGCAAAAAATGAACCTCTATGACCCTTTAGAAGGTCAAAAATTTGAGAATTCAGATCTTTGGTATACTTGGTGTAATTTTCAAAAAGGGCACAACTAGATATACTCAAGACTTGATTGATTTTATGTTAATGCTAATCACTTCTCCTTCTCCCCTAATTGACTAAACTTGCCTATTACTATTCCCTGCCACTCTATCTAATCACCTTCCTATCGTTTCTTCTCTCTTTTAGGAATTCTATCAATTATTGCAATCCCTTTCAGAATAAAAATTTCATTCTTAACTCCTCCATTCTTCATGACCAATATGCTCTTGTCACCATTAAGATGGTCAAATCCTTCAATTTACTTAATAAAACCACCTCCCATAATGCTTGCTGGAATTTCAATGTCAACTCCTAGAAAAGAGTTCTTCAGACTCTTGGTCAAAAGAAGGCCAAGGATTATAGGGCCCAGGAAAATTTCCTAAATGAACAACTTCAGGTTGTTGCTTTTTGGTTTATCTCGAACTCAACATGTTTTTACATTTGATATTATTATAGGTTCTATTCCTGGTCTTAAAAAAGATGCTAAGCTTTTCTGGAATATTCTCTCATCCTACATCCTTTGGTCCATTTGGAAGTTCAGAAATGAGGAAAAGTTCCAAGGTAATGGAAGAGTTCTTACGGGATTTTCTAAAAATCTCATATGTTTTAAAATCATCTCGCATGTTTGTTGTGTGATGTGGCTTGAAAGAGGATAGCTAGAAAGAATTCTTTGTGATGGCCACGCTACCATGTTTATTTATATGAAATGAAGAATGGTCTCCAATGGGCCAGTATAGTTGATAATCAAGATGCTTTGACAATGCTCTTAAAAAGCTCATTAATGAAATCAGAGAAACTAGAGGCCCTTTTTTTATCAGCTGGAACTCTTTGGACATGTCTTGGAAAGGAAAAAAAAGTTGTCTGGATGGAGGGGGATCAAAGATGGACCTCCTGGGTTGATGATCACAGTGATGTTCTTCATTGATTGTTCCTTCTCCTTTTTTTGTATTATGCATTTGAAAACTACTATATTATGATGGCTGTATATAGTTAGTGGTTGCTTTAGTGGACTTGATGGGGTGATGCTTCCCCCTCTCTCCTTTTTGTAACCTTTTTTTTTCTGATCAATCAATTTATAATTCAAAAAACTTTTTAAAATAATTATAAAAGTAAAAACTAAACTAATTTAAAGTCTATTGGCTTAAATATATGAATAAAATAATTATATAAAATAATGTCTAAAAATTAATATAAAAAATTAATATGAGAAATGTAAAAAAATATAGTAAAAAAATAGGAACTCCTCCCACAAATATCCTATTGGCTAAACTAAAAATTAATACTTGAAGTAAAAAAAAAAAAAATTAAAATACTAAAACTTCAATCAATTTTAAAAATAAAATAAAAATAAAAAAATGAAAAACATAAGTTAAAAGTGGAGATCACAACTAATTAATTTTCTAAATAAATAGAAAAAAATAAGAGTTCAAACTCAAAGTATAGATTAATTTATAAATTAAATACAAGAGTTAAAAATGGAGATAAATAAATAAATAAGATAAAAACAAGAGTTAAGTAGATAATAGCTAATTAAATTAAATAAATAGGCGAAGAAACAAGAGTTAAAGTTGGAGTGAGATAAAACTGGTAAGAAAATAATTAATGGCAAGGGCTGACAGTTTTCTGATCAAAGACTGATGATTTTTTGAGAAAAAAGTAATTTTATGGGAACAAAGTTCTCACATATAGCTTATTGACTTAATAATAATAATAATATCGAGAGCTCACCCATGGTCTAGCTGTGAATTGGGGTGACCTCCATATAGGAGGTCTTAAGTTCCACTCTATTAGCATGGTCATGTTGGCACACAAGTGGAACATATAGTTTTAGTGTCTATTTCAGTGGCAATTAAAGTCCTTGAAGAAAAAACTTATAAATATATCAAAGGTCTTAGCCTTTAGGTAGTGAATTATAGTACTGATGCTAGCAACTATCCACCCACGAATTAGCCAAGTAGCTAGTGTCATACATGCCCATGCTCATGACTATACCATCAGTAATGATCCAACTTTTCAACACAACAACTATCGTCAACAAGTGCAAAGACAGAAAAATAAAATATATATTTTTGTCCTCTCAAATAAAGTAATATAACAGTAAATTCAAAGAATATCTTCTCAAGAACTCACTTAGTTTTTTTTAAAGCTTTTTATATATTTTAGGGTTTAGTTAGCTCATAGCCTCCAATAAATGTTAAAAATTATTTTATTAAATTTTAACTAAAAATACAAAATAATATTAAGTTTTTGAAAATGATTATTTTTTACATTAATAATTTATTTACATTTTTTTCATTCTTTTTAATAATTTTTTTCAGTATTAAATTAAAAAAATTAAAATTAATTTTGAAATTATATCTATATTAATATTTTTTTAATAATGATTCCATCAAAATATTCTATATTATAATATAAAACATAAATGAAATCAACATTTTGTAAATTTTTAAAATAAAACATTTATAGTATTTTAATTAGAATAAGAAACTAACATGATATGTATAATAATATTTTAAATTTTACATATTAAATATGTATACTCAAATTTTATTTTTAAAAGAAATATTAAATTTTAATGTTAGATGTCAATAAATTTAAATGAGAATTAACAATTTAGGATTGAAAAAGTTAGTCAAAACTAAACAAAATATTGTTTTACATGTTACTATAAATACTTAAATAAAATATATCAATCGATAAGTTAAAAATTATTATTTTATCAATGGGCTATTGGTCTACTGGGGAAGTTGAATGGCTCACAAAGAGTCCACCAGACATCAAGTCTTACTGAGTGCAAGGCTCAAAGACATCATAGGGAATGAGGTTGGGATTGTGCCCCGAATGAATTTGGTAGGCGTGGATGCTCCTTAATCCTTGGCTCTTAACCAAAGATGTTTCAGGCACGCGTAAGCCCGTATTAGGTACCTAAAACTTGTTTGTAGATGACCTCCATATATATATATATATATATATATATATATATATATATATATATATATATATATATATATATATATATATATATATATATATATATATATATATATATATATATATATATATATATATATATATATATAATATTCAAGCATTCAAAATTCAAATATTTAAAAAACTAAATGACTCGTTAAAATTTATTTCAATATTGAAAAAAATTAAGTGTTTGTTAGCATTATTTAATAATATTCTCTTCAGGAATCTATTCTTGTGAAGTGTGAGCTTGATGGGGGTATGGATCCGGTTGATCTTGCTATCTATAATCGCCTCAATTTTCATCTGCAGGATGGGGTTGCAGCTCATAGGTTTCCTTCTATGTCCAGGCAACTTCACCATCAGAGGAAGGGTCGGGTTAACCGGGATGGGCACTGGACTCCTCCTCCCTGTGGAGTTCTGAAAATTAACACTGATGGTTCTTCCCGTGGGAATCCTGGTCTGGCTGGTATTGGCGGAGTGGCTCGTTGTAGTTCTGGGGATGTTAAATTTTTCTTCTCAGTTCATAAGGGTGATTATACTAACAATCTCATGGAAGCTCAGGCTATTTTATATGCTGTGGAACAATGTTGCTTGCGGGGATGGAGTAAGATTATTTGTGAGTCTGATTCCCAGGTGGTGGTGAACATGCTTTCTTCACAAGAGCTTGAGGATGTTAGTTGGCAGCTGGCCGCTGTTGTTAAGCAGATTCTTTTCTTCTCTTCCTCTTTTCAGTTCATTAGGTTCATGTATATTCCTCATGAATGGAATAGAATTGCTGATTGTTTAGCCAAATGGGCTTCTAGTCATGATCCGGGTTGGAATATTAGGGATAGGGGGCAACTGTCCTTTGAGATGGTGCAAGAATTTGATGATCTTGTTGCTCAGGATCGAGCTCCTTGTTGAGCTCTCCTTGTTGTATTCATTTCTGTCTTAATAAATTTTTACCCCTCTTTTTGTATTTTTTTTTAATAGTTTAGATTTCATTATTTAATATATTTTTTAGTTTTCCTTATTTAATATTTTTGCATTGTAGTACTTATTTGGGCAATGTACATTTAACCCTGTGTACGGTAACTTTGTGCTAAGTGGGCTGCTATTTGACTTGGGAAACTATAAATTTGTTGACTTGCATGGCATGTATGAAGCTATTTAGTGCTTGAATTTCATTGCGGCTCGCTGCCTCATGCCCCATGACATACCAGCATTGAATTTCATTGCAACTGGATGCCTCATGCCCCATGACATACCAGCATTAGCCCAGCCTTGGAGTCACTATTTGTTAGTACCCCATAATCCCTGCCAAATCATGGTATTTTCTTCGGTAGAGTGAAAGAACTTAGATTAGATGGATAGATTTAAATGTCGAAGACATATAAACATGCTAAAAATGATTTAGAGTAAATTTAATAATTTTTTTTGAATGAGACCAAGATGGATAAATTTAAATGCTTGAGACATATATAAACATGTTTAAAATGATTTAGGTGCAATTTAAAATGTTCTAATTATCTTTTAAATATTTTAATTATTTATTAAAATTTATATTATATATTTACAGTTTAATTATTAGTTTTGATTATTCTATTTCACAAGTATTACATCTTATAAAATTGAAGAATTTATTTAGTTTTTAAATAAATTAAAATATTTTAAATAAGTTAATAAATATAATATGAGTAAAAAATGTTAAATAGTCATATATTAAAAATAATTTTATTTTTTTAAAAATATTTTCAATGATATAAATAAAATTGAATTGTATTTATTTATAAAAATCTAATAACTAATTTTTATATACTTCAAATAATACAATTCTCTCTCTCTCTCTCTCTCTCTCTCTCTCTATATATATATATATATATATAAAATAATTTTTTAGTATATTTAAATAATATCTTTAAATATAAAAATAACATAATAATTATTAAAATTGTCCATGTACTAATATCAAGCGATAGCATTTGTAGTTGAAAAGGTCAAATAAAATTTAATTAAAATAAGATTAAATTTTTGTTTAAAGATATTTTAATAATTTTTAATATTTATAGTACATTTAAAGAGTTATGAATATTATTATCTTTCTACATTTTAATCATAAGTTCAAGTGGTAAGTACTTGTCAAAAGATTAGTTATATTATAATAATAATATAATTATATTATAATATCTAATAGAATTAAAATTAATTTAAAAAAGATGTGCTTGTAAAGAAAATAATTAGTTATAATTATAATAATAATAAAATTATATTATAATATCTAATAGAATAAAAAATAGTTTAAAAAATATTGAAATAAAAATAGACTTACTGTGATTTAAATGTTGAACAATAAAATCAAAATCTTCACATCTTAGTTTATCAAACTAATAATTTAATTTAAATTTTATTTAAATATAGTTTAAAAAGTAAAATTGCATATAAGTTATACTTATCATATATAATATATCGTTTAAATATATTTATTTTAAACAAAAACTAAAATTATGATAACAATTATCTATAGTTATTTTATCATTATTATTTAATTGATAAATTTTAAATATTATGTAGATCTTGTGGAAGACCTTGTTGCTATTCTTGATAAAATAACCGCACATCAAAAAATTTATCGAAGGCATCATCCACCGCACAGCAAGAAACAAATGCATAGTGACGGAGACTTTAAGGGCTTACAGTAAAACTAAGCGAGCATCTTCACCAATGCTAAGTTTAGATAATTATTTTCCTGGTTAAATTAATTAGACGTCTTCTAATTCAATTTGTGTGCGTTCCATGGAGAGAATACAACACAAGCATGTTGATGTCAGGGGACTCAAATTACATGTTGCTGAGACTGGTTCAGGTATTCCTCATCATCCATTTATTCCTCCTTGACACGGGTTTCTAGGGTTTCTAGGTTTTTGACCTTCCTTTCATTGGAGAATTGATGAAATTTGGGTACAGGTCCAGATGTGCTGCTGCTGCATGGATTTCCTGAAATCTGGTATTCGTGGCGTCATCAGATGATTGCGTTGGCGGATGCAGGGTTTCACGCAATTGCCCCTGATTTCAGAGGCTACGGACTCTCTGATCAGCCTCCTGAAATTGAGAAGGCCGGCTTTGTAGATCTTGTGGAAGACCTTGTTGCTATTCTTGATGCCTTTAGCATTCAAAAAGTAAGTACCCATTACTTTATTCCGTGAATTTATGGGTAATTTGTATTTGGATTCCCCGATTCACAACCCAAACGCCCCTTTTCTACGAATTTACAGGTATTTGTTGTGGGTAAGGACTTTGGAGCCATGGTTGCATATTATCTGGACCTACTATACCCTGAGCGATTAAGAGGAATGGTATCGATGGGTATACCTTTTACGAGACCAGGTTCACAATCCTTTGAAAATGACAAGGTTCCTCGAGGCTTTTATGTCAGACATTGGCAGGTTTTTGAGTCTTTTCCTTATCTGCTGCAAACCTAATAGTAGACAGCAGATCTAGTAGTGACAGTTTGTTAATGGAAATATGTTCATAAATGTAGGAGCCTGGAAGGGGTTTGGCAGATTTTGGGCGTTTTGATGTAGAAACTGTGGTTAGGAATATATACACACTTTTCTCAAGAAGTGAACTCCCAGTGGCAGAGGAGGGTAAAGAAATAATGGACCTCTATGATCCTGCAGCTCCTCTGCCATCTTGGTTTTCTGAGGATGACCTGAAAATGTACTCAAGCCTCTATGAGAAATCAGGGTTTGCTTTCCCTCTTCAAGTTCCTTACATGGCCATGAAAAGGTAAAACTAGAAGTAGAATCTGATTTTCAATCACCCAACATGTGTTTTTCTGCCATAGAAGTTTTATTGGTCTGCATTTTGCATGTTGATTTACAGGAATTGGGGAAAACTGGGGGCAATAACAGGTTATACCATTCAAGCTCCAACACTTCTGATAATGGGTACGAAGGATTATGTTTTCAAATTTGGAGACATGGAGTCTTATATCAATCAGGGAATGCTCAAGGACGACGTGCCCAATTTGGAAATCAAACTCATTCCTGAAGGAAGCCATTTCGTTCAGGAACAGTTCCCTGAGGAGATAAATAAGATCACCATTGAGTTTCTCAATAAACTGCTATCTTAAATCCATACTGTCGTTTGAACTTTATTGTGAGCTTCTCTGGGCGTTAGTTGTAGTTATAACATAAATAATCAAATATCAGAGCTTGAGTATGCCTGACTGATGCATGCTTAATTGTAGTTATAACAGGCAGGGGATTACTTGTTGAACAAGAGAGCAAAAAAACCTTTAAAGTTTGGGTCGATACAATACATTTAGATTTAAGATTTGGTGGAATTAGTATGATTTTATTGTATAAATAAAAATAGTTTTATATTACTGAAGTAATATAAACAGAAGTGATATAAAATTATTTATTCTAAAGTAAAGTTTACTTGAGATTAGAGTGGCAATTAAGACTAGACATTTGAATCCATCAAAATTTAAATATGTCTTGGTTGTTGTGTGCCTCATTTATGGGTTATTGTGCTTGCATTGCACTTAAATTATCCTTGAAAGTAACACACCTCATTTTTTCTCCATAACCTTGAGCATTTATGATATTGCCAAATTCATAGGTTTTAATCACATTTGTTAATGTATGGGTTGATAATGATCAATAAAAAACAAGGGGCGCTTGCGCCATAGTTCCCGCCTTTGTGGTTTTATGGTGACTGAAGTAGTCTATTTAATTTAATAGTTATAACAGATGACTAATTGTGGAAAAACTATAGTATTATAGTACCAAGCTAACTTTAAATAGCAAATTATAATTAGTATATTATTATTAAATTGTATAACTGCAATGATATATATTAATTAAAGCTTTAGAAGAATATATAAGTGGACATTATAGTATCATTGTAAATTAAAATGAAAGAACATAAAGAACATTTACCATACATTTATCATAACAAAGATATTTATTGACTACATTCAATTACAATGATATATTTAATTACAAGGTGATAGTTTTTCAAATGCAAGATACTTGTTGACATGTATTCAATAAGCCTTTCTTTTAAAATGATACATTTAATTACAAGGTGAGTATTCAGGAACATAAAAATTGCAAGTAGCACAGAGCTATGGGATTGGTTACAGGTGTATGAACATAAAAACTGTTGACTTGAAGCAACCATATGCATCATTCTTTGTTGGATAGTTTAGAAACATTTATAGGAGGAATGAGAAACTATAGAATGAAAATAGATACTTGCATACCTGTCACACAGTATTTATCTTAGTATTTTTTGAAAGGAGCCTTTAGAGTTGAACGATATTGCTTAACCTGTGCATGTATAAATGAAACAATTATTAATAATAAAGAAAACAGAGAAATATAATACAAAAGTAGATTAGAAATACAAATACAATAAGAAGTAATTTCAAATGAGTGATATTGTTATTGTTCAAAGTTGAAAAGCAATAAAATATTTTTTGCTTAAATTCTTAGAATTTACTAAAATTATATAAGAAAGAATTAAAATAACCTTTGAATATTAAATATAATAAAAAATAACTAAATATTTAAATCATGAAATTTGAATTTCTATTATTTTAATATCAACTAACTATTCTATTATTTCTCTTTCTAAAATAATTTAGTCCTTTATAGAAATTGCTATTTTATTTAACTTTTTAAAATAATCTATTTTTTTAAAAAAATTGTGTAGTAAAAAATAGATTTTTTGTAGAGAAAAAATATCTTTACAAAGTCTTGTAAAGATTCTATTAGTTAATATATAATATTTATATGCATATGTTAAAAATAATATAATACAATATAATTAAAGAGCTTATAAAAATCAGAGATTTTTTTAATTCAATTTTTTTGCTTTTAGAATAAAATAAATATAAATTTTATATGTAAAAATGAAGAAAGAGAAAATTGAAGCTTCACTTATATATAGAAATATAGATGAAGGTATTGAAAAGAAATATATATTTGTTAGATGGCAATAAATTAGTGATATAAGTATATAATAATAAACATTACTACAATTGAATTTTTCAATTTAATATGTATGATTTATTTATTCTTTTTAATATTATGACAATAAATCAATAGCAAGAATCTAAATACAAATAAAAACTTAATACTGTTGATATAATAAATATTATAAAACATAATTAATTAATAATCAATGCTAAGTTTTTTATATTTTTTTAAAAATTCATATAATAAAATAAACTATTTTAAAGTTCATGTTTGTTAAAAATTTAATATTTATATTAATATTAATATTTTAAACAACGCACATAAATACATACTATAAAATAAAATACTAAATATTATTCTTTTATAATAATTTGTTGAAAAAATATCACGTGAAAATAGATAAATCATGAAGAACAGGGTAAAATCCATTTAACACTTCTAAGTCTACCGAGTGATAAATAACAGCAACGGAAGAGCTTGAAAGAGTGCATTGAGACATAAATAACATCTCAATGGATAAAGTTGAAAGAATATGATTAAAAAAAGAAAGAATATGCTCTAAACAAAAAAAAAGGTGCTCTTTGATATTCCACTGGATAATACAACAGATTGTTTCTGGAATCATTCTGTTTCCGAATAAATTTGACAATGTCAATCTCATAATGAGATTTCCAAAAAATTATATGGAAAGCCTTTTATATTTTGGTTTTATGTGTGAGCGGAATTTTATTTCACTTGTGTTTCAAAATATGTAGAAACATTTCTTTAGTAGAAGTTTCGGCCCCATTTAACAGAATGCAAGATGAGAATATTGTCACTCTGAGACAACAACTTACCAATACAACAAAAAAAGAAAACATTGGGCGGATATATCATCTAACAAAATACATACGGTCAATAAATTTCCAAATCAAATTAAATAGAAATAATCCTTCACCATAAGCTCCTATCCAGTGTAATCCAAAATAGTTTCAATAGAATACACATCCTCTATTTATAGCATCGGAGCTAGAGGTTTCCCCTATAAGAACAACAATTTACCAAAGAAAAAAAAAAAGGTTGGAGCTACTGTAATGTTCAGAACTAAAGCCAAAACATCAAAAATATTTAGAGAAAACATATATAATAAAGCAGCTCACAAGGGAGTGCTAATAAACCATGAAAGACAACAGATTTCATGTTGGGTACCACTGCAATCCTCAAAAAAACATACCACCCTACAAGAGAGTCTCCATACACCATAACGGGCAACATATTTAAAGTTGGGCATTACTATTATCCTCAAAACCATAGCCAAAGCACTGAAAATGTTCAAATAAATCTTTATCTAGCAGGCCACAAGACAGAGCATGTTTGCATACTATAACAGGAAATAGATTTATAGATTTGTGCTCCTATATAGAACATGCCATTTTAACATGTTTGAAACTTATAATATGGGCTTCGCTGGTGGGTTGTGGATAAAAGATTCGAGGCAATCCAGTTTGGTGCCGACCACCATGAGCTTAGAATCTCATTCTCTGATATGAGACTAAGTTATCATTATTTTATTTTTAACTTGGACCATTCTATTTAAAGAGCTTAAATTTAGGGATTGATCTTGTAATACAATTTAGGAGTAAGGTATTAATAATGTATTTTGTATTTCCCTTTTACTGCATTCTCATAGAATAGGAAATTGGGCAAAAATTTGTAATGATGAATTAATCAAATCCAACACAATCCAGAAGCGATTAAATGAATTGTGGTCATGGATACATAAATAATGGAGAGAGCCAAAGCAATCAAATGTATTGAATAATAAGGTTATCTCAAATCATATCTAGAGTAGTTAATCAAATCTCTCAAATATCTGTGGCAGCTATAGAAGAAAAAGGAATAAAAATCTCTGTGAATCACTAGGATCCAAAGGCGTACATCAAGGACGATTGCAGTTTTCCAAATCCTGTTCTGTAATGGTCAATCAGTGCGACTAACATTTCGAGGGGGGTTTCAATCATATTCACTAGAAAGTGGAAACTGAAAAAACAGAGTATAGATGTATGAAAAAGGGTTAGGGGTAAGCAGAGAAATGTTTAAGTTGTGAGCAAAACTACAAAACAAATACCGAAAGATTATTGTGTTTTCTTTGTAGGGTTTTAAATCATTTTACGGCAGTTAGGTGGGACAACTAAGCCATAATCCATGCTAGACAGACAGTGGTAAACTATGGCTAGCATTTACAGACCCTTGCTTCCTAAGGATGCATTCACAACCTATATGCAAAATGGGCCATATTGTACTAGCTGTGTGCTGGTTATGTAGGATGTAAACAAATTTTCATTCAATTCTATAGTATTTGTGGAATCCATGTCTTCCTAGGGAATGGTTTTTTGTCGTATGTTGAAGCCGAGGGAGACAAGAATGGCTACGGTGCCTCCTGCTAGGATTCCAAAGCCCTGCATGGTGAACACAGTGGCTATGAAAGCTCCTCGTGTTTTTTTGTTCGCATACTTAGACATGATCATGGCGAACAAGGGATAATCGCCATCGATTCCAAACCCTAGCCAAAAGCGAAAGAAACAGAGCGTTGTCATCACGAATTTTTTTGTGTGACCGAAGGAGAGGCCTTTCCCTAAGGCACTAATGACCATTAACATTTACGCAGCTTTTTGACTGAAAAGACTTAAAAACCCATGAAACAACAACAGATGGGTTTGACGTTATGGGCCGACCCAAGAAAAATTGCATAAATCTCAAAAAAAAAAAAACAAATAAAATTACAAACTGACCTGGATTGCACTTCTGGTAAAAATCCAAAACCTCTAAATCCACTGGTGGTCTGAGATTAAAGTGCATAGTTAAAAAAAATTGGGAAAGAAGACTTCTAATAGAGACGATGAGAACGATGCGGACAATTAGAGGAGAAGATAAAATTGCAATTAATGAAGTCATTAATGGAGGTGTCAGAAGAATGATTTTTTTTAAAAAATGTTTATACACCTGTCACGTGTGCAGAAGATAAAATTGCAATCAATGTAGCTACTGGAAGAATATTTGATTTTTTGTTGAAGAAAATTGAAAATTATCATTGCCTTTTTCATCAGTAGCCAATGGAATTAATAAAAAAATGTATTTTTCAATCCCAAAAATACATACGAATGAGTAAACCTTTTGCAAACATTAGTTTATCAATGAAAATTTTAAATTTTATAACTAATATGGAACTTGGTGATTCCATTAGTTTCCTGCCAAAGCCAAGAACTAATAGATTTATCTTAAATTTAGGGATTGATCTTGTAATACAATTTAGGAGTAAGGTATTAATAATGTAATTTGTATTTCCCTTTTACTGCATTCTCATAGAATAGGAAATTGGGCAAAAATTTGTAACGATGATTTAATCAAATCCAACACAATCTAGAAGCGATTAAATGAATTGTGGTCATGGATACAGAAATAATGGAGAGAGCCAGAGCAATCAAATGTATTGAATAATAAGGTTACCTCAGATCGTATCTAGAGTAATTAATCAAATCTCTCAAATATCTATGGCAGCTATAGAAGAAAAAGGAATAAAAATTTGTGTGAATCACTAGGATCCAAAGACGTACATCAAGGACGATTGCAGTTTTCCAAATCCTATTCTGTAATGGTCAATTAGTGTGAGTAACATTTCAAGGGGGGTTTCAATCATATTCACTAGAAAGTGGAAACTAAAAAAATAGAGTACAGATGTATGAAAAAGGGCCAGGGGTAAGCAGAGAAATGTTTAAGTTGTGAGCAGAACTACAAAAAAAATACCGAAAGATTATTGTGTTTTTCTTTGTAGGGTTTTAAATCATTTTATGGCAGTCAGGTGGGACAACTAAGCCATAATCCATGCTAGACAGATAGTGGTATACTATGGCTAGCATTTACAAACCCTTGCTTCCTAAGGATGCATTCACAACCTATATGCAAAATGGGCCATATTGTACTAGCTATGTGTTGGTTATGTAGGATGTAAATAAATTTTCATTCAATTCTATAGTATTTGTGGAATCCATGTCTTCCTAGGGAATGGTTGTTCATCGTATGTTAAAGCCGAGGGAGACAAGAATGGCTACGGTGCCTCCCACTAGGATTCCAAAGCCCTGCATGGTGAACACGGTGGCTATGAAGGCTCCCTGTGTTTTTTTGTTCGCGTACTCGGACATGATCATGGCAGACAAGGGATAATCGCCATCGATTCCAAACCCTAGCTAGAAGTGAAAGAAACAGAGCATTGTCATCACGAATTTTGCCATGTGACCGAAGGAGAGGCCTGTCCCTAAGGCACTAATGACCATTAACATTTACGCAACTTTTCAACTAAAAAGACTTAAAAGCCCATGAAACAACAATAGATGGGTTTGGTGTTATGGGCCGACCTAGGAAAAATTGCATAAATCTCAAAAAAAAAATATCAAATGAAATTACAAACTGACCTGGATCGCACTTCTAGTAAAAATGCGAAACCTCTAAATCCACTGGTGGTATGAGATTAAAGCGCATAGTTAAAAAAAATCGAGAAAGAAGACTTCTAATAGAGATGATGAGAATGATGCCGACAATTAGAGGAGAAGATAAAATTGCAATTAATGAAGTCATTAATGGAGGTGTCAGAAGAATGATTTTTTTTTTTTTTTAAAGTTTATACACCCGTCATGTGTGCAGAAGATAAAATTGCAATCAATGTAGCTGCTAGAAGAATTATTTCATTTTTTGTTGAAGAAAATTGAAAATTATCATTGCCTTTTTCATCAACAGCCAATAGAATTTATAAAAAATTGTATTTTTCAATCCCAAAAATACATGCAAATGAGTAAACCTTTTGCAAACATTAGTTTAACAATGAAATTATTAAATTTTATAACTAATATGGAACTTGGTGATTCCATTAGTTTCTTGCCAAAGGCAGGAACTAATAGATTTATCTTAAATTTAGGGATTGATCTTGTAATACAATTTAGGAGTAAGGTAGGGTAAGTACACAAAGTTGTGGTGCCAAAAGGGGGGTATAAGTGGACACCTTTTTCCTGAAATCTACAAATTTTGAACTTCAACAAGAATTTTAAGATAGTTACACTCAAAATTTTCAGATATGACAAAAAAAAAGTCGTAGTCCTTTGAATCTAGTTTCTAAACTAGTAAATTTTTTTCAAAATGGTTTAGTTTTAGGTCCTCAAAAAAGGGGGCCACAAAAAGTGGTACTGTTTATTCGAAAAAAACATAACACAGTACAAAGTGTGGCCCCCCTAAAATTTTAATTTTTTTTTTTTGAAACTTTTTAATTGCTTTGGTCAAAAGTTACTTAACACTATGTAGTTTATCCCAGATTTTTCAGGTAATTTTATTATGTGTATTTTTTTTTAATGAATTTTTTAACTAGACACATCCCAAAATCATGAAATATCTGTGTGCTCCCCCTAGAAATAATTGAAAACTAATCTAAAATCAAAACTTTTTTTTCAAAGTGTGTAGAATGGAGTCTAGTTTCTAAAAAACTAAGTTGTTACAAAATTTGATGAATGAGCTAAAATCTATAGCCCAATTAGTACGTGGTGGTTTTTGACAAAAAATGAACATACATTCAAAAGAAATTATAGATGAAAGGCTTGAAATAGTTCAAATTAAAAATAAATTATATGGTTAGATAGCTAACACAGAGACCTATAATGCTATGTAACCTGATCTTATCGATACCCAACCACGAGAAATCTTGAAGGGGAGCACAGAAGAAAAAAAAATCATTTTTTGTATGTTTGCTGGAAAACACGTCTCAGGCCTGTTCATCAAATCCAAACCTTTGGGTTGGATCGCCAAGGCAAAACCAAGCCTTAGGCTTGGGTTTGATTAAGGTTTAAATAGCGCGTGCACCCTATAGCGCATGCGTGCTATAGCGTGCACGCGCTATTTAAACCTCAGTTCTAAATAGCACGTGCACGCTATAGGGCGCACACACTATTAAGATGTAAGTTGCAAAAGAGAACTAGGTGGGGGGGATAGGGGAATGGCTATGTGTGTGCGTGAAAGAGATAGAGAGAAAGTAGGGGATAGGAGAGGGGAGAGAGTACAGGATGGGAGAGAGAAAGTGGGAAAGAGTAGGGGTGGCAAAGAGAGTATAGGATGAGAGAGAGAGAGTAGGGGTGGCAAAGAGAGGAAGTGTGAGAGAGAGTAGGGGTGGAAAAGAGAGAGTGCGGGATGGGGGAAAGAGATTTAAAGTAGGGGATGGGAGAGACAGGAAGTGTGAGAGAGAGTATAGGTTGGGAGAGAGAGATTAAGAGTAGGGGATGGGGGAGAGAGAGAGTAGGTGATGGGAGACAGAGTGGGAGAGGAAGAACTTGAGAGAGAGGAGGATGGGAGTGCATGTGTGTGAAAGAGAGAATGGAATGGGAGAGGGGGAAGACAAAGTAGCTCAAGAGAGAGTAGGGGATGGAAGAGAGAGTAGGCGATGGGAGAGGGAGTGGGAGAGGGGGAGACAGGGGGGAATAAAAATGTGTGTGTGTGTGTGAGAGAGAGAGAGAGAGAGTAGGGGATAGGAGAGGGTGTGAAAATTTAAGAGAGACTAGAGGGTATCAGAGAGAGAGAGAGAGAGTGGAGAGGGAGAGAATGAGAGTGACAGTGAGAGAGAGAGTAGGCAGTGGGAGAGGGAGAGCAAGTGAGAGAAAAAGTAGGGGATGGAAGAGGAGAGAGGGGGGATGGGTGTGTGGGTGTGAAAGAGAGAGAGTCAAGAATGAGAGAGGGGAGAGAGAGAGAGAGAGAGAGAGAGAGAGAGAGAGAGAGTAGGTGGTGGGAGAGGGAGTGGGAGGGAGAGAGAGGTGGAATGGAAGCATTTAAGAGAGATAGAGTAGGGGATGGGAGAGAGTAGGCATGGGACAAGGACTACGAGAGAGAGAGGGGGGGGAATGGGAATGTGTATTTATTTATAAGAGAGATAGAGTAAATGATGGGAGAGAGTGTGAGAGTTTGAGAGAAAGTAGTAGGGGATGGAAGAGAGAGTGAGAGTAAGGGATGGGAGAGAGAGAGAGAGAGAGAGAGAGAGAGAGAGAGAGAGAGAGAGAGAGAGAGAGAGAGAACTTGAGAGAGATAGACAATAGGCGGTAGGAGAGGGAGTGGGAGAGGGAGAGGGAGAGGGAGAGAAATAGGGGGGATGGGAGTGTGTGTGACAGATGTAGAGAGTAGGGGATGGGAGAGAAAAAGAAGAGTGGGGGGATAAGAGTGTGTGTATCTATGAAAGTGAGAGAGTAGGGGATGGGAGAGAGTGTGAAAGTGTGAAAGTAGGGGGTGGCAGAGAGAGTGTATGACGATGGGGGAGAGAAAGTAGGCGGTGGGAGAGGAAAAGAGAGACGAGGGATGGGCGTGTGTGTGTAAGAGAGATAGAGCAGGGGATGGGAGAGAGTGTGAGAGTAGTGGGTGGTAGAGAGAGAGTACGACGATGGGGGAGAGAAAGTAGGCGGTGGGAGAGGGAAAGAGAGAGGAGGGATGGGGGTGTATGTGTAAGAGAGATAGAATAAGGGATGGGAGAGAGTGAGAGTGTGAGAGAGTAGGGGATGGGAGAGGAGAGAGAGAGTAGGGGATGGGGGAGAGTGTGAGAGTGTGAGAGAGTAGGGGATGGGAGATGAGAGAGAGCAAGGGATGGGGGAGAGAAAGTAGGCGGTGGGAGAGAGAGTGGGAGAGGCAGAGAGAGCTTGTACAAGATGGGAGAGAGAGAGAGAGTAGAGAGGGAGAGAGAGATAGTAGGTAGTAGTAGTGTGAGTGTGAGAGAGAGTAGGGGGTGGTAGAGAGAGTACGACGATGGGGGAGAGAAAGTAGGTAGTGGGAGAGGGAGAGAGAGGGGGAATGGGAATGTGTGTAAGAGAGAAAAAGTAGGGGATGGGAGAGAAGAGAGAGAGTAGGGGATGGGGGAGAGAAATTAGGTGGTAGGAGAGGGAGAGGGAGAGGGATAGGGGGGATAAGAGTGTGTGTGAGAGATCTAAAGAGCTGGGGATGGGAGAGGAGAGGTGGTGAGAGAGGTAGAGAGAGTAGGTGGTGGGAGAAGGAGAGTGAGAGAGAGTAAAGGATGGGAGAGAGTAGGAAGAGAGAGAGGGAGGGGATGGGAGAGAGAGTAGGGAGGATAGAAAGTAGGGAGGATGGGGAGTGATGTGTTTTGAGAAAGTAGGGGGTGGCAAAGAGAGAGTACAACGATGGGGGAGAGAAAGTAGGTGGTGGGAGAGGAAAAGAGAGAGGGGGGATGGGAGTGTGTGTGTAAGAGAGACAGAGCAAGGGATGCAACAGAGTATGAGAGTGTGAGAGTAAGGGGCGGTAGAGAGAGAGTACGACGATGGGGGAGAGAAAGTAGCCAGTGGGAGAGGGAAAGAGAGAGGGGGGGATGGGGGTGTATGTGTAAGAGAGATAGAGTAGGGGATGGGAGAGAGTAAGAGTGTGAGAGAGTAGGGGATGGGAGAGGAGAAAGAGAGAAGGGGATGGGGGAGAATGTGAGAGTGTGAGAGAGTAGGGGATGGGAGATGAGACAGAGAGCAAGGGATGGGGGAGAGAAAGTAGGCGATGGGAGAGAGAGTGGGAGAGGCAAAGAGAGCTTGTACAAGATGGGGGAGAGAGAGAGTAGAGAGGGAGAGAGAGAACTTGAGAGAGAGAGATAGTAGGTAGTAGTAGTGTGAGTGTGAGAGAGAGTAGGGGGTGGTAGAGAGAGTACGATGATGGGGGAGAGAAAGTAGGTAGTGGGAGAGGGAGAGAGAGGGGGAATGGGAATGTGTGTAAGAGAGACAAAGTAGGGGATGGGAGAGAAGAGAGAGAGTAGGGGATGGGGGAGAGAAATTAGGTGGTAGGAGAGGGAGAGGGAGAGAGATAGGGGGGATAAGAGTGTGTGTGAGAGATCTAAAGAGCCGAGGATGGGAGAGGAGAGGGGGTGAGAGAGGTAAAGAGAGTAGGTGGTGGGAGAGGGAGAGTGAGAGAGAGTAAAGGATGGGAGAGAGTAGGAAGAGAGAGAGGGAGGGGATGGGAGAGAGAGTAGGGAGGATGAGGAGTGATGTGTTTTGAGATAGTGCACATGCGCTTTATAGTACATACATGTTATAGTGCGTAGCACTATCTCAAATCACCAAAAAAGGGTCAAAAACCAACCTTGGGGCCCATTTCATCCATTTTTAACTTTTGGTCTATTATGCTCTCTGTTATTCCGACAGAAAACACGGGTTTCAACATCTAGCAAACACTATTTCAACACTTTTGGAAGCTAGCAAACACCAAATTCAATCATTCGATACGTGATTTGAAGAATTTTTGAATATTCATTTAATAGAAAAGGTTAGTGCAATCCATTTTAAATATTGTTTGTCGATATATAGATACAAATTTGATTATAATTCGATATGTTATGTAATATATAGTGAATTCATTGAAAATTGTATGATTGAATGAAATATTATTTTGAAATAGTTAGAAATTTGACAAGTCGTTTGATATATATTGTGTATTCGTTCAAATAATTATAATTTTTATATGTAATTGAATAATTTGTAATTTACACATTTTAAGTAATTCAGATGTTTGACTAATTTGACATGTAGAAATCATCATCATGCCAAGGAAGAAACCAAAGATTCAAACAAATGCAGATAGGGAGAGAGATTTGACAATTAAAAGAGATAAAATTAAATTACTACGTGAAAAAAGAAAATTGCAAACCAATGATGAAGAATTAACTTTCGAAGAGGATCAAGAACCACCAGTACAAAGAAACAAAGAGGAAGAATTAGAAAGACAAAGAGAACGAATGAGATTGTTACGCTCAAGAAGACAATTGAATTGTGAAGCTACACCATCCTCCAATGTTGGAGTCATATCGTCTGCTACACCATCTTCGAATGTTGGAATCATATCATCTGCTACACCATCTTCCAATGTTGAAGTCATATCATCCTCTCATGTTGAAGAGACACTGATTTATAGATCCGACGATATACACACTCCATCATGTCATGTTGAAAGCACAACATCAACACATCAAGTAGGTGATATTCCATCTTTTACATATTATGGCCAAGGCACATCATCTTCGGTTCAAGGTACACAATACACTCAACCTTATATTGTTGTTCAAAATGTTGAGAGAATTGAAGAGATTAGAACACCTTTTAGAATTTGTTTTAGAAAACCAAAATATTTGATTGATATTGATACTAACATTTTGAAATCAATGCCTGACAAGATTAGCAAGCGTACTTGTCAAAGAAAAGTTAATCATATGAGGAGATTATTTTTTGAAGAATTAAATATTATAGGTCAATGCCAATTATTTGTTGAAATGATGAGGAAATTGAAATTTAGGCCTACCATGAAGATTCTTGGGCTAAGACCGATAGATGATTCAAATGAAAGAAATATTGTAAAGAATCTAATGAGTGCTTATGACAAAGTGGGTTCTAAATCACGCACCAAAGATAGTAATATCACAAGACGAGTACTCACATTGATAATGGTAAGTAGCCAAATGAAGAAAGCTTGACTCATGAGAAAGACAAGCAAAACATTAAAAATTGGTAGAGGTACCTTAAGGAGAGCCATGCTAAGGTGTGAGAGATTAGAAGATCCAACAAAAAATGAGTTATGGACATTTAGCGCTAGACTACTGCGAAAGGATAGAGAAATTAGTGAAGCCTTGAAATCATTGATCAAAGATTTTTGTAAAAATAACACACGTGTTTCTCCTAATCAAAGAGATGTTGTAAGAAGGAGGATTGGTAGCCAAAATCGCGAGCCACATGTGAAATAGTTTTTGGACTCAACTCAGACACAATTTTTTGCAAAATTTATTGGTGTGTATCCTCAAATTCGAATAAGTCAAAGATTTTTTGAGATGGGTAAACCTTTTTATGTGAAAATAAATCACACATGCACAACTTGTTGTTGTAGGATACATATTGAATTTTCTAACCATTTTGATGTTTTTAGGCACATATGCGTAGTTTTGCATTCTCAGTTTGTTTTGCAAGATTATGACATAAAAGAGCCACCAAGATCTTCAAGATAATTCATATCCAACATTTTATGTGAAATAGGGGACGACCAACAATTTTACAAGACATCATGCTTGGATGGTATGTGCTTATTTTGTGGTTCTTTGTAACTTTTATCAACTTGTCAACATATGGATAGTACACATGCAATTGGAAATGAAATAGTAGGTTACGGAAAATTCAAGACAGTGACATATGCTCTAAAAGATGGGAAACATGGTAAAAGATGTGATCTAGTTATTGAAAAGATTCCAGTGTATGAGTTCATGAAGATTTTTCGTGAAAAGATTATGTACGAGTATGCAAGGCATACCCATAGAGCTCGATGGTTGGATTTGCAATTCAAGTTGTGCAAGGATACATTTCCATTGGATACCATTGTTTCAGTTGTAGATTTTGTAGAGAACTACACACTACAACCACAAAATGAGGTGCAAGCAAAGTATTATACATCTCAACAAATTTCCATATTTGTTCACATAACATTCATGCATTCACCTACAAGTACAAAGGATGACAAGAAGATTTTGAGGGAGTACCATTTTTACATCAGCGATGATTGATCACATTCTACGAAGTTTGTACATGGTTTTTTTCAACTATTTTATGGAGATTTGGCTAACAGGGGCATATCATATCGTCAACACATTATTTGGTTAGACAATTGTGCATCTCAATTCAAGAATGCACGGATGTTCTATTAGTTGAGCAGGATGCACAGGTTGTGTAGAATTCAATATATGTGGAATTTCATAGAGGCTGGTCATGGTAAGGGACAACATGATTTTGTAGGTGCATGCATTAAAAGAGCCTTGGCTCATGAAGAACTAAAGTAAAAAGATGGAGCAATATTGATAGATGCAAAATCTATCGTCCAATGGTGTAACGCTACAATGGGTCTAGGTAAGGAAGGTGAGTTTATAGTTCGTAGATTTTTTTGGTTGATAGATAATACTAACATTGCACCATATCAGGATTGTTGCACACTAACAGGATCTAGTGAGTTACACTCTTTTAGAAGCTTTGATGCAGGTTCATGGAGTATCCACACACGAAAAATGGCATGCTATTGTCCATCATGTGCAGAGGAAAATTGGGATGACTGTGAGTCAACTGAATGGGTGGACAAATGGGATATACAGGTTTTGGACCCAATTGACACCTATCGTCCCCCACAAGCACTGGAAATGGTAGAGATGAATTCATCTATTGACTTTGACCGCTTGTTAGATCTAGTGCAACCTGGTAATATATATATATATATATATATATATATATATATATATATATATATCTTTGTAATTTCAATATGTAACTTTATAACTTTTACCCAAGTATTTTTTGAATTAATGACCGCATTTTGTACATTTGTCACTGCAGGCCATGTTTTTGTTGTTATTGCACCTGAAGACAATGAAGAAGGGACATATTATTATTTGGGTCATTGTGTTGAAGCCAAATAAAAATTGGATCACTTGGTTATAGATGGTGAAGTTTTAGAGTACCATGTCGGTGTGGTGGTTGTAACAAGCACATGGCTTAGACAATATCCTATGAAAAATCCTAACTTGTGTTTATTCAAGGATTGGCAAACAAAGAGGAAGATTCTTCATTATTCAAATCGTGTTGTCGCATCAAATGTCCACTTGATAAAATATGGTGGAAAACCACATAATAAGATTCTTTGGAAAGTTTGCGAGTTAGACCATGAGGCAATACTTGAGACATTAAAATGTCAAGCAGATCCAGTTGGCTTATTAGATTGAATTGGGAGAGAGAGAAAAAGTGATCAATTGGATCCAAATACAATGTTACAACCTCTTCCCCAAGACTATCACATGACTAAGGTGGACCGTATTGTTATGATGTGTAAGTGATGAGATTTAGTTTTGATTTTTTTAGAATCTAGATACATTATTTGAATTTATATTAGATTCTTTAATAGGACCCATTTTTTTAATCTTATCTTAGATTTTTTACTGTGCTAATTCTTCATTTTTAGGTCACCAAAGAAGAGGGGTAATAAAGTTGACGCACAAGTGATAAAGGGTGAGATACCAAAATCATCTACGAAATGGTATTATCAATTCACATCCTCATTATTTATTAGTGTTCTTTGCTCAAGTACCATTGTATGCTAATCATCTTATGCCTGGAATTGTAGAGGTTAAATTATGTCAATACTAAGGTTTGTAGCATCAATACTAAGGTTTTGTAGCATCAATTGGTCATGCTAAGTATAGTAGTTGTATCATGAATCCTTCTGAACCAATATGACTAAGATTCTTGAAAGAAGACTAAACCATATCATCTGTCTACTCCCTCTTTATATAAGAGTTTGTCAAACAATGAAAATGAAACATTGATTATTACTCCCCCCTCAATGTAAACTTCTCATTTATTGCATTTTGTAAAGTTTTAAGTCACTATCAACCTCTATATCATTGTATTCTTGTTATCATCAAATTGCACAACATTGAGAATATGAACGATGACTTCTTCACATGAACCTGACAATTATAAATGCTACACCTTAATAAATGTTTGGGCTTGGTCTTTACCATTCGAGCTTATAATACAATACATTGGCTTCATTTGTATTTGGAAGTATTTACTATGTTTGTTCCAAAAGTCATTCTTCATTTGCCAATATGAAAATGTGACTATCATGAAAGGCATAGTCTTATAATTTGTAATTTGTATAATGGTATAAAAGCTTGGTTGTGGGTTTGAATCTATACAACCTATGATGAGTGAATAGTGTCATGCAAAACACCCTTCATTTCTTTTTCTATTTCAAACACATTCAACCATAATTACCACCATTACCACTACCAAGGGATGAAGTCTTGTAGGCTTATAGGTAAAATTCTGATTGGTAGTGATCTCCTTAACAAGGTCATCACCAACATTGGTGATCTTGCTACGAGGCAGACTAGTATCAGTGTCCAATGCAATACTCTCCTTCTAGTTGAGAAGCATATTTGACCCATTCTCCTAATTGCTTCCCTCCCCAAATTTTCCATTGCCCCCATGACCCTCCTTCTCATGCATTTATTCTATTTATTCTTCTACCTCCTCCTCCGCTTGGCCATTTTGCAACACCATCTGGATGGAACTCTAGCCTTCCTCAAAACCATTATACATGACCTCTCCTTCTTCAAGATATTCTATAAAAAGTTCCTCAACCCTAGAACCTTTCAAAACCCCAATCTCAATGGAAGGCTTCTAGACCAAAGGAACTAGTAGATCCAGTTCTTTAAGAGAAAGAGACAACAAATCCAATTTTCTAGTGACTAGATGGAAAATTGGGGAAATCATTTCAATTAGTTGTAAATTGAAAGGAATTATAAGTAAACTATATCAATATAATAAGTAACTTAGTAATTATATCAATATAACTTAATTACTAAGAAAATGAATTTATTACTCTAACATATAGTACATTATTTTGCACACAAAGGTGTTGAATTTGATGCTTAACAAATTTACATACATGTGTAATAAATAATAAGTGTTGTAGCTTTGGGATCAACACTATAAAATGAAGGATGTCATACTACATTCACAGAGGTACCAAAATATTTTATTTGATATGGAGACAAAAGAAAATGTGTATTCTTCATAACTGCATTTGAGTCTCATGTATTATCATTTTCAGCTATTGACATCAAAGATTCCTTTACATCTTCATCATTGTATTGATCAACGAGTCCTTATTGCACTCACTAGTTCTAAGCCAATGACTAAGGTATGAAAGAGTTTACATTAAAATTTCATTAGTACTGAAATTCAATATAAAATTCATAGGCACAATCGAGTGATAACTTTGATGGTTTTTGTAGGGTCTTATTACTCCTGACCATCAGTGTATCCTTGAGGTGTATATATAGAGGAATTATCAGCTAGCTGTAAGAAAATATTAAGTTTTATGTGTAATATATATATATATATATATATATATATATATATATATATATATATATATATATATATATATATATATATATATATATATAATATAAAATAGTTATTTATTCATATATAATTTTGATCAAACATGTCGAGTTACAGAAGATTCTAGACTAATGGACTAGTGAGCATGTTAGGAAGACCTCGTTATATACACCATCTCCCACTTGTTGGCAATTAAAGACAATTAGGGATTTATTTTGTTCCCCTAGTTGGAAAGAGTATATATCTAATGATGTACATTTTACACCTATATGGCATTATTGGGCATATGTTTTGTATAATTTTTTCTATGTATGTCATTTTTTTACATATATTTCATGTATGACATTATTAGACATATGCTTATGATGTTTCAAATTATTGATAAATGAATTATATGATATTGTTAGACCTTATGGAATCAACTTTGATTTTTTGTTATCACATTGGTTTGATGCTTGTATTACTGGATTAGTTGATTGGATGCTAAGATTTGATGATTGTGAATTTTAAGATATAATATTTTGGAAAATCAAGAAATTTCATAATGCATATTACCTTATACCCATACAAATGTTTTAATATTTAAAGATCAATAGTTATCCATAGCTTACAAAGTTTAGCATCTTTATGTTGGTTGAATTCTTTGTTGAAATTTGTGACTATGGCTACATGAATGGTTTGAACGTATGATTTTATCACATGTTCTAGATGTTTTTGCATATGAATGGTTTTATGCCACTTTAATTTTATGCCTATAAAACACTATATACAATGATGCTTCTTGTTAGCTTCAATAAGACCCTATCTTGCACAACATGCTAAAACCTCAATAATGATGTTTTTTTTGTTCATAGTTTCAATACCCATGTTTGTAGAGTTTGATTTTATTAATAGCCCCATGATATAATTTTAAATATTCCACATGTTTGGTTTTATATTCAATCAATCAACATATTTTCCTTTTAATTCTTCCACATTTGGCATATCCATCTAACAATGAACTTATGATACTCCCATCAAGAAGTGCATGATTGCATGGTTTTATGGTGGATGTCCCTCTCTTTTTTAAATTCCAATTTTATTCTTGTACATGAGTAACTGAGATAAATTCCATTTCTTTCAATTGTATTTAAAGGTCATTAAAGTTTTTTCAAACAATGTGATTAAATAAATATTATTTAGCATTTACCTCTATCATCAAGGTTGATTCATTCCTCCTCTTATTTTACCAAATAATTTGGATGAATCACCCATGGCTCCTTACATTTCTTGAAGAAATATTTCAAAGACTTTGCAACATGTCTTCTCTTCTTCCATATAGTTCATGTTCATTGAAGACATTTGGTCAAACAATATATATGCTTTGTATATTCTCACAACACCAATAGTCATGGTACAATGCTTACAAGATCCATAGTTGAAGAGAAGCTATGTGAAGCTTCTAGAACCATGGACCTATACTTAATTTAGTATTATTGCATCCATGTTACTTATGAAAGTGGAACTTTCACATAGATAAGTAGGGAAACCAAAATTGACTTAACATAGAAAAGTAAAGCAAGCCTCAACTATATTCTCATTAAACACTGTGAATTCAAATATCTATGACGAGGCATACTCGGAGCTCGTGCAAGATATGGATGAGGTTCCAATTCCTACAGGACCGTGTTGCAGAGACCTACATTAACTTTGCTCACTTTTTGGAGATCACATTCCATTTTCATTCTACAACGTCGTCTTGGGTGATGTTGAAACTTGCAGTGTTGGTGAGTATAGAGTTCCCAGCTGCCAAATCTCTCTCATCTTTCATCGTGGGATCAAACTGTCTACTCCATTAGCTTCAGGTGACTGGGTAAACCCTATCCCCAACCTCATCTTTTCCCCTTCAGTGTTCGAACGTTCTCAGGCGCGCTGAACTGGAATGTCCCTAAGGGTCACTAAATGCCACAGGGCTGTAATCTTTGACAAGGCATTTACCAAAGCTCATGCGAGATATGGATGAGATTCTAGTTCCTACAAGACCGTGTTACAGAGACCTACAATAACCTCTCTTTCTTTTTGGATATCACATTTCATTTTCATTCTACAACGCCATCTCAGGTGATGCTGAAACTTGTAGTGTTGAGGAGTACAAAGTTGCCAACTGCCAAATCTCTCTCATCTTTCATCATGGGATCAAACTGTCTACTCCATTAGCTTTGGGTGGCCAAGTAAACCCTATCCCCAACCTTGTCTTGTCGCCTTCAGTGCTTGAACGTTCTCAAGAACACTGAACTGGAATGTCCCTAAGGGTCACTAAATGCCATAGGGCTGCAATCTTTGATGGGGTATATCTCAAAGTTCGCGCAAGATATGGATGAGATTCCAATTCCTACAAGATTGTGTTGCAGAGACCTACAATAACCTCTCTCACTTTTTGGAGATCACATTCCTTTTTCATTCTACAATGCCATCTCGGGTGATGCTGAAACTTGCAGTGTTGGCCAGTACAAAGTTGCCACCTACCAAATCTCTCTCATCTTTCATCGTGGGATCAAACTGTCTGCTCCATTAGCTTCGAGTGGCTGAGTAAACCCTATCCCCAACCTCGTCTTATCCCCTTCAGTGCTCAAACGTTCTAAGGTGCGCTAAATTGGAATGTCCCTAAGGGTCACTAAATGCCATAGGGCTGCAATCTTTGATAGGGCATATCTCGAAGCTCATGTGAGATATGGATGACATTTCAGTTCTTACAGGTCCATGTTGTAGAGACCTACAATAACTTCTCTCACTTTTTGGAGATCACATTTCATTTTCATTCTACAATGCCATCTCGGATGATGCTAAAACTTGCAGTGTTGGCTAGTACAAAGTTGCCACCTGCCAAATCTCTCTCATCTTTCGTCATGGGATCAAACTGTCTACTCCATTAGCTCCGAGTGGCCGGGTAAAACCTATCCACAACCTCTTCTTGTCCCCTTCAGTGCTCGAATGTTCTCAAGCATGCTAAATTGGAATGTCCCTAAGGGTCACTAAATGCCATAGGGATGCAGTCTTTGACGGGGCATATCTCAGAGCTCGTGCAAGATATGGATGAGATTCCAATTCCTACAGGACTGTGTTGCAGAGACCTACAATAACCTCTCTCACTTTTTGGAGATCACATTCTATTTTCATTCTACAACGCCATGTCGGGTGATGCTAAAACTTGCAGTGTTGGCCAATACAAAGTTGCCACCTGCCAAATCTCTCTCATCTTTCATTGTGGGATCAAAATGTCTGCTCCATTAGCTTCGAGTGGCCGGTTAAACCCTATACCCAACCTCCTCTTGTCCCCTTCAGTGCTCGAACGTTCTCAGGCGCACTGAACCGGAATGTCCCTAAGGGTCACTAAATGCCACAGGGCTGCAATCTTTGGCGGGGCATATCTCGGAGCTCATGCAAGATATGGATGACATTCTAGTTCCTACAAGACCATGTTGCAGCAACCTACAATAACCTCTCTCACTTTTTGGAGATCACATTTCGTTTTCATTCTACAATGCCATCTCAGGTGATGCTGAAACTTGCAGTGTTGGCCAGTACAAAGTTGCCACCTGCCAAATCTCTCTCATCTTTCATCGTGGGATCAAACTGTCTGCTCCATTAGCTCTAGGTGGTCGGGTAAACCCTATCCCCAACCTCTTCTTGTCCCCTTCAATGCTCAAATGTTCTCAAGCACGTTGAATGGTAATGTCCCTAAGGGTCACTAAATGCCACAGGGCTGCAATCTTTGACAGGGCATATCTTAGAGCTTGTGTGAGATATGGATGAGATTCCAATTCCTATAGGACCGTGTTGCAGAGACCTACAATAACCTCTCTCTCTTTTTGGAGATCACATTCTATTTTCATTCTACAACGCCATCTCGGGTGATGCTGAAACTTGTAGTGTTGGCCAGTACAAAGTTGCCACTTGCCAAATCTCTCTCATCTTTCATCGTGGGATCAAACTATCTGCTCCATTAGCTCTGGGTGGCCAGGTAAACCCTATCCCTGGCCTCATCTTGTCCCCTTCAGTGCTCGAATGTTCTCAGGTGCGCTGAACCAAAATGTCCCTAAGGGTCACTAAATGCCATAGGGCTGCAATCTTTGACGAGGCATATCTCGGAGCTTGTACGAGATATGGATGAGATTCTAGTTCCTACAAGACCATGTTGCAGAGACCTACAATAATCTCTCTTTCTTTTTGGAGATCACATTCCATTTTCATTCTACAACGCTATCTCGGGTGATGCTGAAACTTGCAGTGTGTGATGGAAGGATCTTAATTATATTGTTGGAAAGCGTATCTAGCATGTCATTTTTGGAAAGAAAAATCATGGAACTTGGTAAATGTTTCATAAGTTAATGAAATGTGTTACTACCAGATTATGTAAACTTAGGATTATATGATCTCCAAGAGTTTGGTTATGTTCTTTAGCGCACCTTGGACGCAAGGTAGTGTGTAGCTTCTACTCCCTCTTTGTGAGTAATGTTAGTCACTTTGTATATGTAAATTGGTTTTCAATTGGGTATGTTATTTTCAACCTTAATGGTGATGAAGGATTAGCTTGAATAAGCTTGTAACTATCTAGCCACCAGATTTTCTGTGATTCCATCAAATGTGGGTTTTGTTCGTATTTATTTATTTATTATTATTTTTTGTGCTCTTGACCTTTGAGGCTTTGAATTTAAACTTGTGCACTTTGGTTTTTGAAATTTTATGTTCTTGAGGTGGCTAAGAGGTATGTTCTATGTTGCTAGTTATGTGTTATGATGTTCTCTATTAGGTTCAATGTGGAACATTGGTAGAATGTATAAGGGAGTAGATTGCGAAGAACATACCATTCTCCTTTTTGTAATACACTATTTATTATGTTTTAATTAAACTCACTTCTAAATCCTATCTTTCACTTGGACCAATTCCTCTTTTGGCAATCCCTGAGATTGCCAATTCTTATTAATTTGAGTAGAGACAAGATGAACTAGATTAATACAGTGACCTATAGATTGAAGGAGGATGGTTAAGAAATGGTCTACCAAAGATCAGCCAAGGATAAGGATAGCATAGTAAGAAAATGATTATTTATCTGGTGGATATAAGTCTTTTATATAACAAACCATTTATATGCATAATAAAATAACTGAATATAGATTTGAGACATATTGATCACCTACAGTTTGATCATCTTCACAAGTATGCAACTTTTGTTTCACTGTTTCATGCGGGTTTATTGAACTTTCTTTATGAGGTCATTTACAGATGGGATGTTCAAAGGTTGAGTTCCTATAGGCTGTCAATACTTTGACTATACTTTAAGTCAACGATTATCAATATGGGAAAAAATGGTACTCGTTGTATTTTGAATTATTGAGAAGATGGCCTTGCCCTTCCCTAGGAGTTTCAAAAATGGGAGACATTAAGTAAGAGAGTGAAAATGTTACTATCGCTTCAACGCACATGACACAATTGGAAATGCAAATTTTGATGGTAATCATTTTGCGATAAGGGAGAGACTAGGGATGATCATTGTTACTGTCTCTTTAGTAGTGGATTTTTGTTTTCTCTTGAATTTGGTGGTGGGGGATCAGTGGTAAGTCTCCTTGGATATTCCTTCTTATGATGTTAGTGACAAGTGTTGCTCTTTGAAAAAACTTGTACAATCTTTTTTAAATTATTAGATAAAAATAGAGAATTATAAGTATTAAACATGATTAGCCTTTAGTTCTTAGAAGATCTTTATTTCCCCATCAATGCATTTAGAAAGTTAAGTTTTAAGAAGATCATAAATAGAAAAAATTAGAGAAGTGATTTAAACATTTATATTGATTGGAAACATGTGAGTCTTGAGTTTCCTCTGCCTTTTAAAGAACATTCCTTAGCTAGCATACCTAATTCCACATTCCATAAGAGTGTCATTGCGCTAAAGATTTAGGAAACCAACTGCTCTAAGATAAAGCTTCCCGGTCAATAATAATCTAGCCTATTGAGGTACATAATACTTCTCAATTAAACTTGTGTTAATTTAGTATTAATTTTGTAATTAACTACAATTTCAGTATCTATGTATAGGGGGTGATTGAGAAAACTATTTGAGGTCCAATTTGAAAATATATTTTTAAGGATCTCGACCAAGGTTCACAACTTTGATGATTAATACATTCATTCAGGCTAGAACCTCACTATAAAAAAATAATATATAAAAAAGGTAGTGAATAACATCATGTCTAGACCTAAATCAACCAATGAAAGTCAAATTAGCATAATGTGGAACAACAATATATGCATTGAGTGGGTTGTCATAAAAAAGCTTTAGAATAAAATTCATGTCTAGAATTAAAAGACCTTAAAGAACATTTATGCTTGTAAAACAAATGACCATTCAAAACTAAATATGATTACAATATGTGAAATAGCATTACAAGAACTTGTAATGCTCTTGTGAACATTGTGTTAATTCTTGTAAGAATCCCTAAGATGCTTGTTATACTCAAAATTTTGTTGAAATTGAATTAATTTTTATCCTGTCGGTTAATTGGCTTAGGGTTATATATGCTTCTTGGATGGAATAATGAGTTCGTGATTAACTCTGTATTAAGATTCATAGCATCTTCTAGTTATTTGCAAAGGAAATTTATAAATTAAGCTAATGTCATATGGCTTGCTTGAGAAAGATGTCTGTGTTCTTATTGATGGGTACTAATGACTGTCCACATTTAGTTCTTCAATATCCTATTTGGCAAGCTTTGCATAGACATTTCTTTGCCATACCAAGTATTTTTGGAAACGTATATGAGTAGAAGCACTACAGTAGATACTACATGATGTTTTAACAAATAAAGTAATGGGTTAAAGACTATTATTTACAAGGTATTATGTCATAGTATTTTAATTGTAATGATCTTAGACTAATGATATTCTTGAAGGTAACTTTGACATGCAGCAAGAAAGACAACCTACAGCCAAGGGTATATTGTACCTACAACCAAAGCCATAAATGCTCACATCCAAAGCCACTAGTGCACATAGCCAAAGCCATGGATGCTTATAGCCAAAGTTACGAGTGTTCACAGCCAAAGCCATGAGTACATGAAGTCAATGATCACAATTGTTTACAACTATTCACCAGAAACAACTTCTTTGTAGTTTTTGAGAAATACTAATAAAGCAAAAAAGAACATCTACTAGTTGGTAGACATAATGGCAACTCTCTAGAAATTGAATTTAATTTCATACATGCACATATCTAATTTAATGTCATACACGAACATATCTAATTTAACATCATACATGAACAAACATATAATATAAAATGATAACCAATAATGTCATATACATTAACAAACACATAATATATTATGATAACCAATAATGTCATATATGAAAAAACATATCATATATTAACCAATAATGTCATACATCAAATAAATGTCATACATCAAATATAGAATGTCATATGTACATCAAATGTATGTCGAATATGTCTCTCTGATGCCTATATATATACATGGGGAAGGAAACAACTCTCTCTCTCTCTCTCTCTATATATATATATATATATATATATATATGTATTGAATATATCAACTACATCTTTTCCTTCCCACGAGGGGAAGGAAACAAGTCTCTCGATGTCCTCTTCCGTCATGTGGAGGGAGACAGTGGAGATGATGGGGCCCTCCTGACACGCTCACTTGACCTCTTGTTGAGGCTCTTCTCCAGGTCCAACTGATACAAAGAAATTAGATATGAATCAATATTTATTATACATTAAAATCAAATATATGTACACACAAAATCAATTATTTTCTTACCGCCAACAAATAGTCGCTCTATAAGTCCACCTCAAATGCTCGTGGACGATCAGGCATGACAAGAACCTACAACAATTCAATAAATATAATCACTTATAAATAACATTAGAAATTTTGAGATTAACTATTATAAACAACAACTAAAACGAAGAAAATTCATTCATACCTCCGTCAGTGGTTGTGAGCTAGCCACAGTTGTGGCCACTTCATTATCAACATACTATCGCAGATGAGGAGGTGTGTCTGACATCATGAGTTACATGTCATACAATACACGTTATATCTAACATGAAACATGGAATAAATATAATCAAATGAATTAAATTAACATGAAACAATTGTACCTGTGTGAAGCTCGTATGATGTCTTTGCTCTGTGTCTGTGGTAAAGGTTGAGGGTCTTGTGGAGAACTGATGCACATGCATAATTTTTTTTGTCAATCCTTAATATGATTATGTAATAAATATACGTATTAATTAAAATGATTAAATTGATACATACCTCAGGACTCGTCGAAGGGACAAAAAATGGGCCTAGAGGATCACTGCTAGGCCTAGCAACACTTTGACCCTAAATTTTAAACAATGTCAATAAATGCTAATTAATTAATCATTCACTATACATATAAAATGTGATCAAATTAGTAATTTACCTGTGTGTCAATGCCAAATGTCTCGTTCAGGAACTGATTGGTGACAAGCCCATCATCTGCACCATCTCCGACATGAGTGCCAAATGTGCATAGGGATCTGCATGAAGTGCACATGTGACCACGATGCATAGAAGGCTCCCCCTCAACTAATGGGCTCATGGAATGGATGAGGGTCTGTGTCAAAGCATTAATGGTACCTAGAGTGTTGGCCTCTACATGTTCCTTCACAAATAAAGGAATAATCACATGCTCATGTCGTGGATGGACCACAGGTGCCCTAACACATTAGGGTCATGACGTGCTCTTGGCCTCTCAAACGATGACCCCCCACCTCTACCCTGGGAGTCTAACATATCAAAATAATTGGGGATCTCCCTAAGGACAAACTCACAATATAATTTCTTCAAAAAATACATGGGGACCTCGTGATTGTTGCAAGGAGGGGCATCAAAAACCATCCACCATCTATCCCAAAAATTATTTCTAATAGCATTGTGTATGCACCAATGGATGGGGAATCATTTAGTACCCTCTCTAACAGTATTTTGCTCATCGGGTTTTCTAAATAATGCACATATACTACCTTTTGGTATTTCTTTTTCTTTAACATCTTCATATGATAATTTATTTGCATAAAATCTTTTTTGTTCATCCCTCTTAGCCCGCCAAATATCTAACTGACCACTAACTAAGGTTATCTGAGTGTTAATGGATTCAAGGGATGATACCAATTGAGCCCTCATTGGATTGGTTTGTCCGGATTCTTTCAATCGAGCAATGAGTCTTTCTAATTCAATTTTGCCTCTCTCTATTTCATTTATTATATTTTCTTGTGTGCCTAGCGGAGGTCTTGCAATTGGTTCAGGTTGTGGAATTTGTTGTTCTTCTTAAGGAGGGTTTTGATTTTGAGGTTCTTGGGGGTTTTGTGGATTTTCCGGTTGATAATGGACATTTTCTGATAAAAAATCAATTGAAATCCATCTAAATAAACAAATCTAAAAGAAATTTATAAAAACCCTACAAAAGAATATCAAAAACCAATAAAACAATATGGAAAACATATTAAACAATACAAAGTTAAGTTTATATCACTTACCTCATTGTCATGGGTGTGCTTGTTGTCTTGGATTTCGTCGGTGAGGAGGCATTTTGGCAAATGGTGGTGAAATTTCGCTGTCAAACCCGCATATGCACTGTTGGAGAGCCAAAAAACAAGATAAAAATGATAGGCCGCGGGTCTGCAGCCCATCATATAACTTTTTGGTCATCAGAATAGCGCGTACGCGCTATTGAAAATTAGAAAAAAAAAAAAATTTGTCATCTTTTTGGCACCACAACTCAATGCATATGCCCAGTATTAATAATGTATTTTTTATTTCTCTTTTACTGCATTCTCATAGAATAGGAAATTGGGCAAAAATTTGTAACGATGAATTAATCAAATCCAACACAATCCAGAAGCGATTAAATGAATTGTGGTCATGGATACAGAAATAATGGAGAGACCCAGAGCAATCAAATGTATTGAATAATAAGGTTACCTCAGATTGTATCTAGAGTAGTTAATCAAATCTCTCAAATATCTGTGGCAGCTATAGAAGAAAAAGGAATAAAAATCTCTGTGAATCACTAGGATCCAAAGGCATACATCAAGGATGATTGCAATTTTCCAAATCTTGTTCTGTAATGGTCAATCAGTGTGACTAACATTTCGAGGGTGGTTTCAATCATATTCACTGGAAAGTGGAAACTGAAAAAATAGAGTACACATGTATGAAAAAGGGCCAAGGGTAAGCAGAGAAATGTTTAAGTTGTGAGCAAAACTACAAAACAAATATCGAAAGATTATTGTGTTTTTCTTTGTAGGGTTTTAAATCATTTTATGGCAGTCAGGTGGGACAACTAAGCCATAATCCATGCCAGACAGATAGTGGTAAACTATGGCTAGCATTTAAAGACCCTGGCTTCCTAAGGATGCATTCAAAACCTATATGCAAAATGGACCATATTGTACTAGCTGTGTGTTGGTTATGTAAGATGTAAACAAATTTTCATTCAATTCTATAGTATTTGTGGAATCCATGTCTTCCTAGGGAATGGTTGTTCGTCATATGTTGAAGCCGAGGGAGACGAGAATGGCTACGGTGCCTCCCGCTAGGATTTCGAAGCCCTACATGGTGAACACGGTGGCTATGAAGGCTCCTTGTGTTTTTTTCTTCGTGTACTCAGACATGATCATGGTGGACAAGGGATAATCGCCACCAATTCCAAACCCTAGCTAGAAGTGAAAGAAACAGAGCGTTGTCATCACAAATTTTGCCTTGTGACCGAAGGAGAGGCCTGTCCCTAAGGCACTAATGACCATTAACATTTACGCAGCTTTTCGACTGAAAAGACTTAAAAATCCATGAAACAACAACAGATGGGTTTGGCGTTATGGGCCGACCCAAGAAAAATTGCATAAATTTCAAAACAAATATCAAATAAAATTACAAACTGACTTGGATTGCACTTCTGGTAAAAATCTGAAACCTCTAAATCCACTGGTGGTCTGAGATTAAAGTGCATAGTTAAAAAAAATTGAGAAAGAAGACTTCTAATAGAGACAATGAGAACGATGCTGACAATTAGAGGAGAAGATAAAATTGCAATTAATGAAGTCATTAATGGAGGTGTCAGAAGAATGATTTAAAAAAAAAAAAGTTTATACACCTGTCACATGTGTAGAAGATAAAATTGTAATCAATGCAGCTGCTGGAATAATTATTTGATTTTTTGTTGAAGAAAATTGAAAATTATCATTGCCTTTTTCATCAGCAGCCAATAGAATTAATAAAAAAATGTTTTTTTCAATCCCAAAAATACATGCAAATGAGTAAACCTTTTGCAAACATTAGTTTGTCAATGAAAATTTTAAATTTTATAACTAATATGGAACTTGGTGATTCCATTAGTTTCCTACCAAAGGTAGGAACTAAAAAGAATGAAAGAATAATGTTGACTTAAAAAGGCAATTGAATGAATTAAAGTAGTGTGGAATTTCAAATTGAAGGTTCACATTCAATCCATTTTCAATTTTTCAATCTATTAATCTATTTTACTGTACTTGTTGTTGCCTAGTATATTTTGTATTCACTTTGCATAATTAGTATATTTTTAATTTTTCACAGATCAACTAATCACAATTAATTATTTATAAATTAAATTTATCATTTATAGTATTTCAACCTTTTGATGACATTATTTATAGGTACACTAATTACCTTTATTACTCTAATTGCCTATTATTTTAGGAATAGATTCGTTGGATTTTGAGATAGTTAATTTGTACTATGTTCTTCAAAATCACATAATATAGTACTATTTATTTATTTATTTTCTTTAACATGTCTTTTAATATTAATAAAACATGATTTTTAATCTATTAATGGTTTAATAACATACCACATGTCATTGTTTTAAATTCTATTTATTATTTTTTGGATTTGATTATATGTATTTTTATGTCCAACATTTTCAATCCCACCATATAATCTATTGTCAAAAAAAAAATAGAAAAGAAGTCTATCTTATTTTGATATTTTTACATTCTCACTGTTGTAAACATTTTGTCATAAATAATTTCATCTATCAATTTGTAATTGTTCAAAATGTATGGAAAACTTTTAATATATAATAATATAAAAATTCAATTAAAATATTATAACAAATTAATACAATATAATAGAATTAGTGTAGTATGACTAAAATTTAAAAAAATAATACAAAAAAATCTTAATTTATAAAAATATATATTTTTAAAAAATTACAATTTACTTAATAATAAAATAAATCATAAAAAAATTGTGAAACCCAAGAACAATATACATATCTAATAAAAATTAGCTAAGAACAATATATTCCAAATATCATTTTAATAAGAAAATAAACTACCTACATGCATTTAATGAATATTGAATATTGAGCATATAATGAATATTTAATATTGAGCATTATTAATGAATATTTTGTACAATTAATTTTCAAAAGTAAAAATTGATTTCTCTCTCTTACTATTTTTGGTATAAGCCAATAGAATGAGAAATAAATAGTAATTTTATAAACATAAAAATAAATAAATAAATAAAATTATAGTAAAGTTGTCTAAAGATTTTAATTCTTGATTTTGATTGGGACAATTAATGAAAAAATTGAACTAAAGGGTTCCACTAGTATCGGCAGGAACTAATAATAACTCATTTGAAATATTTGTCTTTTTCAACCAATTAAACATCAAGGGAGTATGTAGAGTGTTTAAAACCTTTTCCTTTTGATTTTTCATTTGCGCTTAAAAATATCAGAGGAATTAAACTCTCCAAACAACTTTTTTTTAATACTTGGTTTTCTTTATAATAGACTTGGATATGTTGCATAAGTACAACATCCAAAATGGAGATAAATTATATTTGAACATGAATTCATGCTATCAATGCTTAAAACATGGCCAAAGAGGAGACATGTCACTAAACCCCACCAAAATTGCAAAAATTCCTTGGTAAAGAAATATTGACGAAAGATAAGAAACCAACTAAGAACTATTATGACACAAGAAGAACATCGAGGAACTCAAGAATCCCTTCATATAAAAATTATCTTGAGTAAGACATTGATTTTGAAACACAAACCAAATGAAATAATTGCATTTGAGCCAAGAATTGTTTTTCATACCTATTTCCACAACATACCTATTTCCACCAAGACACCTCTATACCTCCAAACATCTATCTATCAAGCTCCAAGTACCCTAAAAAAATACTCTATTTACTAGATGATTCACTACTCCATGCCAAAACATCACACGTTGTCATGCAATTGCACTCCTAAGAACCAAGAATCTGAGTCAACTTGTTCCAATCCACACAAGATGCACATCAAGGGACCTTGGAAGTGTGACTTAAGCACAATTTATCCCAAGTAAGATATTGGTTTTGAACCACCAACCACATGAAATAATTGCATTTGGGCCAAGAAAATTTTCTCCACACCTATTCCACCAAGGCACTTCTATGCCTCCAAACAATTATCTATCAAGCTCCAAGTACCCTATGTAAACATAGCACTCACTTGTTGAGTCACTACTCCATACTATAACATCCCACCCTATTAAGGTAAGAAGAAAGAATATGAGTTAACTTGTTATGATCTTCCTCTAAACCATCTAAAGGCCATTTACAAGAAGCTTTATGTCTATATCCCACTACTAGGCTTAAAATTTAAGTAATCTTATAATTAATTACATTATCTCAATCTAATTATGACAAAGGGGTCGGAGGTGTGGATACATGGAAAGGAGAGGAGGATTGCCATCCCAAGAATATGTCCAAGAAAGAGCTTTGTAGCCCTTATTGTAGAACCAAAATAGACCACTCTTAAGTAGTTAAGCCCTATTTTCAAAGTGTGTCAAATTATAGAACCCCTTCCCTCCAAAGGATAAAGAGGAACATCCAAAATGTTAACACTATTTAAACAGTTATGCTTGAGCATATGAGCCCAAATCTAATTATGATTGGTACACCAATGCTAATATAATTTGGTTGTGAGAGATTTCCTATTCAAGATGGAAAAACAAATACCAAGACTCCCTTAATTCTTTATCCAACATGCAAACTCCCACTTAACTAGGATCTACTTAGAAGTTTGTAAATTTCCACTCCAAAGAAATTGATGGAAGATAGTATCAAATTCCTTAAAAAATAAAGAACAACCACTTGAACAAAACTCATGTAAATAGGAAGATCCTAAATCATTAATTAAAGAAGAGGAACCCAAGTACCAATGAAAGCCACTGATGAGTCCAATAATTTACCTTTTGATGCAACTTATCAAGCAAGTCCTACTAGAATGCCATACATTGTCTATTGGAAACAAAAGGGGGAACAAATAGATAGAGAAAGACGGGAGACTCAATTTGAAACCTTGCAATACTAGCAATCCTCCACTGGGTAGGTATTGGAGTGTTGAAAATGTTGAATGCATTGAGAAGATGTTGGTATTTTTGTCATTGATGTCAAAACCCTTGTACTAATTGGTTGATAATGGGTTATGCTTTAATATCATGGTGATTAGACATGTGATTCATTTTGGTAACAATTTATACAGATGGATGCCCATGTTCCCTTTATGATAATATATCTTCTAGGTATATCTATGGTATTTGATGAATGGAGAATTAATGAAGGCTTGGATGGATTTAAATGGTTTTTGTATATTATATTTTTCCTGAGTATCCTTGCTATATGGATATTCTTGCAATATATCATAAAGATTTTTTTATATTATTGTTGTATTCTATATCCAAACAGGTTCATCTAGTTTGATTGGCTCAAAATTCTTCTAGATCAAGTCATGGACTTGGTTGTGCCCTTCCATTAGTTTCAAAATGCATATATGTTTAGGTAGTTGTGCTATGAAACTTGCTTATCTTATGCATGACCTATCTTTAGGTCTTATAATAACATGGTATCAAAATTTCATATCTAACTAGACCCATGTCTCAATGTTTTAGTAGAGGATTTAGATTTACAATTGGCCTTCTAGACTTTATCTTATGATTATGTATAAAAAGAACCCTCACTTCATTTTGGAACAATGAAAGATTAGAGCCCCAAATTGAAGGCATCTATCTTTAGTTACACACTCTCAATCACATATTCATTGTATTTTCATATTAGGGTTTACTCTATCATACTTATAATAGATCTTAATATTTCATTTATGCATTTTAGCTCATAGAAATTCAGACATACTCAAGATTCACAAGCACTATGCATTTTATTTGTCATATTTGATTATTTGAGTAGGTGTGAATCACCAAAATAGGGGGTGACCAAGAAAAGCCCCTATTAGCCCCATACACAAACAAAATAAAAATGATTAAAAATATAATATTTGTAAGTGTAGAAGACCCTAAATTCAAATTTGAGAGCACTAGAGCTATCTTGGGATTTAGAAAAACTTTGTGCAAGTTCTTATGGCATGGAACCCAAGGTACAAAATTCCATTTTCATCTTTTCCTTTGGTACAAAATGCCATTGACATCCTATTCCTACCAATAGTTAGTAAAATTTGAGGTGTAGGAAGACACAAGTCTTAAGACCTTAGTTACATAATTATATGTCTTTCTATGATTTTGACAGTTGGGAATTTAGATATGAAAACTCATTTATCCTATTTCATTTTTTGGTACATTCAAATTCCTCTCCATTTTATTCTGTGCTTGCCTTTTAGTCAGATTATATCAAATTTGTTCTTATTTAGTTCATTGTAAATCAATATCATCTCTCTCCTTCTTAATTTTGAGTAACAAAGGAATACAAATCCAAAAAGAAAAGATATTGCATTAAAATCCCCCTAATTAGGTGGTGTTGATCTAATTTTTCTTGTGATGGTTTCATATTCCAATGTGTGTTATGAATTGAGTGATCTCCATTTTCATATCTTAGCATTTCATACTACACAAGGCCTTCTTAAGTGGTCAGGGAGTACACTTATCAAAAACTAGAATTATGGGATTCAAATCTTCCTCAATGTTTTTAGAAAGAGGTCTTCCAAGAGATATAACCCCTAGAGGGTTCCCTAATACAAGGGTATGATAATTATTTTGTAACCAGGTGAGATCAATTTTAATAGCATCTACTACTCTATTAGACTCTTTTGTAGATAAGACACCATTTTTTGTAGAAGCTATGGATTGAACTTGATCAACGAGGTTCTTTACGGGAAGAATATAAATACTACCATTAATCTCCTTTAAACATGAAGAAGAGATAGGATAGGGATCTATCTGCACTATCTACTAAAGAGACTCGAAAATACCATCTTCACCAACCTAGTTTATATCAAAATTATCAATAGGGTTAACTCTCATACTCTAGACAAAATTATTATTAATATTATGAGAAGAAGTTTAAGTATTCAAACTTTCTACCTTTTTAGAGTATTTAGACTTTCTACCTTATTATATTTAGGATCAAAAAGTTCTATGCTAGACCTTTATCTCCAAAACTTACCTTGATATTAGTGCCCCAATCACAACATTTCCCTCAACATTTATACTTTCATTAGCAAGTGAGGTTGAGTTAATAGGGTGACCTACTCCCTTATAAATACCCTTTTCTAAAGTAATTTCATTAAACCCTCTAGAATAATTATATAAATCAGGGTTTACATTGTTAACCACATCATAAATTAGAAAATAATTTTAAGGTGTATTTTTTCTGAGTTTAACAAAAAGATCAAAATCAATAATCGCTTTAGCAAGAAAAAATATATTGGGCCTTTAACAATGCCTTGTTGCCAAAGTATAAATTTAGATCTAATATTGCAAGAATGGGGTAAAGGAAGGGATCTAGAGAGACTAAAACACATCTTGCAATTATAATTGAATATTGCAACATGCATGACAATTTAGACAAAGAAACCCAAGCCACAATCAACCTCAAATGATTTTAAGGGATTTGAAAAAGGACTTCACAAGGATACATGAATATAGTTCTACACAATCCAAAGTCATTCTCGATCTAGGATTTTTCTCTTGGCTTCCTCCAAGTCAAATAGAAGGATACAAGTATTGAAAAATGCTACTTGAAAAATAGAAATGCAGTGCATGTATAAAATAGTTTCTTTTAAAATTAGACAGAGGAATTGAATCATCCCTAACCTAAATATTAATAACTTAGGATTTCATGTCTTTGACTTGCCAAGATGTAAAATCATTACCTACCTCAATCATAAAAAAATGGAGTGATACTTATTTTAGTTTATCATTCAATAACATAGTGCTTCATAATCATTTTTCCTCAAGGATCAAATAGGCAGTGATGACATATTAAAAGGTTTAGGTTCAATATTGTGGTTTATCAAGTCATATCCTAGATTGTTCAAGGGCTACTCACATTTACAAAATTAGAATCCTTTAGATTGGAAACCTTAGATGCATGGACATCCTTTCATGTACCCCAATGGATAAAAATTAGGGCTTACACCCATTTTCCTATCCCTTCACACATTTCTGCAAAAGATCTTAGAATTGAACCCCTCTCTGTTCGGTACCTTGCATTCTTCTTTGAAATGATTGAGTATTTTTCTTTTAATTGGGCAGGGCTATTGATCTCAGATCAAGTTGTCCTTAGTTGTCAAAAAGATCACTTTGGTTGTTCATTGATCCCCTATTTTCTATTGATCCCATGTTTCCTATTGATCTATGAAAAATTCTAGAGTTCCATGTGAGGAATCTAGAAGAAGTTTCTAGAAACTATTTTTAAATTTTTTTTTTTTTGTGTCAAAAAGTCATTTCTATCCCTAGCTAAATTTTCACTAGCCATCAAAAAAATAGGAATTGTTTGTTAAATAATAATTAAAATAAACTTATCTTTCAACTTTAGAACATGACTAATTTTGATTCTAAAAACTAATTGTGACCACAACTGGAAACATTAGTTCCCTGCCTATGTATTTTGATTGTAAAAGTTATAGACAAGGACTAATAAAATAGATTTTGGACTTAAAACCTATGTTTTAAGTATGATAAATTGAATGTACTCATAATTTAAAACTGAGGACAACTCTTTCAATTATTAAGATTTATTATATATTAATTATATATTCTCCCCCTCCCCACTAATCTCTCTTTTCCAAATTATATTTCTCTCTCCCACTCTTTCACACCCTCTTTATAATGGCACTGGCTAAATAGCCCAAAATTTGCACCACCTTGGGGCCCTCTTTTTTATGGTCATGTATGCCCATCTACTTGCCTGCCTTGTACTCCTCATTATGCCACTGTCCTTAGCTCATTACTAACATCATTGACATTTTCATCGAATCAAGACACGATTGATACCATTGATTTCACTATTGTATTCTTTGATTAATTTTAACAAATAATAATCTAAACCATTAGAAATAGCCATTAAGATCTGAACCATCATATTATGGAAATGTGAAAAGAAAACCTAAGTGTTCTCCTTCATTAAATATATGCTTCTAAATTGTTGTTTGAACATTACCCAAATCTCTGCAGCCCTTATAATATTTAGTCTTGAGTAAAAGTTGGCTTCAAAATTAATTTAAAAAATTATTTTTTTTATTACTATTTAAAAATCTTAACTTGTATTAGAAAATTATTAAATGTATTATGATTTTAAAGTAAGTCTTAAGTAAAAGTTGGCTTCAAAATCAATAAAATTATTTATATTTTTATTACTAATTTAAAAACGTAAGTTGTATTAGAAAATTATTCAAATGTATTATGATTTTTAAATTAAAATATTTATTAAAATAACTATAATATATGAGAAAAATTATTTTATTTTGAAATTTTTAGGATCCAAAATGTAACCTTATTTTTTATTTTAGTGTTTATTATTTATTTTGTTAGGTTATATCACATTATTATATTTTATGTTGTTGAAATATTTTTGAACAATAAATATAATCTTATTTTTAATTTTTTTTGTTTGTTATTTGTTTTGTTGAGTTACATTTTTTGTTCTTTTATGTTTTGATCTTCTAAAACTATCAGATTTTTAGAAGAAAATATTATAATAGTAATTATAATTAAAATAGAATATATTATCTTATAATTAATAGTACAAATAAAATTTGCACAATTATTATTAAACTTAAAAATAATATTCTAATTATTATTTCAATAGTTCTCTTAGAAAATAATTAAAGATAATATAATCAAAAAGTGAAAATATTCATATTTTCAATTTAAATTTATTTTTTATTTAAATTTAAAATGTAAATATTGACTTTTATATTTTAATGTGTGATAATTTTAAATTTAAATTTGAAGGACAACGGCGCAAACTTTGGCAACGAGTTTTGCAAATTTTGGCAAAGATTTTTGCAATCTTTGGTAGAGATCTTTTCCGTAGGCATTTAAAGAATGTCGCTAAACCTGGTTAGCGAGATTTCCTACAAACTCCAACATCTCTAATGAGCTGCCAGCCAATCTTGCTGGTGTCACTACCAATTCTAATGATCGAGGTGATGGCAAGGTAGCGATGATAAAAGGTAACATCGTGCATGATCTAGCAGATAAGGATGAAACCAGGTGCGATCGTTCCTCTCCCCAACACTCTGAATTTATTTCTCCATTTACTCCGTCTGTACCTAATGGTATTAACCACTCCACGAACAATCTGAATGCATCACTTAACATTGGTAGCAATGCTACCAGAGACAATGGCATCACTGGTTTTAAGTCAAAATCCTTCTTAGAAGCAATTTCAGGTTCAGTTCCTGCAGTGGTCTTTGGTGCTCACTTCACCAAATCTCCCCATGATGAAAACCCCACAAATGGTAAGCAGTTTGGGGGCCCTTTTGTGTTTCATGTTAGTCCTAACCATGAAATGTTGGCTGAGATAAGAAATGAAAAAGAGACATTAAGAAACACTACCATTTTCTTCTCTGCAGTTGAAATTGATAAAGTTCCTGTAAGGAAATTTTTAGACGATTGGTTTTATAACTATTGGAATTTGAAGCTTGGTTATCAGATTTCCTTTTGCCGGCAAATACAAAGAGGTTTATTTGTTATCTTTTTTAATAACTCTGAATCTCAGCTTGCACTCCTTAAAAAAGAGTATTGGAATGTGGGTAGCACCACATTCTGAGCTCTGGCTTGGAACACTGAGGCCAATTTAGAAGAAATCATTGCTCTTTCGACTCCCAGATGGGTCCTTATCAAGAACATTTCTCCTTTTCTATGGAGATTCATCCCTTAGCTTGTGGAACCCCTTGGCAAATTCCTGTGTATGGATGACTCAGCAAGACTGGTCCCTCACCTTGATGCTAGGATTCTTTTAGCCCTAAAACTGGGTAATGATTTACCAAAAGAGTTAACTATTTACATTGCTGATGAAGTAATCTTTTGCCTTGTCGAAACCCTAGGTGGTTTGAATTCTTGTTTTCTTTGTAGAAAGGAAGGGCATCTCAGGAGAGATTGCCCTATCATTAAAAACAAGACTCCAAAAGGCCCTAACCCTTTGAACACCCCCTTTGGTTCCAACTTGAACGTGTCCACTGTTGATAAACCCAACACTTTGCCTCCTCCATTTGTTGCCTCGTAATCTTTCCCCCCCACCTCTATGCTACATCCATCCTTGCAAAATGCTTCTATTAATAGCATCATAGATGTTGATGGCTTTTAAATTGTTATGAAAAAGAGGAAAAATTGGTCGAATAAAAACCTTGTGGCCCCTAATGAGCCAATCTTCCCCCCCCCCCCCCCCCCCCCCCCTCCTATAGGTAATATGAGTGTTCATGTGCAAGAATTTGCCAAGCCTTCCACTCCCTCCACTTCAGCTCCTAAAACTCCCTCCATTCTAAAGCTTCTAGTTAAAAACTTCAAGGAAATTTTGGATGACTATATTGTGGAGGTCATACCAGCTATATCTTCTACGATTAAAAACTACCCATTGATGCTGGATAATTCCTCCCCACCCTTGTCTGAAAGTGAGGATATCCCCACTTCAAAGAGGAAAGGGAGACCCCCTGGTTCAAAAAAAAAAGGCGAGGGTAATAAGGTTCAAAATAATACAATTTCGGGTGATGCTCCTTCTATGGAGGATAATATGGATTTTGAAGCGTCCATTTCTAAAATTCTATCTCAATGAATTGCATCTCTTGGAATATTAGAGGACTTGAATGTCTTGATAGGAAATTTGTGGTTAAGAATTTTCTTAGTGCTAAGGGTAATATTGATTTAATCATGTTGCAAGAAATTAAAGCTACTGGATTCATTTTGGAATCCAGTCTTAACTTTATTTGGGAAGATGTTGTTAAAGTTTACACTAATCGCCCTTAGGGAAGAGGAGGTGTGGCTATCTTACTCAACCTAAAGTGGGGTCCTCAGATTAAATGTTATGGTATCTCTCCGTGCAATAGAGCTATTTGTTTGATTATGAACTATAATAATATGGAATTTGGTATATGTGTTGTTTATGTTGTTAATGATTACTTTATTTTGGTCTTGGTTCAACTTGCTCCCTAATATACCGTGGTTATTTGGAGGTGATTTTAATATGATAGAACACCAGGATGATAAAATGGGAGGTCTTCCCTTCTCCTGGAAAGATCAAGAAAGAACTACTTGGAATAACTTTAAAAATGCTAAATCTTTATTTGATCCCTTAAGTGGGAATAGAAACATCAACCCAGGGCTTTGGTTTACTTGGTGCAATTTTCGAAAAGGGTAGGATAGAATCTATTCTAGGCTAGACCGATTCTATCTCAACAGCAACTTTTTCTCTGTTCTCCCTGATAAGCATCATAGTATTCTGAGTGTCTTCCCTTCCACTCTTTTGGATCATCTTCCTATCTTCATATCTATTAGTTTTGGTCCTTCCCCAATCCACAATAGTCAAGGTAGCCATAAGTTTATTCTCAATACTAATCTTCTGAAAGATGAAGACACCCTTACTACTATTTCCATTATAAAACTTATCAATGATTCTCATTACCCCTCCCTATCTCACATTGATAGATGGAAGTTGAATGTTGTTGCTTGGCAAAAGTTACTCAAAATTGTTGGTCAAAAGAGAGCTAAAGAATTTAGATTTAAAGAGTCTTGGCTGAATAATAATATTTATAATGCGGAGATGGCTATTCAAAATAACTATGATGATCCTTATCTTTATCTTCAACTTGCTTATGCTAAGAATGCTCTTAGGAAGCATCAACATCTTAAAGCTTTGGGGGCTAGGGTTCATTCAAGAGCTCATTGGCTTCAATTCGAGGATAGAGGTAGTAAGTTTTTCTTCAATCTTATTAAACATAAGTAGGCTAAAGAGAATATTGATAAATTTTTAATTAACAATCGGATGATCACTGATTTGGATACTATTAAGGAAGAGTTTTCCCTATTTTATGAGGATCTCTTCACCTCTGAGGATTCTCAAGATGCTAAGGCTCTTCGAAACCAGTGTAGAGGTCTTATTCCCAAAAGGATCTCAGATAAGGATGCTTCCTTTCTTGAGAAACCTTTAACTATTGAGGAGATTGAACAATCCATTAATTCTTGTAGTAATGAAAAAGCTCGTGGTCCTGATGGGCTGCCTGCTGAATTCTATAAAACTAATAGCAATTGGATTTGTAAAGTTCTTCTTGATGTTTACAATGAAGCCAGTGATACTGGTACTTTGGGTAGAGATATTGATTCTGGAATTATCAAATTCATCCCCAAGGAGGGTGATAAATCCCTTATTAAAAATTGGTGTCCCATAACCTTGTTAAATCTCTCATATAAAATCCTTGCTAAGATTATGGCTTGTAGACTGGAGAATATTCTTCCTAAGTTCATCTGCCCTTCCCAAACTAGCTTTGTTAAAGGTAGATTTATCCTTGAGAACATAATCACTAGTTGGGAGGCCCTCAATTGGGCTAATCACACTAATCAAAATGCTGCTATGTTTTTACTAGATTTTGAAAAGGCTTATGACAGAGTTGAGTGGAATTTCATTACTATGATGCTTGATGCTTTTGGATTCCCTTCTTCTGTGAGATTGTTAAAATGCTCCTTAAAGATGCACATGCTCAGGTCGATGTTAATGGATCCCTATCAGCCCCCTTCCCTTTGGGTAGATTGATTAGGGAAGGATTCCCTCTTTCCCTAGCCCTCTTTGTTATTGCCTCAGAAGCGCTTTTCTATATCCTTAGGGACAACACTTTATCTGCTGCGGTTAAAGGTATCACCCTTCCGGATGATAAGAATCTTATCAATTGCTAGTTTGTTGATGATACCTCCCTCTTATTTGAAGCCTCTAAGTCTAATTTTGAAGCTATGATTAGTAAACTTAATTTCTTTTGTAAAATATCTAGAGCTCGGTTATCCCATTCTAATTCTATTTGTCTTGGATGGAAAAGCCAACCTCCTGATTGGTTTGAAAAATTTGGTTTTAAATGGGGTGGCCTGTCCAAACTTGTTAAGTATTTGGGTATCCCCTTCTCTGTTGAGCCATCCTTAAAGGAAATGTGGAGGTGGATCAAGGATAACATCCATAACAAGCTTAACAAATGGCACAATAGGTCTTTGTCTCTTGCGGGCAGAATTTAAGTGTGTCAGAAAATCCTTTCTTCTTATAATATTTACTATGCTTCTTCCTGGATGTTTAATGATTATCAAGTGCTAGAAATTCAGAAGGCCATTAGAAATTACCTGTGGTCTGATGGTAAAGGAAATAAAAAGATTCATTCTATTAATTGGACTTGGTGTCATACCGATAAGCTTCTTGGGGGCTTGGGTCTTAGGGACCTTAAGTTAAATGGTCTAGCTTTTGCCTCTAAATGGATCTTTCATGGTTTTAAGGGAGAGGACCCTTGGAAAGTCTTGATTCGTAATAATATTGGAAGAGGATATCCAAAAAAGGCTAAGTTTTGGAATAATGGTGATTTTCCTATCATAGTTCAAGGCTCTATTGTTTTTAAGTCCATTTGGAAAGCCTAGGACCATGTTAGGCATTTCATCACCAAAAAGGATTTCTTTGATAATAAGACCCTCCATGGTGAAAGGTCCATTTGGTGGAACCTTAAGCTAGGCAATAAACCCCTTGCTCTTACCCAATGCTGCTCTACCAAGTTCTGGGCTAACCACGGGATCAAGCAGTTTGCTGATATCTTTGAAAAGGACACCCTTATTTAGTGGGATGAGTTAAAGAATAAATTTAACCTTCCTAATGTTCATAAGAAGACTTATAATATGATTATTAAGGCTAGTAAGGATATCCCTACTTTATATCATGTTGATTTTGACATGTATCTGAAAATTAAATGGCCTGGCGGTATCATAATCTTTAAACTCAAAGGTAACGATATTTACAAAGTTATCAACCACAATGAATATATTATAAAGCATATTAATAACATTTGGTATACTGATTTGGATATTCGCACTTAGATGAAACGGTTTGAATATCTTTGGAAAAGTTCTATTGATCCCAAAATTAAATGTTTTAAATGGTTGCTTATTCTTAACAAGCTTCCTACTAGAAGCTCCTTCTCTAATACTAATTATTGTAGCATCTGCAGAGTTCCAGAAACAGGAAGACATATTTTATTTGAATGCAACTTTTCCAAAGAGGTTTGGTTAATGTTTGGTATATCTATTCCCACTACCTTTACCATTTTTGAAATTGTTACTAGATTTATTTGTAATGCTAAAAAAGATGTTAACATGTTTTGGGATATTCTCTCAGTGAACATTTTGTGGTAGATTTGAAAGTGCAGAAATGAAGAAAGGTTTCAAAAAATACCCAGGTTGCTTACTGAGTCTTTTCAAAGTCTCACTTATTTTAAAAACTTTTCGTAGGTCCAAATTACGATGAAAACTAGCAAGTCGAAGTTCAAAAGGCTGCTCAAAGATGGTCATGCTACCTTCTTTGCTAACTAGGTTAAAGATGAGCACTTATGGAGACAACACTTGGATAATTTTAACATTTTCAATCAAACTATTAAATGCATCATCAAGGAGGTCAAAAGGACACTCCAGAGTTTCACTAGCGATATGATCTATATGCTGAAACAAACTCAAGATCAGAAGAACCTGGTTTGGATGGAAGGCACTATGGGCTGCACAGCGTGGATGGATACTTATGAAGATGTGCTTCATTAGTTGCTCCTCTTGCTCTCTCTCTCTCTCTCTCCCTCTCTCTCTCTCTCTCTCTCTCTCTCTCTCTCTCTCTCTCTCTCTCTCTCTCTCTCTCTCTCTCTCTCTCTCTCTCTCTCTCTCTCTCTCTTAGATTGTATGTAGTTCCTTTTTTTCGTTGTGAGGCTTGTCCTCTGTTGTTCTGGATTCATACAAACTTATTGTATGATTTTTGAACCTTTTATACTTAATACAAAAAAAAATTAAATTTGAAAATAATAATCTATTAAAAATATATATTACATTATTTTAATTAAAATAGTCATAAAATAATTATAACACCTTAAAAATTCATTGTATTATTTTATTATAAACTATGAATATTAAAATATTAATAATTATAATTCCTTAAAAATATTCATACATGAAAATTTAATATTAATGTTAATTTTAATAGTAATCAATGCATTAAAACTATAAATGTTGAATAATTTTTTCAAAAAAAATTGTTTTTTAATAAAATTTTAGAAAAAATATTATTATTATTATAATTTAACTATAATACATTTTATTCTCTTATAACTATTTTAAAAATGTAATTTAAAGTGTACATTGATATTTATAAAAAAAATGATACTTCATTTATTCCCCATATTCATATGTTTCTTGTAAATTTTTATGACTACTTTGTAAATCATTTAAAAAAAATTAAAACAGATGTTAGCATTTTGGCAACAATGCATATCTTTAGATAATCATAGTTTATTTTAGCATTTAGATTTTAATGTCAGTGTCTAATTAGCCGTCTTTGTTGATATGATCGAGTCTAGACTGAAAAAAATTGCCAATAATGAAAGGACAAGGCAGTACAAGAGAGGCATTTGAAGGCAACGACTACCTAGCCAGTTAATTCAACATGGTTGGATGCCATAACCCCTCATTTCATGCCATACAAACATCATAACTTGTTCCACTGTACCTCCATCACTGCAGTTTAGATTTGACTGTTTTCTGCACGCATGCGGTATTAGTACTCTGTTCAATGGAGAACTAGGTTATGTTTTAAAATTTTAAAAATAAATAAGTTAGAATCATTTTTTTATGTTTTATTATTATTGTAGTTAAAACTTTAACAATGTAAATTATGTTATTGGTATAATTATATGATTTTATGAGCTATAAAAAATTATTTAATATTATATTTTATGACTTATAAAAAATTTATGTTTTTAAGATGGTTTTAAAACTAATATCATAAAACAATATTTATAACATTAATTTTTCACATTCATTTAAAATAGAAATAATAGTTTAGAAATATATCTATATTACAATTAACAATATAAGAAACGTTCTTCATATTTAAAATAATAATCATAAAATGTTGATAAATATTTTTATCAATCATCTAATCGTACTTCAACTATTTTCAATTCAATATTTTTAGTATTTATATTTTTACTTCACCTCAAACTAAAAATATTGAACTTAAAGTACTCAAATTACAACCATTAGAAGAATGATAAAATATTTTTAAAATTATTTAATTATCTATACACAAATTTTTTTTCTAAAAATTTAATAATAAAATATATCTATAAGCTTAACTTAAAATCTGATTTTTAAATGTTATTATTTTAACTATAGTTTAATAATTGCATTTTGGATTTGATTGTGTGCTTTTTATAAAACTATATAAATGTAATTAGCTAATCATCTTAGTCTTAAATGACTAAGAAAATTAGAGTTTAGCTAATCATCTTAGTCTTGAAAGACTAAGAAAATTAGAGTTTAGCTAATTACATTTATATAGTTTTATAAAAAGCACACAATCAAATCTAAAATGTAATTATAAAACTATATATAAAATAATAATATTTAAAAATTAAGTTTAAGTTAATCTTATTATTATATTTTATTATTAAAGCTTGTTAATTAGCTAAACTCTAATTTTGTTTGTTTAAAATTATATTATTAAACTATAGTTAAAATAATAACATTTAAAAATTAAATTTTAAGTTAAGCTTGTAGTATTGAAAATAATTGAATTACAATTAGATGATTGATAAAAATATTTATCAACATTTTATGATTATTATTTTAAATATGAAAAATGTTACTTATATTGTTAATTGTAATACATATATATTTCTAAACTATTATTTCTATTTTGAATGAATGTGAAAAATTAATATTATAAATATTGTTTTATGATATTAATTTTAAAACCATCTTAAAAACATAATTTTTTTATAAGTCATAAAACATAATATCAAATAATTTTTTATAGCTCATAAAATCATATAATTATACCAATAACATAATTTACATTGTTAAAGTTTTAACTACAATAATAATGAAACATAAAAAATGATTCTAACTTATCTATTTTAAATTTTTTTAAACATAACCTAGTTCTCCATTGGAATGCATGTAGAAAACAATCAAATATGAACTCCAGTGATGGAGGTATAGTAAAACAAGTTACAACAAGAGCTCTTTAAGAGCTGGAGTCCCTGCCTTTAGAGATCATATCAAGGGTTAGTAACTGTGAGCATATGTACACGAAAACATGTTCAAATGTTTAATGAACTAGCTTATATATATATATATATATATATATATATATATATATATATATATATATATATATATATATATATATATATATATATATATAATAAGCTGAGAGATATCCTTCTCGAGGTGCCTATTGCACTAAGTGAGATTATGAAAATAGGCGCCTCGAGAAGGATATCTCTCGGCTTATTATATATATATATATATATATATATATATATATATATATATATATAAACTAGTAGCACTCGCGATGCAAAATGAAAGACATTATTTTTTTAAATTATAATTCATTATAGTTAAATATGTTATTAAATTTTTGTATTAATAGATATTTAATATTATTATGATTTCAGTATATTTTTTATATATTAATTTTAAAAATTTGCATAGAGAAAAAATAATAATAGTAATTTAAAAAGATATTTTTAAATCATATAGATATTTTTGTTAATTCCATTATGTATTATTCGATGATTAATTTGAATATTAATGATGGTTAGTTGACTTATGAACAGGTTTGTTAAGCAACTCTCAAAGGAAAGAAAGTTGCGACAAATCACATGATCTTGGGCCAATAATCTCATGCAAACAATCGAATCATCCGTGGAGAGTCTAATGTTATAGCCACATGATCCATGACGCTGTCAATTCATTTTTTAAATCTTCGTGTTTGTTTTTTATTTGAGATTCAAGAACGTGTGAATGCCTATTCCTATTCCTTTTCTTCCATATATTGTTTAATCCTGCTGCACAATTAAAATAAGAACTATTTTATAAAAAATCATGCATTCTAAAAAATCTATAACTAACCTTCACAAAAGTTTGTCTTGTTGTGTACGATGATCACAACTAGCTCTCTGCAAATAATATCATAGAACAATGTATAAATCAAGATAGCTTAAAATTTGTATTAAAAAAAACTATAATAGAAGGGATGTGTGAGATCAGAAGGCATATGATTACTTGCAGAAAAATACGAGATCACTTGTTACCGCTTCAAGTAAGATAAATTGCAGTGCATATTGAGTAATATATATAAGATTTTTCTTCCCACTCTTGTAATCGATCATTAAAAACTATTCACTTCCATCCATAATGCAATCAACCAATTCAAAACTTTGCTTCCATTTTCATAAGAACGCTTTTCTTGAGCATTTTTTAAAACGTGCAAACTGCCACATATTGAATACACCTGTGATTAAAAAAAACTTGTATAACCAAAGGTCGTTGATATGAAAAAGTCTCAACTCTGATCATGCTAAAATATAACGCTTCATTAAGATTTAAAATACCAATGTAATGGTTTGAATGTGTAACATTGCCGTTTAAGTTCTTTCTTACTTTTGGTCTTCCACTTTCGATAGTTTCTTAAATGTTTACATTAATTTTGTGCCTTTCAATATTCGTTATGTCATTGATTTCTAGTGATTTCTTACCATTATTAATATGCTATCGTCATACTAGCAGCTGCCTGTCAAATTTTTTTAAAATTGCTCATTGTTTACATTGAAATTTGCTCCCACTGTAGAAAGCCTCTCGGCTTAAATATAGTTTATATGTAGTTTGAAAATATTTTAAGTTGAATAGTATTTTAAAAAAAAAAAGTTGAATAGTTTTTCTGTGAAGTTTGAAGATTCAGTTAATATTGACAATTTTTTAGTCATAGAATTAAATTTCCCCACCGACTAACATGCAACTTGGACAAAACTGGTAAAAGTTGTATGCTGATGTGATGTAAATGTGAAAAATATCTAAGTTTTAATATTTATAATTTTATTTTAAAATAAATGATTGATATATTTTATTTTTAATAAAATCTAAAATAATTTATATGAAAAATTTAAAAACTAATATAAATAAATCTTTAATTTTACAATTTAAATTATATTTAGTTAGTGAATTAAAGTGTATTTTATAAAATTTAGAAACAAAAGACTTATAAAAGTTTAAATTGGTATTTTGTCTTAATTAATATTTTAATGAACGAATTTATTTTAACAAAAAAAATATTAAGTTTTGAACTAATTTAATTTAACAATATGTTTTTTCATATAGTATTATTAAAATGTTGAACATTATTAAATAAATGTAAGATAAAATTGTTAATTGTTTTAAATTAAAAAATTAATTTTATTTAATATATCATTCACATCTATCTACGAATAAAAAAATAATTTACTCTTTGGGTAGCATAGATAGTGCACATCTCGACATCCACGATCACCAAGAAACTGAAGCAAGAGAAATGGTACAAGATTCTGCCATGGAAAGACATGCTTGTTTGTTTGTAAGAACTAAAATTGCTATTTTATGTACAGCTGTTGTCTCCCAAGGACTAAAAAATTCAACCAAATAATATGATTTAATTATTAATTACAAATTTCTCCTCACAATTTTATCCCTTTGAAAGGCCAAATATATTATAATCATTCTAAGACAACTAATGTATTGCTCAACTTGTGAAATGATAAAAAGCTAAAACAATCAACCGCCATAAAAATTATATTGGTCACAAATGCGATATGCCAAAATTTGGGTCTAGTTTTATATAATTTGCTAGGTTTATTAGTCCCTGCCTTTTAAAGGCAAGGAACTAATGTTATCTTTTGCCCCCCCTAATTTAATTTTCGTTCAGATGGCTGTTGCTTTTTGTAAGGTTTTTGTCTTATGATTAAGAAAATCTAATTTTTGGGTACGAATTTCAAATTTTTGATTGGCCAGTGGCATTTTAGCTGGGGTTTTTGCAGTTTTTTGAAAAATAAAAATGCAACATAAATCAACACGCAGGCTTAATCTACATTTATTCCCTGTCAGGAAGCAAGTCGGTGGACAAAAAATGCAGTAAATGAATTTGTAAGGAAACTGACATTGTGGAGAGATAAAGTTTAACATTGTGTTTACTATTCAAATCAGCACAGAGTTGAAGGCAAGGAGACAAGGTATGTTTTACCTTTGCTGCTCCAGATGCATTTTTAGCTTATGATGATTTACAGAACATTGCAAGGTGATTTATAGATTTGTTTTTAGAAAAATTTCAGTAGTTTTTCCTTTGTTCGTTTTCTGTTCTCCTCTTTTTTGAGTTGGTATTTGGAATTTTATCAAGAATCACAGTTGGGTTTTCACGGAAAATTTAATGGAAAAATGGGGTTCATTTCAATTTTTCGACATTGATTTGTGTTGTTTCTATTGAATTGGGTCTCACTCCATTTGAGTAAGAGTTGATAAGGGCGATAAATTTTTTATTTTTGTTTCTTACAACCCTAGAAAAATGGTCGAGCCGGACTCGTGGGAAGACATGGATGCTCCATCTTCGAATCCGTGGGCTCCTTTGCGACTAAATGCGAATATCCATTCATTCTCATTCAATTTAAATGCCATAGCTTTTGCTCCCAAACAAAACCCTTATTTTAATATTCTGCCTTCACAGACAGCTTCGACTACTTTTTATCCAGTAAATGTGATGAACCGCTGACAATTTGTATACCCAACAAATCCTGTAGGGTTTAATCCTCAATCATTTGGCCGTAGATGTAAAGATTTGAATAGTTAAATGCAACTTTCGACTTTTAACCATTAAAAATTGGGTAATGATTTCGCTTTTGAATAGGCATAAATATGAGACAGTCGAAATGTCTTTCTTTTTACATTCTTTTGCACAACATACTAAAAGTGAAATGTTTGAGACATGCTTGTCAACTTTCTTTGTGTTTTGATTATTATTACTGATGTTTGTTGATGTTCCCTCCTTAGTTACTCCGAGTTGTCATTTGACCAAAGAACTAGAGGCATCACACATTTATTATTTGTATACTACTGTTAAATTTTATTTCTCTGGAAAACTTTTTGCTTCATGAATACATGTTTTTTTTAACTTTAAAAAATGTTTTCACTGCCTTATTATACTTCTCTTGATCAACATCATATAATTAATGTTTTCAAACAATATATCCAACAATAATATGGAAGAACATGTTTTGTTGCTGGAAAATCGATTCTTATAGCTTGTATAACTAGATTTTGTTGCTGTTTCTTGTTTTTTGAGTCCTTTTCGAGATTTTTTGTCTCAGAATTTTTGATTTGGCTATGGCAATGTTTTTACAGCATTTAACTTCTAACATGGCATTTCAACTCTCACATCAAAACACTCCTGGGGACTTTATATAACAACATTGATCACCCTGCATTTTATTTGGCACAAACATTAGTTGGCATTTTGTTTAATGCTATAATCTGGAAACTGTATTAGCCATGTTTCTAAAAATGAATAGCAACACATTCAGGAGAGACGTATGAGCCATAAATAAGTTGAGGATTTGATGCCACCTAGTATCTAGATTTAATGCCAGTGCAGCCATCTCCAATTCCATGCTAAAATAATGACACGTACTGATTACCTTATTCTTTCGTTGAGGAGGCCAGTAGAATTAAGTATTTAGACACTTCTTTCCTTAATGCATCGACATTTCATAGGTGCAACACCTAGTTTCTATTGACTCTCTTTTTAACCTATTCTTGTTGTCACTCTTGTGTTGCATTAGCTCTTCCATCTCCTAGGTGCTTCTCAGGTTTGACCAAAGAAAGGAAAGAATTTGGCTTGCTCTAAATGCCTTTGATGCACTGCTCATTGAGTCTGCTGATATGATCTCTACATTATCAATTATTTTTGTTGGCCACTTAAAATATTATTACTTGAACACAATCCAAACTAAGAATCCTTGAATACAACTAATGACTTTGCAATTAACCCCAAAAGGCAAGGACTGCTGCTCACACAGAGCTCTTGCTAAAACTCTGTTTCATCACTTCATTGAATTAAACTTGCAATAAATGCATTTAATATCGTACACTATACATATTGCACCAATAATTTTCTATGACCACAGCTTATTCTCCAACACTAATAAAAGATTATTTGAATGTTTCGGATGCGCTGTCCAACAAATAGATGAAGGAAAATACATGCATTAAGTTAGTGTATTGATTAATCGCAGAATAAAGTGAAGCAAATCTTGGACTTGTAAAGCGTTGTAGTTGTTCATTGTTTGATCTCAGTCTCAGCGAATAATGCTGTAGACTTTCAATGTTCATGGAAACATAGACAAGGAAAGGCGGCCAGTGGAAGAGTGCGATGGAGTTTTCAGATTGGTAGAGTTGCAGACATTTAACGTGCCATATTACGACTACAAAACCTTTCTGACGCATATTAAATGCATGTTTATCTCTTAGCATTTAATGTGCTTTGATTTTATCTATTTGTTCTTCATAATTTACGCAATATTTTTTTCTAAAAAAGAGCTAAATACCCCAGAAAAATCTGATTCATCCAATCGAAAAATAGAAATTTCTATGCAATAATGATTTTTTAAATATAGCTTTTCCAAAACTTTAGAATATTGTGCAGACTTCAAGAAAAATTAATTTGGAGGGAGGGTAAAAGGTTACATTAGTTCCCTGCCTCTTTCAAAAAAGGCAGGGACTAACAAGTTACAATGTTTGTATGGCGTGGTATGAGCCGCATGACATCCAGCCATGTCGACTGACATTTGAATGAATATGCATGACCATAAAAAAGAGGGCAAGAGGGCAGTACCATACCCTACCCCCGTGTCTTCTCCGCCTATTCCTCCGTTCAAAAGTAACATGAACTTGTTGATAATTGAGCCTCATTATCTTTACTACTAAAATATCGTCATATTCACATAATTCTAAGTAGGTAATGGTCAATTTAAAGCTTCTACATTTCCAATCACGAAATTGACTAAACCCTTTTTATAAAAACACCGAGTATTCCCCTCATAAGATTTTTTTCCTCCTGACGGACACATTATTCAACGACAGACGGACATTCCATATCTAACTTCAATTGACTTGGTACAAGCGTCAGAAAAGAGAACGCTACTTCTGTCGAATGTCGATTGGAAAAAAACGTACACTGAATGGGGATGCATAGATACAGGCATCCGTTTCATGTCTGTATGGCGCGCTCCTATTGAAGTAAACTACATCGTTTTGGACTATCAAACAAAGAGAACAGCCTTCCCAATCGCTACTGTTTACTTTTTGTGGGTAAATTCAATTTGGGTGCAGTCGATGGAAAAGATACAACACAGGCATGTTGATATCCAGGGACTCAAATTACACGTTGCTGAGATTGGTTCAGGTATTTCTTCATTGTTCAATCATGCCTTCTGACAATGATATTTCGGAATTCTTTTACAATAGTACATGAACTTGGTTCAACAAGGGGAATCGATGAAATTTGGTTACAGGTCCAGATGTGCTGCTGCTGCATGGATTTCCTGAAATCTGGTATTCATGGCGTCATCAGATGATTGCATTGGCGGATGCAGGGTTTCATGCAATTGCCCCTGATTTCAGAGGCTATGGACTCTCTGATCAGCCTCCCGAAATTGAAAAGGCAGGTTTTGTAGATCTCGTGGAAGACCTAATCGGTCTTCTCGATGCCTTCAGTATTCAGAAAGTAAGTACCCACAATTCCGTATCATGTATTTTATATGTATTTTGCATTTGGGTTTCAAATTCACAACTCAAATGACCGTTTTTTGAATTTTATATGTATTTTGCATTTGGGTTTTCCAATATACAACTCAGATGCCTGTTTCTTGAAATTTAGATGCATTTTGCATTTGGGTTTCCGAATTCACAACTCAAATGCCCATTTACAGGATTTATATACATTTTGCATTTGGGTTTCCAAATTTACACCTTAAATGCCCGTTTCCTGAATTTTTATATGCAGTTTCTGTTTGGATCTCCTAATTCACAACCCAAAAGTCTATTCTCTGAATTTGCAGGTATTTGTTGTGGGTAAGGATTTTGGAGCCATGGTTGCATATTTTCTGGACCTTCTATACCCTGATCGAGTGAGAGGAATGGTAACAATGGGAACGCCTTATAGAAGACCGGGTCCAGAATACTTTGCAATGGATAAGCTTCCTCCAGGGTTTTATATCAGGCGTTGGCAGGTTTCTGATTCGCTTCTTCATTCTCTTAACCTACTACCCAACTTATACTGACTTATTTTGCTATTGAGATTATTTTCATAAAGCTTTTTATGCACGCAGGAGCCCGGAAGAGCCTTGGCAGACTTTGGGCGTTTCAATACAGAAGCAGTGGTAAGGAATATATATACACTTTTCTCAAGAAGTGAGCTGCCAGTGGCAGAAGAGGGTCAAGAGATAATGGACCTCTATGACCCTGTAGCTCCTCTGCCATATTGGTTTACTGAGGATGACTTGAAATCATACTCAAGCCTCTATGAGAAATCAGGTTTTGCTTTCCCCATGCAAGTTCCCTACATGGCTATGAAAAGGTAAGGCTAGAAATCTCTTTCAATTACCCATCAAAGGTTTTCTATTATAAAAGTTTTATGACGTGCATTTTTATTGTTGGTTTACAGTAATTGGGGAAAATTGGGGGAAATCACAGATTATACCATTCAAGCTCCTATTCTTTGGATTGTTGGGACCGAGGATTATTCTCTAAGATTTCCAGGGAGGGAGCGTTATAGTAGCGGGCAGAGCCAGATGCCCAACACTGATGTGCCCAACATGGAGATCAAATTGTTTCCTGAAGGAAGCCATTTTGTTCAAGAGCAGTTCCCTGAGGAGATCAATAAGCTTACCATTGACTTTCTCAATAAGCATTTGCAGTCTTGAGTTCTACAGTCTTTTGAATGTTATAGTCTGTTTTTGGTGTTGTGAGCAAGATAGTGATAATTTCTATAATCAAGTACTATAGCTTGAGAATGTCTGGTTAATGTTTACTCCATAACAGAGGGAAGAGGAAGTGGGTTATTGAAAAATAGTCCTTTTTGGAATGTTGAGTATGGAAGGTTCTTAGGCTGGAGTTTCTTAAAAATAGAACAAGTAGTTTAATTTGAAAAATTAAAGTTAAAATTCTTTATAAATGTGTCGTGAGATTATTTCATTTTTGTGGGAAAAGAAAGAGTAGATTGTTGACAAAGGCATGGGCTGTCCTCCAGATAAAATGTACTGAAAGTAAGAATTTAAAAAAACATAAAATTATTCAGACCTGCAAAAACCCACTGATTTTTATTTCCAGATTTTCACCCCCTTAGCTCTTATTTTATAGGGAAAGAATCCAAATAAACTTTTAGCCCCCTTATCATGCAACCACCCACTCCACAAAAACAGAGCCCAAACAGATCTGTGCCTTTATACACCAAATTGATGTTTGGCTTGGGATCCATGACCTGAAGATTTGCTCATTTTATTTACAAATAATAACAAGTGCATTTACAAAGAATTCATGCGCTGGAAGAAAGAATGCGCCTTTTGACAAAGTTTCCTGTCAAAATGACACATGCAGTTGCCACCACACTTCACCTGCTTAAAGAAATAGAGGGAGATCTGCCAAAGGAGGACTCCAAAATGTTGTTTGACTTCCTTGCGGAAGATTGGGCAAACATCTTCCTGGGGAGGAAGGAGGCTAAGAAGCCTTAATGGCTCTCTTCTTCTAGTTTTTCATGTTGTTTATTTGATGGTTGCTGAACTTGGTTGGATTCAAGGCTATTATGCCTTTGTTTATATATTTCCGTAGCTTTGCTATTTTTGATACAAGCAATAGGTATGTCAAGCTTGTTGATACTTTTTTAATTATATTTTTGAACTATATTTTTGTTTTTCTAAGTGGTAGGGGGGAGTTTTGGTTGTTGGTATTCTGTTGGTAGTTGACTAGTTTGACTGTTTAAGGACCAACCTCCTAGTTTTGGCTGCTTATAATTCAATAACAAGTGCATTTGCATTTATAGTAAATTGTAATAGAAATCAAAATCTTAGGTTAGTGAAATTTATTTCAAAAACCATAAAATCTAATGTATTTTATAAGAGTAAAGTTAATAAAAATAATTGAAATATTGTTGAAACCTAAACAAGTTTATAGTTATTTTCTAAATGTTAATTTTATATTATTATTAATTTGAATTGATTTTAAAACATAGAATATAATTATTTTTAAATAAAGATTATCAAAATTATTTTAAAAGGATGAGATAAAATTAAAAGTTATATATAATTTCTTTTTAAAAAAATGGAAAAATTAGTTATATATATATATATGATTTAAATTAATATGGTATTTGTCAAAAGTACAATAACATAAATTACATTTAAAAAACAATAACTAATTTAAATAAAATAACAAAAGTAATTGTAAAACAAACAACAAATGTCTTCATTTATATATTTAAATTAAAATAATCGTGATGCATTATGTCTATTTAGTTGCATTTTTCATTGAATAAAGAATAACTAGTAATTTTTAATGTAATTCTATTATTTAGTTCTATTTAAATTGTAAATTAGAAAATGTAAATTTTATTTGAAGTATGATATATGCTTTAAATTGTAATAAGGAGTTGTATAATGGAAAATAGTTATGTTTAAGGTATGCAATAATTAATATTTTAAATTTCAAATTTAGAAATGTAGACTTTATAATGTAATTAAATTTTCATAATCTTGTTAAGATTAAGTTCACTTGTTTGTTTGTAGCAAAAATCTAGAAGAAATACAATATGTAGAGCTCTTTGAAAAAAGGCTTCTATAACACAAAATCAATTCACCCAATCATATAATTTGTATAATATATATAAAATTCATAAATTAATTATAAAATTTTAGATTTATTTGAATGATCTAAAAATAATTGTTTGCGATTTGTTGAAACTAACTAGTAATTAGACAAAGTGAATACAATAGTGCGTTGCGTATGACAAGTACAATAAGTTCATACTTAATTAGACCTTCATAGATATGATAATTATAAAAACTACACCCAAGTGCCAACTAAGAGAGGGAGGCACTTAAGCCAAGTTATGCATGCAACATTAGACTCAACACAATGAAGCAAAATAGAGACAAAATGAACGAACATAAAAGTAAGCCTTAGTATAAGTTTGGAATCCATGAAACATAGTGAAGTAGAGTAGAGATGATCTACTCTGCAATTGAACTTTTGTCATTATTGGTGCTTTGAATAAGAAATTCTATTTGTAAGTAAAAGAGCTCCTTGTTTATGAGGATTCATGATTGCTTGTTTTCTTCATAAGCTCCCTTTTTTGACATCTTGATTCAAATCCCAATAACATCTATTGTTGCTTGAATGAACATAAGATTTGTAAAGAATCTTTAATATAAACTTCAATAATATATTTTAACATGTGAAACATTTAATTAGACTTAAAATAAAATTTATTAGTCAAGGCTGCAGATTTGCGAAGGGACTCAACCTTGGATTTGCAAATCCAAACTTAATGTAAGATCAAGGAGCTTACATTAGTCATGTTGTTGTGAAGCCTCTACTCTTGAAGGATGTTGGCATAGAGCCTTCACATATTGTCATGGATTCATCCATGCATTTTACAATATACTTACATCATCTAAAAAAACAACAACAATATATGAGAATTAACTATGTTGAGCATCATAAAAGAAATCATTAATCTTAGCAAAATAGCACAAAATATAGAAGACATTATAATATACATAAAACTCATCACAAAATCTAAGGCAAGGAAGAAGATGCAATGGAATTTGCTCCTCTTAACTTAGTGATGTTGACCTTTTCTTGTACTACCAAATAAAACAACAATTTCAACAATGCTAAGTGATTACCAATTGTTTACATGATAATAAATACACACAAGCATACTTTGCCTCTATATCATGGTAAAAGCTAAACATATTACATTCTATTAAGTCTAGAAGCCAAAATAAGGGTGTTGACCCTTATAACATCATGGCCTAGGGGCTATCAAGAAATCAACAGAAAATTAACAAGGTTATTATATGATAGAAATCAAGGTCACAAGTTGCACATTGTTTATAGAGAAAATAGTCATCCTTAAACATTGTGCTTAGAGAACAAGGGGCCACTACTGGTCACTTACAACAGTGATGCCAAAAGAGGCTATTAACAACACAACCACCCTTAGGGTAGGGTAGAGTCTATCTTACATCCAAATGGACACTAAAAAGAGAAAAGCACTTAAAGTTATTATCGACCTCCATCATTGACCATGGGAAATCAACGACATTACCAAGGACTAGCTCATTATAAATAACTACAAAGATTGTTAACAAAAAACATTACAAGACCATAACTACCCTTGAAAGTAACATCAAATGCTTGGTTAATAGGAAGAAACCCACTAACTATATAAACAAAAATAGATAGTCTAACCGAACTCCCTTCCCCAGTTATTTTCCTAGCTTCCTCTTCCCCCTAGGTGTGAGTTCCTCCATTGCTTGGCCTATTTCCTTTTTTGTTCCTCCCCTCCCCTTGTTAGCCATCCCCTCCCCTTATTTCCCCCTCCTTTTATCCTCTACTAGTAGTCCCTTTCACTCCCCCTCTTCTTTTCCTCCCTGCCCCCCTTAGTTCTCCCCTCCCCACTCATCCCTTTTGAAGTACCCCAAGTTGGTGGATCTGGGTTTTTCCTTGAAGACTGGGCAATGTTCAGGCAAATATTTGAGGAACAAGTTTGCTGAGAAGGACATTGCTAATGGGAGCTAGAGAACTCTTGAGCATCTTTTCTCCAAATAGTCTCATTTTTTTTTTCTTAATGGAATATAAGAGGTCTCAACAATCTACAAAAGTAGATGCTACTTAAGAACCTTATTAGGGATGTAGTTTAGTTACAAGAAACCAAATTTTTTTCCTCCTCTTCTTTTTTTTTGTAATCAAGTATATTTGGCCTGCTTCCTACTATTTTTCTATTGGTTCTAAAGGTGCGTCTAAAGGCCTAGCCATCCTATGGAAGTCGGTCCTCCTGGTTGGCTCTAATTTTAGTCAAAATAAGAAAGTTTTGCACATGGTTTTTCCCTATGCCAACCTAGACTTGGTGTGGAACCTTACTAATGTTTATGCCCCAAATACTTCTTGGGCTAGGAAGATTTATTATGATCACATCATCCTTGATAGCAAGAACAACAAGTCAAATAGGTGGATTGTGATGGGAGATTTCAACACCCCTCTGTTTCCCTCAAAAAAATAGGGAGGTATCATTGACTTTACAGACTCAATGCTAGATCTTCATAATCTTATCTCAGAGGGAAATCTCTAGGATCTAGACTTGCAGGGTGGCAGTTTTAATTGGTCCAACATGCGCTCTGAAAACAACTAGATTCAAGTTAGGATGGATAGATGCTTGTTATCCTTAAACTAAAATATTATTCATAATTGCTTAGTTTCTACAATAGTTAGGTTTGATCTTACCATCATCCTATTTTATTCAAATGTGTTCCAAATGTGAATCTTGATAAATATCCTTTTCGGTTAAAAAATACATGGACTTTTAACTTGAACTTTGCCCTATGCCTAAAACAATGGTGGAATTGTACACTTGTTATTGACATGTTTTGTCTAGTGGGAAAACTTAAGATGCTTTGGTGGTCTTAGATAAAGTTATCCCTTATCTCCTTATCTCTTTATTAGTTTGGCTGATGTTCTTAGAAAAATCTTAGCAGGATGGTAGACTCTAGTTCTATTAAAGGCTAAGGCCTTCCTCTAGGGTAGAGATTGTCTCTCACCAACAGTTTGTGGATGACACCCTAATGGCTAGAGAAGCCATCATTGCTAAAGAAAAATCTTCAAAGTTCATTTTGGGGAATTATGGCCTTGCATTAAGTCAAAAATTAAATCTATCCAAAAGTTCTCTATACTTTTTTAATACTCCCAAGAGGCTTCAAGATTGTATTGCTTTGATTATTGGTTGCCAGATAGCTTGGCTTCCTGTGGTTTATCTTGGCATGCCTTTGACCATAGATAAGGTTGATAAAAGTACCTGGGCTAAGTTATTGGAAAGGATTTAGTTGAAACTTGTTGTTTGGAAGGGAGCTCTTCTAAGTAATGCTTGGAAGCTCCAAATGCTCACAACAGTTCTCCAAAGCTCCTCTTAGTACATCATGTCTTTGCCCCACTTGTCTATTTACTAGACAAGTAAGATGGATTCTATTAAAATTAAATTTCTTATGGGGTGGAGTTGAAGACAAAAAGAGAATCCCTCTTGTTAAATGGGAAACAATATGCTTTCCTAAGGATCAAGGTGGCCTCAATTTTAGGGATTCCCACCTGATGAATATTGCATTCATATCAAAGATTGGATGGAATGTAATGAAATCAGATTTGGAATGGGCCAAGATACTAAGAGGAAAGTATCTCACTTATAGGAATGAGAGCCATCTATTATTAAACCCTCATGTCCAAGGGTTAGTTATCTAGAATAACCTGAAGAAGGCCATTCCCCTCCTTACTTAAGGTTCCTTTTGGCTGGTTGGTAATAGGGATTTTGTGGATCACTTTAAGGAATCTTGCAACAAAAATTATAACCATTTCCACATAACCCATAATAGATCTACAATAAAAAGCACTTAAAATCCACATGCAAGAGAATATACAACATACCCACAAAAATGTGGCAAAAGTTATATCCTATGAAACCCTCATTGAGAGAAAAAAACCCAACCTCCAAAAACATCCATCACTATGTATCATTAAAAAAAAAAAACCATTTAAATACAACCATGGAATCCTTCAAAGCCATAGCCACAACCAAGAAATCCATGTGAACAAGCATGAATCCATACATCCCATGCCATGCTTCCAACCTTCACAAGTGCTTCCTTGGCTAACTTGTCTCACCTTGTCTTTCTCGACTTCCCTTTTTGCCTTCTTGCCTTTCTCACACCAAAAAATACCCTTGTGGTTGCTTATATAGTAGCAAGTCCCACAAAACCATCAAGTGTAAATATTACATAAACCATTTGCTACCTAACTCATTGACCCCACATTTAATATTGGATATTTCTTTTCTTTTTGCCAATATTAAATAATTAAATATCAAATATTATCACAATGTTATAATACAACTCATCATGTATATCCCATGGGAATCTCTACGTGTTGCATGTCCATCTAGGTGTGCCATTACATAATAAAATAAAATAATAAATATAAACAATATTATGCAATGTGTGCAACACAAATAATCTCAACAATCTCCCACTTGTAATTGAATTGTATATTTTCAGCAAGGTGAAATATGGTTGAGAGGGATTGGAATTCACTTGTTCATACATGTTTATGGTGATATTTTTGAGGTAATAAATGCTAGTTATGATTCTATAAATATTGGTGAATGATAATGTGTGGGTAATTCCTCGGAAGCCAACTTTTGATTATATTCTTTAGGGAAGTTGTAATTATAATGTAACATGTAATGGAATATCTTATTGAGGTCCTATGTTAGTTATTTTACGTTGGGGAAGCGTTAACATAGATTCAATTAGTTGTTTAGGACTTGTTATAAAGGAAAGATGTTTTCCTTTGTTGTAATTGTCTCATTATGTAACTATGAATGTATGCAAACTTTGGATGCAAATTGGATGAGTTAGAGAAAAGGATGATGTTAATGATGTGTTGAGAACTGATAGGCCAATACTAGGGTAAATAATGAGAAAAATCAATAACTTATAATGAATTTCAGCTTGGTCTATTCGTGTCAATCTGGGAGCATAAGATTGTGAAAGGTATCTGGGTAATATACCATCAAGGGGTATAGGTTGTGAGATGAGTGATTATAGATGCACCTAGAACATGTGGAAGGAAACCCACAAAAAAGAAAGCAATTCCAGAGATAGGAAGTGTCACTTTACAGCTGCTGGAACTATACACACAAAATTTTCTCGAGAAAAACAATTTATTAAAAATAAAAGAAAACCTCTCACTAAATTAATAATATTAAAACTAAACTTTTATAAAAAAATTCAAATCAAACTCAAACCATAAATATTTTATCAAACTAATTTAATGGAAAGCAAATTTGACATGATTAAAGTGAATTAGAACTATCTTAAATAAAATCAAACTAATCAAAATCTTATATTTATTAAAGAAATTAGAACTATCTTGATCAAACAAAATCACACAACTATCAAAGTTTTAAAATTACACAAATAATTATATAGATAAAATATATAAATATTAACAACTAAAATAAATAAATAACAAAATGCTTCACCAGGGAGTGGACCCTTGCTCCATAGTTTGTAGGTACGATGAAATCCTTTTTACGTTGTTGTCTTGATCATGCAAAATAATATTGTATAACCTTACCTTTCTTCCTTATTGGCTCTTCTTCTTCAGGCTTAGTTTCTTTTGCTTCATCCTCTGCTTCATCTTCTTCCATATCATCTCCTTTTCCTTCAATCAACAAGAGAGTAGAACTTGCTTGCCTCAACTTTGCTATCCTCTTCTCTCCTTTCCTAACTACTTGAGGAAGCTTGATTTCAAGTTCTATTATTTCCTTGTCTTCATCATAAGTAACAAAATATGTGGCCTTGGGATCCTTAGATTCATTTAGCAGTGCCTCAATGATATCATTGGTGTCATCAATGTTAACTTCATAGCTTAGAGGCTTAAGCCAAACCACTCTAGGTTTGACTACTTGAATGTACACTTTGTCACAATCTACAATGAAATATGTAGTCTTTTGCAAGTTTCTTTGGTATTTTATATTTTCCTTAAATGAATCAAAATAGTTGTCCATGATACTAACAAAGTTCTCACCCATCTTTGCTATATATTCATTAATCTAATATAACACTAGTACATCTTTTCTCCATACAACTAAACCTTTAGAAGGAAAACAATTTTGCACATACAAGAATAAACAACTCAAGAGTGAACTAAACTTGTACAGATTGTTCTTTGAAGTCTTGATGCTTTCCATGTTCTTGTTGAATTGATTCAACATCAACTCAACAAGGTCAAAGGACATGTTGTTCTTCACTACCTTGAGAGCCAAATCAATTGCCTCACATGACACACTATTGAGATGACTAGAGCTATAGATCTTATGGGCGATCACATGAATTCCAAATTTCAGATCCATGTTAGTTACAGTGCTAACCTTCATTTCTCTTCCATCCCACTTGGAAAGAGTCTTGTTTTCTAGTTCTACCCAACTTAGGGATTTATTATTCTTAGCTTTGTTCAACATTAGGAGCCTTGTGATACTATGAATCATTTTCTTTGTGATTTGAATAAGCTGCTCCAATCACAATTGCTCATTATGTACATGACTAAGGATAAACCTGATCCATTTTATTTGAAAATCTCAGGGCATATGCAGAATGTGTGTTAAACCCTTGGTCTCCAAATGTTGATGCTTTGGTTTCAACACACCATTCACACATAACTTCTTCAAAGATTCATCCATCTCTAGGGTTCCAAGTTCTTATATTGAATAGTAGAAATGTGAATGAATATCATTAACAAGTAATGCCTTGGGTAGAATATGTTATTGAGCTCCAGTTGGGTCAAGCATATTTGCAATTGTCAGACTCAACTTGAAGTCTAGTGCCTTCCATTCAATTCCTCGAACCAACATCTTAGATCCTTTCTTGGTTTTTCTACTGGAAGATGCCATGCTTGGTAGGGTTTATGAAAACATAAAAATCTTCAGTAAGAAACACACATATTGCTTGGAAGCACATCAATCACTCTTTGCAAATATCTCTTTGAAAATTCATGATGACAAATGAATTTGATTTCCTTCCTTTTAACAATTTTCTCTTTTCAAATGCCAGAAATGCTTGCTACAATCACTTATTCGGTGATAGACTATCTTCTACTCGGTTCAACCTTAATGCTTGGTAGAGTCATTCATAGTTTGATGTCTACACAATGTTTCAATGTATCTTGACCTCGCTTGGCAGGGTCTTGCAACCCGACCTAGATCGGTAGGGTATTGAATTTTTTGCAAACACTTGATGATCCCTTTTCATCTTGAATGTTGATATGGATCTCTTCTTTTTGCTAGCTAGAATTGATGTGAGATGTCTTCTTCAGAGTCTCAGTTTTAGTTATTCCTATGGGAATTGAAGTTGAAATGCTTGTGTCACCCAAATCTTGAGTGACATCTGCTTCATGACTCAGACTTGCATTCTCAGAAGATTTTGGAATCCATTTCTACCTCATCTACTTTCTGATATTGTCATCTCTAGATTTGTTTTCATCCTCAAATCTTCTAGTGTTCATGTAGTTCTTAGCAAGGTGTCCAAGTTCTATACAAATAAAACATCTTCTAGTGGTGTCTCTTTTTCTCATGTGATGTTTCAAAAAATTTTCTCCAATGTGCCCAAATTCTCCATAGTAGTGGCATCTATGCCATGTGTTGTAGTCCCATCCAAATATTGCTTTCACAATTTGTTCTGTTGGATTCAATATCTTGGTTTTGCATTCAAAAGATTTGTATTCTTTTTTCTTGCACTTGTGACATTTACCTTCAAACTTAGGTTTCTCCTTGCATTCACTTGCTATATGACCATACTTATTGCAATTGTAATACTTTCCATTGAATTTTGCTTTACCATTACTCCAACATTTGTTTGATACATGACCTAACTTACCAAAATGATTGCAATTAGGCCTTTGATTCTTTTGACCTCCTTGCTTGGATGATTCACCCTCATCTATGTATCCTATTCCACATTTTCCTTTGTGTTTGTATTGACTTTGCTCATTCAATTGATTCATGTCTGCTTGAGATCTCAACATTCTTTCATTGGTTTTCTTTTTAGTGTTTAGATCACTCTACAATCTTTCATTCTCTCATCTTAGATTCATGATTTCTTCATTTGCATTAGTAAGCTGATCAATGAAGTCTACCTGTTGAAGGGATAGATGTTGAATTTCATTATTCTTTTCTTCTATCTCTTCTTTGGCTTTGTCTTTTTCTTCCATGACTTCACATAGTCTTATTGACTGTATTTCTTTTTCTCTTTTCATCTTTCTAACTTCTTCTTAAAGATTGCAATTCTTTTCCAATAGGTATTTGATTACTTCATCAACTTCATTTGAATTTCTTTCTAGGCAAATATCTTTAATTCTTTCTTCAGTGTAGAGATTATCATTCATTTGTATTGTAAGATCTTTTCTTCTTTTCAATGATTGAGAGAGTTGCTCCTTTTCTTTCTTCAGATGACTAATGGCTAATTCCAAATCCAACATTTCATTGTCAATAGCCTTATCTAGCATGTATACCTCCATTGCCTCTGATCTTTGCTCAAGTTGTTAAAATTTTTCTCTGAGAACCACAATGCTCTGATACCAATTGTTGGAAATATGAGGTAGACAAGGTTACTAAGAGGGTGGGGATGAATTAGGAACCAATAAAACTTCAACTTATTTCATCAACTAACCCTTCATATAATATTTTGATCAAATTGCATGCATGAAAGAATGAAAGTAGTAAAACATTCATAACACTTTGACACAAGATATGGTGACCTAGAAACCTTCCAAATAGAAAGTAAAACTAGGGTGAGAATGATACCTACAAGCTTTAGTACTACAGTATAAAATTGGCCAGTTAAGGCTTACGATTGATCACTTCTAATGATCTTCCTTGTTAAGAGCAATAAGGACTGCTAGGTCCACCTTGTGAAAGGATTTACAAAACATACGATGAAGTATGCACTCGGTAAAGAGATTTATAAAAGATTGTTAAGTCTAGTGCCCTATTAAAGGATTTAACTGATACACCTATTAGGATGAACTAGTGACTAATCTCTGGTCTGCAACTTTGATTTGTTGGTTGAGATTCCTTTGAATTGTAAAGATCACCTTGTTGTGATAGATAAATCTTTGTTGTCCCTTATACTACTTGTAGGCTTCTTAATTCACACTCTTGCTCTTCATATTCTTACTTATCATCATGTTTAGATGTAATACAATACATTACATATATACCAATCTAGAATACAATTCAACAAAGTCGACTACGATACAAGTTTCACCAAAATCCACAAAGTTGGCTCAATTGCTGGCACTCAGGTGTTGAAGAAAAACTCAATGAGGTTCTGATACTCAGCAACCATTATCAACACTTGGCATCATCATGATCTCGGTATACAAAGAAGCTCAATTCATACTAATCACTTCAAAGTAGTCTGAACTTGGTCAACAATTGTGACTTGATGAACACTGTGAAACTCAACATATAAGTTAAATCACTTGGTTAACACCGCATGGCTCGATCAACACTGACACTGCAAGCTCGATATAAACTGAATCATTTGGTTGGCACTCCTTGGCTCGGTCAACACTAGATTCACATCACTGACACTAAAAACTCAGTAGACACTGGAGGACATGGTTGAAACTGTGAAACTCAGTTAGTACTATGAAGTTTAGTTTGCACTGTCACTGATGAACTCGGTAGATACTACCCAATGTGAATTGAATGTAGATTCTATAACTTGGTAGCAACTGTAGAACTCGGTAGTGACTAGATTGCTCGATTAACACTGTAAACTACAAGATAAGCTTGGTAGCTTCTAACCAATTGACTAAGTGTGAGTCACTAATAAAAAAACTTGACGTCAGTGTCAACAACAAAAACAAATAATATATGCTATTTTATGTCATATGAGTACAAAAATAATTTATTTGTTGTTATAAACAAATAGCTAATATTTAGCAAAATAAATAATTAATGGTTGGAATTATTTGTTGCCAAGTATATTCATGGAATGTAGGAACTTTGTTTTCTCCTTCTCCATATCACATGTTGTATATTGTTTTCCAAAAATGAAATAACAATTCTTATTAGCAAATACACTCAATAATTAATTTTTATATTTTATCAAAAAAATCTATTAAATACTGCTTATATATATATATATATATATATATATATATATATATATATATATATATATATATATATATATATATATATATATATATATATATATATATATATATATATATATATATATATATAGGATTTTTAATAAAAATGGAATATAGGAATGAGCGTGAAGGTGCATGCTATGGAAATGAAACATAATTGGCTCTCATCAAGAACTTCAAAGGAACTATATTGGTAAAGAAGTTGTTTTATCAGTTAGTTCACCCTTGGATTCTTTATCCTAAGAATTATCTTGTTACTTGATATTCTTGAAGCAATTTGGATGGTAGGTTTAGTTAACTTACTACCAACTCCTAAATGGGTTGAAGAAACTCCTAACAAGATTCGAATCTTCTAGCTAGGATTCAAATTATCCTAATAGGGACTATATTTATTGATTGTATGTAATTGGATTCTAATAGTGTCTTACCATTTACTAAGGAATATTTATATTAATGCACCATCTTGTGGGCATCATTCCCACTAGGGTTTTCCCTTTGATCAAGGGTTTCCCTAGTTTACAAATATTGTGCTATTGTGTATGGTTGTTATCATTTGGTTGTTGTATTTATTAGTTATAAATATTATATTTGATAAAATTAATTTTTATGTTGTTTAAGCACACAACTTAGTCACCCCTCTCTCAATTGTGTTCGTGGGCTTTACTTTCTAACATCCTCCTGCTATTTTTGACCTAATGTACATCTTTTAAAGGATGCTACTAGATGAGTGTTGAAAAATTAAAGACTTCATCTTAGTGATTGAGCATACCTTTTAATGCTTAAAGGAAGCTAATGCCTTGACTATATATGTTTAATTGATCATAGACCAATACTATAACCATACCATGCCCAAGATCATTGATGGTTGATGTTTTGTTAAGTTGGTGTACTCCACATCAAAGAAAAAGATCAACATAGTTGGCATGACCAAATACACCTCTTTCATTGAGACTCTAAGTGCAATAATCAATTGCCATGAAGTCACAAAGTGCATAAGGGTTTCCCTATCAACTATGAACAACACAATAACATGGCGGAGGGAAATGTTCTTTGAATTGGAAAAGCATGGCTTCCCTCCACTACTTGAAAGTGAAGGCTCAATCCTGACTCTAGAGTGCATTTTGGATATTATTGATCACCAAATATACTCTTTTGACCTGGAGACACTATGTGGGAATCCAAATCCAACTTTATTCATAGGCTTGTTGTATCTTGGATCTCACTTGTGAGTCCTTCTAGAGTCCAATTTATATAATTTGGACCTTGATTTCCTCATGGATATGATCAAACTTAACTTGGAGTTTTGATATTTATAGAATTGGAAGATTCCACTAGAAGAATCATGGTCATCTCTAAAGACAAATCTTAGTATCCTTTTGGTCAATAAAACTTGACAAGAAGGACAAGCTAGGAATTCTAGAGATTCAAAGTTTCATCTAGACAAAAAAATTCCCCAAGAATCCCCAAAATCTATTAATAAGAAGTGTTTACATTTGCAATAGGGTGCACTCAAAATTCCTAAGCCTTTCTTTTTTGTTTCTTCATGACTTCGAGATGTGCACATGTTCCAAGTGTCACCAGAGTAGGCACCTAAAGTGATTTGCATGCCTCTCTTCTCTAGAACTCCACTCGAGTACCACATGTTCTTTGTGTTGACATAATAATATCTTCTCACGAGCTGAGGCACCTAACTAAAAAGGACACATTAGAATTGTAAAATCTCCTAGTGAAGAGGTCAATAGTCTAAAGCTTGTAATGCCATTCTGTCATATTTCATCACTAACTAGCGCAAAGGAAGTGTGAACACTTTTAAATTGTCAAGTCAATTAATTAAATATTTTAATATTTAATTAATATTTTTCCTCTATTAAATTTAATTAATTAATTTTTTTTAAGTTAATTCACTTTCTATTAATTAATTAAATATTTTTATATTTTATTAATATTAGTATTCTATTATTATTAATGATTTATTTTATTTATTAAGCTAATGCACCTAAGTTAGTTACACTATCGTACATCTTCTAAATAATCCTATTAATTAATTTATTTAAATTGCTTAATTTTCCACTCACTTAAATGACTAAGTCTATTAGTCTACCTAGTCAGTCTATATCATTTGCCACATCATATTTGCACCAATAAATAGTTTAAATTAATTAGTAAATAATCCTATTATCCTCACCCATGTGTCCTATTTTATGGGGCTAGAAAAAGGGTACATGGCTTTGTGCAACTTAGTCTCTAGGACACATATCTCTAGGTGACAAAGTCTTCTTCCACTTCTTCTACTAACTGTAGTCAGTCAATCCACCTCATGTAATCAAGGATGGCTCATGCAACACTTGTCCATGGAGTCCTCTTTAAAGAAAGATTCTTCTTACGAAGTCTAGATAAGATGTTTTCCTTGTGTCTTTCCTCTTTTCAATTTTTCTCTCACATCTCAACTAAATCTTAATTTCTCTCAACAACTTCATTTGAGTCATCTCACCTATCCATGCATCCTAAATTATCTCTCCACTATTAGATGTTTCCACCTAGGCTAGGGTCCTCTCAGAGTCTATAAAAGGAGCCCCCATCCCGTCACAAAATACTTAGATTTACACTTAGACTTAGACCTAGAGATTAGAATACTTATCATTAGAGCAATTATAATTTACAAGAAATTATCCCTTAACTCAATAGTTTGCAATCCAATCTCCATTAGAATATTAGTTCTTTCATTCATGCATATTCATCATTTGCATTTAGCATTCTAGGATCATTTGGATAGAATCTTACATTGAAGTTCACAATCTCCAAACCCTTGAAGCAGCTTGATGAAGGAGTTGATCATGATTTGAGGGCTCACAAACTAGGAAACTCAAGCTTAGGAGGATAATGGAGGCATGTTATAGCTAGTAAGGAAAGGTAATAAAAATATTTTTGAATTATAATTCTTTATTGTGTATGCAATTGCTATCTTAGATTGATTATTTAGGTATTGTCACTAGTTTTTGCATACATGAAGCACTCACAAAAATGGTCTGTTGGCATTATATTGTACTTGTCATTAGTGAAAACACTTACTTGATTATGAATGATTACCAAATTCCTCACTCAATCTATAGTATATATTGAGCATTCAATGCTTACCTTGTAGGTTCATCACTTAAGTAGTTCATACCGAGCATTCTTGAAGCTACCAAGTAAGTGCATAGTCAAGTAGTTCATACCGAGCATTCATGAAGCTATCGGGTGGGTCTGCAGCCTTGCAGTATCTATCAAGCATACAATGTTCACCGAGCTTCATAGTGTTTACTGAGTGATGGAAGCCCAGTGTTTACCGAGTAATAAAAGTGTAGTGTTTATTGAGTGAAAGCACGGTAAACGAAGGATTCAATTTTTACCGAGTGACTATATATCTACCGAGTCTCCAATGGTTACTAAGTTCCAAGCTACGTTGTGTGATTAGTATGGACCGAGCCTTCACTTCTATCGAGTGCATGATGATGCCGAGTAATGCAGTTGACACCGAGTATTAGAAGGTTACCAAGTCAGCTTGAAGAACCCGAGTTTTCTACTGTTTGGCTGACTCAGTAATATTTTGTTCACTTGTGTTTTGGCCGACCTTGCAATTGTAATTATTGGAATGGTATATATGTAATGTATTATATCATTTACAAGGTATGAAAGTAAGTATCAAGATGGACATGTAATATTTTGAGGTGAATAAATGCAAATCAGCAGCAGAGCAAAATATTCAGCAAGTTCTACAAGGAGCAGTAAAGATTCATCAATCACAAGAGGTGATCTGTAATTCAAGGATCTAATTAGCAATAAAGTTGTAAGTAGATCCACTATTTCATCTTAACAGGTGAATTAGTTTTGTAAATCCTTTAATAGGGTAGACTTAACAGTCTTTGTATAAATCTCTTAACAGAGTGCATACTTCAGTGTATGTTTGTAAAATCCTCTAACAAGGTGGACCTCGTAGTCCTTTGTGCTCCTAATAGGGCAGATCACCAGAAGTGGTCAATGTAAGCCTTAACATGCCAACCTTATACTGCAATAACAAAGTTGTGTGGGTATCATCCCTACCCCAGTTTTACTTTCTATTTGAAAGGTTTCTGGGTTACCAAATCACTGTGTACATGTGTTATGGATGTTTGATTTCTCATATATGTAGTAGATTAGATGAATGAATGGCGAATAGTATATATGGTTAAAGTGCTGAATTATTTAAAGTTTTGAAGTTACTGATTGAACCCTCCCCTCTTAGTAACCTATCATATCTTAAATATTTCCAACAATTGGTATCAGAGGTTTTGTGGTTCTCAGGATAAAAGTTTGACAGCTTGAGCAAAGATCAAGGAAAATGGAGATATTTAGGCTTGATAAAGCTATTGAAAATGAAAAGTTAGATCTAGAAATGGCCATGGCTTAAATCAAAGAAGCAAAGGAACATATTTCTCAATCCTTGAAGAGAAGGAAGGAACTTGCAAGACAAATATATGACCATCAGTATGTTGAAGAAAAGATTGAAGACCTTTTACCATCAAGTAGTTCAGATAAAGCTAATGAGGCAATCAAGGAACTCCTAGCAAAGAATGGCTCTTTGCAGGAAGAAGTAAGAAAGCTTAAAAGAGAATAAGAAATCCAATCAATTAGGCTATGTGAAGTTTTGGATCAGAGAAACAAGGCAACTAAAGACTTAGAGATAAGAAATAATCAATCGAATCAGCATGAAGATCTTGTGGATCAACTATCTAATGCAAATGAATAAATTATGAATATGAGATCTGAAAATGGAAGCTTGAGAAATAATTTAATCACTGAAAGACAAATCAATGAAAGCTTACAAAGAGACTTAAGATCTGAAAGACAAATCAATGAAAGTTTGGAAATGACCTAAATGCTGAAAAACAAATCAATGAGAGAACGATGAAATCTCAAGCAGACATGACTCAATTAAATCAACAAAGTGAGCAGAATCTTCATAGATAAAAAGGTAAAGCTGGACTTGGTTATAAGGAAGAAGGTGAAACCTCCAAACAAGGTGACCAAAGGAATCAAAGACCTACTTGCAATCACTATGGTAAGTTAGGTCACACATCAAAAAAGTGTTGGAGCAATGGAAAAGGTAAATTCAATGGTAAATGCTACAGTTGTAGTCAGCATGGTCATAAAGCTAATGAATGCAAGGAGAAACCAAAATTTGAAGGAAATTGTCACAAAAGCAAGAAGCATGGTCACAAGGCATTCCAATGCAAATCCAAATCATTCAATCTAGCTGAACAACTTGTTAAAGAAATATTTGGATGGGACTACAATACCTAGTGTAGATGTCATTATTGTGGAGAATATGGACATATTGGTATAAACTGTGCAAGAAATCACCTAAAGAAGAAGGACACTACTATAAGGTGCTATACATGTATATAACTTAGTCATATAGCTAAAAACTGCATAAACATAGGAAAAGTTAAAGATGAAAAGAAAGCTAAAGCTGAAAACATTCGAAAGCAGATGAGGCAACAGTGGATTCCTAAATCCATCAAGCAAGATAGTTCAAATGATGGCAATGTCACTCAAGAATTGGGTGACTCCACCATCTCTAGTTAGATCCATAAACAAGGATATGGAACTACATCTTCTAGTAATATCTCAAGCAATTCCAAAATAAAAGAAAGCAAAATGATCAAATTAGTATTCCAGATACACAAGGATCAAAGAAAGCATATATTTTGCTGAGTTGCATCTACCGAGGAAAGTCAGTTGAAGACCTTACTAAGCTAGGTTGGGATTAAACAAAAAGTTTTGTTTGATCACTGAATTGTAAGCTTCTACCAAGCAAGTGAATGGTAGCTACCTTTGTATCAAGCATTTATGGAAAAATTTTTGTCAACAAGGCAGAATTTGATTTCATTCTTCATCAGGATTACAGAGCTAAGAAATTTCTAGCAATTCCAAAGCAAATTCCAAGTGATTTCAAGCGATTTTCAAGCGAAGAATTTGTTCAAAATTTTCTTACACCTACCGAGTAGCAATGTCATCTGGGAGTGGCAGTAGCACCAAGGCAAAAAGAGGTTAAAAAATGCTAGTTAAAGGTGTGGAATGGAAGGCACCGAATTTCAAGCTAGTTCCAGCAATTGCAGAATCACTCGACCCCAATGGAGCTCAATCACAAACTCCACCAAAGGTACTTCTCATAAATGACATTCGTACACATTTCAAATGTTCTATTTAAGAGATTGGAAACCTAGAAATGGACAATGCCCTAGAAGAAATGAGTGTTGATGGCTCTTTGAAACCCAAGCATAAGCATCTAGAGACCAAAGGGTTAACCCATATCTTGCATATGCCAAGAAGTTTATGAATTAAGTGGATTAGGTACATACTCAGTCGTATTCACAAAGGGAAACTATGGTTAGAGTAGCCAGTTTTAATCACCAAGAAGATGATTCATAAGATTACTGGTCTCTCCATGCTAAATAAAGTAAAAACTACAAAAACTCTAGGTTGGGAGGAGTTACAAAAGAAAACCCTAGCTAAATGGGATGGTAGAGGTTTGAAGGTCAGAACTATATTTGATGTTGAATTAAGGTTTGGCATTCACATCATTGCCCACAAAATTTATAGCTCCAGTCATTTGAATAGTGTGCCTTGTGAGGCTGTTGATTTGGCATTCAAAATTGTGAAGAAAAATCTTGAATTTGACTTGTTAGAATTGTTGTTGAAACAATTGAACAAAAACATGGATAGCATAAGGACTTCAAAGAATAATCCCTAAAAAATTGGTTCTCTGTTAATTTGTTTATTTTTGTATATTCAAAAATTCTTTCCATCAAAGGGCTCAGTTGTATGGAGAAAAGATATTCCAATTTTATATCAGATTAATGAGTTTATTGTTGACATGGGTGTAAACTTTGAAAAAGTTATGGATAATTATTTTGAAGATTTCAAGGAAAGGATGAACAATAGGTTCTGAATTCCACCCAAACTGGTTGAATATTACAAAGATGATGTATGCTTCATGGTTGACTGTGATAAGGTATACATTCAGGCAGTTAGACCCTGAGTTGCATGGGTGAAACCTCTTCCTTATGAGGTAAATATTGATGAGGCCAGGAACATTATTGAAGCACTGGTAAATGAACCTATAGATCCTAAGCTTACTACCTTTGGCACTTATGATGAAGCCAAGACTAGAATTGAGCTTGAAATCAAGCTACCCCAGGCTATAAGCAAAGACAAGAGAAAGATAGAAAAGTTGAAAACTGCAACCAGCCCTCTTATGCTTACTAAAGAAAAATGTGAGGAAGAAGAAGAAGAAGAAGAAGAAGAAGATGAAGAACTTGAATCTGAAAAAGAAGATGAACCTCCAAAGAAGAAAGGGAAGGCAATTATCACCAAACCTAAGAAGAAGCCTACTACAGTATTCTCTAGAAGAACTAGACAAGGCAAGCAGGAAACTATACTTGTTAGGCCTCCACTCACATTTGAGGAAAGGCTAAAACAATTGGAAGAGGGATCTGGCATCACAAATTTCAAAGCATTGAAATTTGAAACAATGATTGATGCAGAGAAAATGCAGATTGAGGAACTGGTATTCAATAAGATGGGAAAATGGAAATACTCCCCAGACCAGCTTGCCCCTCAAATCTCCAAAGAGCTGTTGGAGAGATTGCAACCAAGATGGGAGTTAGCCACCCAAATGGTCAAAGACATATATGAGTAATCCCTAAAGAATCTTGTACTGAGTCTCACTGAAGTAGAAATAAAGGTAGAAATGAAGAACAATGAAGGTAAAATTATGATTAGATTTCTCAAATGTTTGATTTTAATTAAGGACATTGAACATGTTGTAAGAGATGCAAAAAACATGTGGAAGAACATCTATCATCTGCAAAAGCCTAGTGATGATCTTTTTGAAATCAAGGATGATAACAACAGTGACAACGATGATTTTGATAGCACTCCATCCATCACAGTTACTCCAGGAGAGCTGTATGCACTAATGGAAGAGAAAGAGGAAGAAGACAAGGAGGAAGAAGCACATTAGGAAGAAAAAGATGAAGAAGATCTAGTAAACATTGCAGCAGAAGTTATTACATCCCTTCCTCACTCTCCACCAAAGACTGTTACATCTACTTTGGAGATAGCTTCTGCAAGTGAGATTGTGAGCACAATAGTCACATCTATTACTCAATCTTCACCAACCACCTCCCAACTCTAGGTATCTGAAACTAAAGTGCCAATCACTTTATCTATTGAGCTATTTGTCACCTCTTTAGCCACCTAGTCAGCCTCCTTAGCTCCTTGATCAACAATAAGTGTACCAATAAGTTCCACAATTTTTTTTTCATCAATTCTAGTAAGTTCCACCGTTTTGTTTCCATTAGCATCATCAGTATCCACTTCAACTCCAATCAGTTCAGATACTACTATGGGTACTCTACCGAGTGTGATACCATTTTTGGGAAGTGTTTCAGTTTTTGATCTAGTTAGCACTTCTATTGACATTCAATCCTCGAGTCCTATCCTAGTTTTCATTGCTAGCCCTTTGATCTCCACTATTGTGTCTATTCCTAAGGTCAAACCAGTAATCACAAAAGTCAAATAAAAGCATCCATTAAAACTTTTGATCACTGAAAAGGAAATTGGAGAAGACATTGACTTAGACACAGAAATAGTGATTCTTAAGATTGGCTAGGACACTGCTACCATTGAAGAAATGAGGTTAGCCAGTCAACTCATAGAGATGAAAGCTACATAGAAACAATTAAGATCAGAAAGGGATAAGGAATATAGAATAATTGAGAATGCCAAGGATATAATTACAGATGCTATGGTGTTGAAGTAGATTCTACTCAACACATTTTGATTTAGTTAGAAGAGGTAGTACAAAAGTTTAATGAAGATTTTTCTGAACAAGAGAAACTTATTGAGGAAGCTGGAAGAAAATTTGATAATAAGGTGCTAGAGAATATTGCTCAAAAGATAGCAATCAAGCAAGTTGAATTGTCAACATTTTTGGGAAATTTTGAAATTTTTTTTAATAACGCAACATCACTTTTTGCCAAACTTTGTGATGTTTCTGGTTTTACTAGAGAAATAAAGGATAAGCTAAATAAGATTGACATTGATATGCAAGCAAGTGCATCCAAGTTAAAGGTGGACTCCTCCTCCACAACCTCCCATCACACCAAAATTAGATATTTGGCAGATGTACAGGCAGAACTATTGAGAGAGGAAGCAAGGATCTGGTCTACACTCATAGACATCCAACACATGATCCTTCCTATCATGGACATAATACAGAAACATATTACTCATTGCAAAACATTGGTCCAAGATCAGAACTTCTCAGTGGCTGATCACTTGATCCAATTATCAGAAAAAGTTCAAATTGCTCTCTCCACCTGTCAAAATTTGTAGTAGACTTGGGATAATACTTTTGCCACCATCCTTAAGGTACATCAAGAATTTCTATCTCACTTTGGTGTAGTCATATAAACTGTATATATGTAGTCCTTTGGCATTATTGTCAAAAAGGGGGAGAGATTCAACATAATAAGTGAGGAGAGTTATCACTATAAGTGATAGGGGGAGTTAGCACTCAATAGAGTTAGCATGTGTACATAAGTATCTTTGTATATACATCATCAAGAAGATACACATAGAAATGTATATGCAGTAGTTCTACAAAGATCAATTTTGAAAAACCAAAACTCATTGAGTCAGGTAATGTACATATGTTTTATCTTATAAGTGTTTTGTCACTAATGCCAAAGGGGGAGATTGTTGGCATTATATTGTACTTGTCATTAGTGACAATACTTACTCGATTATTATTGATTACTGGATTCATCACTCAGTCTATAGTGTATACCATGGATTCAGTGGTTACCTTGTAGGTTCATCACTTAAGTAGTTCATACTGAGCATTCCTAAAGCTACCGAGTAAGTGCATAGTCAAGAAATTTATATCGAGCATTCATGAAGCTACTGAGTGGGTGTGCAACCCTATAGTATCTACCGAGCATAAAGTCTTCACTGAGCTTCATAGAGTTTACTGAGTGATGGAAGCCCAGTGTTTACCAAGCAATAAAAGTGTAGTGTTTACCGAGTGAAAGCAAGGTAAATGAAGGATTCAATTTTTATTGAGTGATACTATATCTACCGAGTCTCCAATGGTTACCGAGTTCTGAGCTATGTCGCATGATTAGTATGGACCGAGCCTTCACTTCTACTGAGTGCATGATGATGTCGAGTAATGCAGTGGATGTTGAGTATCAGAAGGTTGCCAAGTCAGCTTGAAGAACCTGAGTTTTCTACTATTTGGCCGACTCAATAATATTTTGTTCACTTGTGTTTTGGCTGACCTTGTAATTGTAATTATTGGAATGGTATATATGTAATGTATTATATCATTTACAAGGTATGAAAGTAAGTATCAAGATGGACATGTAATATTTTGAGGTGAATAAATGCAAATTAGTAGCTTAACAAAATATTCAGCAAGGTCTACAAGGAGCAGTAAAGATTCATCAATCACAAGAGGTGATCTATACTTCAAGGATCTAATTAGCAATCAAGTTGCAAGAAGATCCACTATTTCATCCTAATAGGTGAATCAGTTTTGTAAATCCTTTAACAGGGTAGACTTAATAGTCTTTGTATAAATCTCCTAAAAGAGTGCATACTTCAGTGTATGTTTATAAAATCCTCTAACAAGGTGGACCTAGCAGTCCTTTGTGCTCCTAATAGGGTAGATCACTAGAAAAGTGGTCAATGTAAGCCTTAACAGGCCAACCTCATACTGCAGTAACGAAGTTTTGTGGGTATCATTCCCACCCCAATTTTACTTTCTATTTGGAAGGTTTTTGGGTTACCAAATCACTATGTACATGTGTTATGGATGTTTGATTTCTCATATATGTAGTAGATTAGATGAATGAATGGTGAATGGTATATATGGTTAAAGTGCTGAATTATTTAAAGTTTTGAAGTTACTGATTCACCCCTCCCCTCTCAGTAACCTATCATATCTTAAATATTTCCAACATGGTCCTAATTCCCTTTCATAGAAAAGCATCACACACACACACACACACACACACACACACACACACACACACACACACACACACACACACACACACACACACACACACACACACACACACACACACACACACACACACACACACATGCACGCACACACGCACATGCACACGCACACACACATGCACACGCACATGCACACGCACACGCACATGCACACGCACATGAACACGCACACGCACACGCACACACACACGCACACGCACACGCACACGCACACGCACACACACACACACACACACACACACACACACACACACACACACACACACACACACACACATCTATTCAATAGCACATTCAGAGTCTCTTTCTACAAGTAATGATCATCTCATCAAAGTATCATCACTATCCATGCGTGCAACTAAATTTAAAGAATAAACATTGTTAATGATTTTAAGCTCAACTCCCTGTTTTGATGCTAAATTGATTAGTATGCATGTCATGAATGGTATTTTGAACTTTTTTGTTTTGCTTCAATTATATTCCTAACCAATCTTTTAGAAAATATTGTTGAGTTCATTCATACAAAAAGTAAATATACTATTTGATATTGACTATCATGAAGATTATGGATATAGTTGTACCACTTCACCAATTGTTTAAGTTCATTTTGTTTGTGAGATGACAAGATGTTGAAATCAACTATTATTGTTCATTTTTTTTTTTTCAACTTTCACTTGGCACCCTAAAATAAATAATTATCTCAATAACTAAGATTTGATAGTCATGTTGAAATATCATTTTATTTAAGAAAAGGTTATTAAGGCTTATTTATAGATTTCCTTTAATGACATCCAAGCATTAGGGTAATGGCAAACTTAAATTGAAATTTATTTGTCATATTATTGAAGCTTTTAGGTTTGAAAATGAATTTATTAGTTGGGTTATGATTTATGTCACTACCTTGTCTTTGTTTAACCTGATTAATAGTAAGCATGTTGAACTCTCTGAATCTGTAAGAGGCTTAAGGAAATGTCATCCTCCTTCCCCATATTTTTTAATCATTATGGTAGAATGTTTAGGAAGATTTATTACTTAAAATAAATTTTGGTCCAAGGTTAGATGATTTAGCAACATCCTGGGTGTAAGAGAAATCTTGCATCACTCAAAAATACTTCATTTTAACTATTTGAATAAGGGTTGTCTTAATGCAGAGTTGTTGTTTCTAGAGACTTGCTACTTAGTAAGTCAGTCATACAAGTTTAGAATCTCCTAATTTTAGAGGTGGATGTTCATATTGGATACATTAGCCTACCAGTTTGGGCTTAGTGCCATATCATGAGTATTCATAGATTTATTGTGGATTTGTGGTGTGAAATTTTGGTATAAAACCTTCAGGCTCACCATTGAAGGCCTAAAAATTCCCATATTATTAGCATGAATGCTGATGATACTACATTGGAGGAGTATCCTAAGCATTGGAGAGTATTGGCATGCTATATTCATGACTATGATTGTCATTGATGTCAACATAGCAATAAGATTGTGAAGACTTGTAGAGTAGCAAACATAGATCTTAGTTGTACACACAAGGTTTTGAGTATCTAGTGATGCACATTCATGGAGATGTTTAGTATAGTGTCTTGATGTGAAGGTTCAATTCACAACATGTAAGTTAAAGACATACAAAAGCTATACCTGATTAACATAGAGAAATACAGAGACATAGTACCTTAAAATCTATTTCAAATGTTTGTATTATATCCTTTGACAATGATATAATATGGTGATATGCAGTAAGCCAGTGATAGAGGACAGTTTGATGGTGACATCAACAAGTGCATAGGTCCTAAAGTCAAACATGTGATCTAGTTACAAGATCAGAAGGAGTAGAAGTCCAGTTGATGGGACATAAAAAGAGGAAGTACAATTCATTTCTATTATTCTGCAAGGAATAATACAAATATCATTTGGAAAATTGATCTTTCCCTTGAATTTGCTTAAGTAGTCGGTCCAACTATCTTCCATAATTCCTAACAGGGTTGGTACAACTCCTAACATGGGTTCAAAGTCTCCTAACATGGACCAATATGTACTGAATGTTGTTATAGACTCCTAATAGGGTCCATCCTTTGACAAGGAATATTTATAATAGTACATCATCTCATGGGTACCATCCCCACTAGGGTTTTCCCTTTGATCAAGGGTTTCCCTAGTTAACATATCTAGTATTATTGTACATGAGTATCTTGTTGTGGTTTTTGATTATATTTCTCATATGGTTAAAGTTTACTAAGGTTGATAATTGTGATATTCATTGGATAACTGATTCACCCCCTCTTCTCAATTATATTGGTGGACTATATATTCTAACAATTAGTTTTAGAGCATTAGGTCCTCAAAGAGAAAGCTTAACATCTTTAGGAGATCAGTGGCAAATCATTTTAGAAAGGATAGTCCTAAGCTAGACAGAGGAAATTTTGACACCCAAAAGATGGAGCTTCTTGGTGAGACATCATAAATGTGTAAAGAATTGAACATCAGGTTTCCAAATCTAGAATCCTTTTGTTTCATACAAAAGAATAGAAGCACAAGTAAAGACAGATTCAGATTCCAAGAAGACATGAAAATCAAAGAAGGTTTTGATCTGCTTATGAAAAGAGAGCCAGAAGGTATGGGATTTTTTTTGTTGGACATGTAAAGAGTTTGGTCATCTTTCATCTAGATGTCATAAGAGAGTAAGAAAATATAGAAAAAATTCATTTTCTAATGAAGATGAAGAACTTAAAGAAAGTATGGAAAGTTTCTTGAATGATTGTGATGATAAAGATGATGAGATTGAATTGGTTGAGAAAGATTAAGTAATAGAAGATGTTGGTTTATTTTGAGTTTGTTTAGATGATGTTGGTTTATTAGATGAATTCTTCTATTATGATGTTTAGCATATGATTAGATGATGAGCTTTGATTAGTTGGAATATCTAATGCTTTACTTGTTAGTATGTTAGATTTCCTTATTCTTATGATGTTATTATGATTTAGTAGTGACGCCCTCATAAGACAACTCTGATGATCTAGTCAGTAGTTTGGGATGTTACACACAAGGTATGACTAGGACCTTTGAGGTTTGATAATGCTATTATGGTTGGGAGGAACCATGCATGAGTTTTTTTATGTTCATTTATTGTGATGTTTCTTTTAGTACATTTCCTTTACTGCTCTTTTTTAAAGATGGTTAGATGTAGTTTTTGTCTTGTAGTTATTGTGTTTGAGTGTCTATGTCTCGATTTGTAGATTCAGTACTCAGTGTGGAGGATTGTTTTCACTATCTTCTCGTTTGGTATCTATCTTTCTTACTGATGCAAATCCTCATGTGAGATTATACTCTCTCTTCCATGAGATTGTACACTCTATAGTGCAAGACTTCGCGTTTCCTTAGGGGGTTTATTGCACTTCCTTACATGGCTCTTGATACTTCCTCACATGAGGCTTGACACCAATTCTATGGGTTTGGTGGCTGGGCTAGGAATTCCTTTACACAAGAGGGTAGTTTCTTGCATAGCCTTGTGTACTTCCTTGCACAAAACTGTTCCTGGTGTTTTCTCATGTGGAAAATAGGGGGTATCTCCACTATTTTTTGGAGAACACATTTTGGTGTTTTGAGTACCCTTTAGGATTGCTATTACTTCCTTTCTTTGATAGATTGGAGATTTTTTTTGTTGTTGTCATCTTTGGTTTTTGTTCTTCTATTTAGTTATGTCAATTTGGAAGTGACATTTGGAGATTTTTTGGTGTTTGGATGTTTGGTTAGTCTTCCATTACAATCTTTAAAATCCTTGTATGTTGATTGTTGTGTACATTCATACTTGCTTAATTTTTTTTATCTTGGCTTATATTTATCCTTGTTCCAAGGATCTCCGGGTAGGGCATTACATCACACACCTGTAGGATGCATGCCATAGACAATTTCAAAGGGGCTTCTACTTGTGGTTCTATTCCTACTATCATTTTAGGCATACTCTTCTTGGGGAATGATGATATCCCAAGTTTTCCCATACTCCTTAGTTAGGTATCTTAAGAGATTACCTAGCACCCTATTGACCTATATGAAAAATTTGTGCCAAGTCTGCCCCAAAAAATCTTTCAAAAGTGACTCATGAATTTTGACATCTCTATTTAAAACTATTCTTGGTGGAAGTCCATGAATCTACACTTCTTTGAAGAACAAATGGGCAATGTGGTTTGCATCACTGGTTGTTTTACATGGGATGAAGTTCCCCATTTTGCTGAACTTGTCAACAACCACAAAGATACTATCATAACCTTGTCTTGTTTTGGGAAATCCTTCTATCAAGTCCATGCTAACACACTCGCATGACCTATTAGGGATTGGTAAGGACTGATAAAGACCTACATTACTCATCCCTCCTTTAGCTTTCATATACATCATGTAGTGTTCCACATATTTAGTCACATGTTTGAGTAGTTTAGGCCAATAATAGAATCTTTGGACCAGTTCTAAGGTTTTTCTCACACCAAAATGTCCACATAGACTCCCATTGTGTCTATCCTATATGCGTTTCTCTCTTATGAATCCACTTGGTACACACAATTGATTACCCTTAAAGAGCAACCCATTCTGCAAGGTAAATTTAGAATACTGGCTATGAAAGTGGCTCTCAAAATTAGAACATATCTTGAATGCCTCTACAAAGTCTTCATCCTCCTTGTTAAGACTCTTAAAGTTTTCTATTCCATTGCTATGCAATTGTACCTCTTGAATCATTAAGATCCTCCTACTTAATGCATCTGCCACTTTATTCATTAGTCCTTTTGTGTGCTTGATTGTGAAAATGAATGCCTACAGGTACTCCATCCACTTCAAGTTCCTATTACTTAACTTTTATTGAGTGTTGATGTAGCTTAGGGCCTAATTATTAGTAAATAGAACAAAGTCTTTGGGCAATAGATAGTGCATCCACTTCCTAAGGGACTGAACTAGGGCATAGAGTTCAAGGTGATAGGAAGAATATTTATTTTTGGCCTCATTAATTTTTTCACTAAAGAAGGCTACTAGCCTACTTTCTTGACTCAACACTCCCCCTACTACTAGGACACTTACATCACATTCTATGGTGAAGATCTTTTCAAAGCTAGGTAGTTACAAAATAGATTGAGTAGCTACTTACTTCTTGAGCATTTCAAATGATTTTTCAGCTTCTAAGGTCCACCCAAACTTGGAATTGACCCCACCCTTTATGGTTTCTATTAAAGGTGCACATATGCCACTATAGTTTTTGATAAACTTCATATAGAATTGAGCAAGACCATGAAAAATCCTTACCTTAGCTGAAGTAGTAGGTGGTGGCCAGTTAAGGATTGCAATAAGCTTCTCTCAGTCCATCTTCAAGCTTCCCTTAGACATCACAAAGCTTAGGTACACAAGCTCTTTCTTGATTAAGTCACACTTCTCAAGGTTGATGGCAAGCTTCTCCTCATGCAGCCTTTGTAATACTACTTCCACATGCTTGATGTGCTCCTCCTTAGTCTTGTTGAAGATGAGGATATGATCTAGATACACAACTACAAATCTACTTGTGAAGTCTTTAAGCACTTCATTCATGAGCCTCATGAATGTTCTAGGAGCATTAGAGAGACCAAATGGCATCACTAGCCATTCCTATAGCCCATCTATGGTTTTGAATGTTGTTTTCCATTCATCTCCCTTCTTAATAATAATTTGGTGGTATCCACTCTTCAAATCCAATTTGGTGAAATGCATAGCTCCTCCAAGGCAATCCATAAGATCCTCAATCCTAGGTATAAAAAATATATATTTGATTGTGATCCCATTTGTGGCTCTTGAGTCTGTATACAATCTTTATTTTCTTCCTTTTTTGGATGCTAATACCATAGAGACTACACATGGGATTATGCTCTTCTAAATTAGACTTTGGTCCATCAATTCTTGCACCTAACTTGCCACTTCCAAGTTTTGGTTTGGAGTAGGCTTGCATGTTTCTTTATTAGGTAGGGATGCACTAGGAACAAAGTCAATTTGGTGAATTATGAATCTTATAGGAGGTAGTGTAGTAGAAACACCATCACTTACTATATCCTTGTATTTCTCAAGAAACACTTGCACCTCTTTTGGTAATGACTCTTTGACTACATTCTCTTCTCCTTTAGACTTCAACACTACTACATAACTCTAGCTCTCCTCATCCTTGAGGTCCTTAAAAAATTCTTTACCACTACAAAACAATACACGAGGTACGATGGACTATGGTGCATCTTCGTCCAATAAGATTGGATTTTGAAGGTTTTTCCCCCCTTCTTAAATGAGATGGAATTTTCCTTTCCATCATGTACTACTCCTCTATCAAATTGACAAGGAATTCCTAATAACAGATGGCAAGCATCCATGAGTAGGATATCACACAGTAATCTATCACATAGTAATCTATCCTTATACCATACTATAGAAAAATCCACCCATGTTTTCTTATTGACTAGTATGCTTTGACCATTATTGAGCCAAGTCACTTTATACAAATTCACATGAGGTATCTTGGTCAACTTGAGCTTATTAAATACCTCCTCTGATATGATATTATTAGTAGATCTAGAGTCTACTACTACCTTGCATACTTTCCCTAGCATCTTACATTTGGTCCTAAATAGAGCTCTCTTGTGCTTAGGCTCATCAGGAGAAAGTTTTTTAATCAAAACCCTTCTAAACATAATATTCTCTCCCTTTTCTAATTCTATATGGTCCACTTCAAAATTCTTGTTACAGTCGTCCCATTGAATATATGCTATCCTCTTGTCAACGTTAGAAGAAGAAGGCTTATCAGGGAATCTATATGTTGGATGGCCTAGTTGTTCATAGTTATAGCACTTTATAGTAGCTAAATAAGAACTACTCCTGACTGACCCTCTACTTCTATTTGAGCCTCCTTGGTTACCACTACCTTTGCCATAACCTCCTTTAGAAGTTCCTTCATTGGTTTTCTCCACGAGCTTGTTCTCACCTTGATTCCTCTTCTCATTATCTCTACTTGTAACCACCTCTTTGTCTTCTCTAATTTTTTCCCTTGACTCTGTCATTGAAGTTGGAATCCCCTTTCTTCTTGTTCTTTTCCTCCACCTTTGGGGCTATTTGATGGCACCTTTGAATAATGGTAGGTGCCCATAAACTAAGCTCCTCTTGGATATTCCACTTCAAATCTCCTAAGTATCTAGCCACCTTTATTGGTTCCTTTTCTTTCCTTTTGGACCTAAGATACAACCTCTGAAACTCCTCTATATAAGAGGCTACATCCAGATCCTTTTTCTTTAGTCCTTGTCTTCTCTTATGGAGCTAAAGCTCATAGTCCTCTGGTAGGAAATTCTCCCTTAATTTGGTAACCATGGCCATAGGCTTCTTGCCCATACTAATCCTCTCATCTTGGACATACTTCCACCATGTCAATGTTAATCCTCTAAGCCTTGACTTGGCCACTTTTACTTTTTGTGCCTCTGACACCCCTTCACATTCAAAGTAGTTCTCCATCCCATCTATCCAATCCATTACTACATCTATATCCAACTTTCCACTAAATTGTGGCACAATATCCAAAGATTTCCCTCCTAGGGCTCTAATATATTTTAATAAGGGCTCTTCATTCAAGAAAGGGTTATGCTTAGGAACAACATCTTCCTCTACTATCTCTTTACCTTTCTCATTTGCCTCTTCTTCCTTCCTCTTAGTTGCATCAACAACTGCATCCAAGTTTACCTTCACTTCTGCTAGGGCCTCTTCAAGGACTCTATTTTTCTCACTTTTCTCATCAAATTCTATGGCTAACTCTACATTAATCACCATACTAGATTCTCCCACTATAGCTCTAGACATACACCACTTTTCCCAAGTCTTTGACTTGATCTGATATCACTCTGATGTGACAACCAATCTTGTTTCTTTTTCCAGGATCTCTTAGGGTCTCTTTAGGTCATACACATGACCAAATAGGGCTTCCATTCACCCTTTGCTCCTTAGGATTCTATTGAATAGATCATAAACCATTCAATTGGTGTACATCAACTAGGTAGAACAAATTTTCTTGCTAATTCCCCATTAATATAAATAACACCAAATCTTCATTTGACCTCCCAAATGGATGGATGGACATCTAGAAAAGGTATTTGGACGTCCTTCAAGGTTATTAATCAAAATCAATATTGGAACCCTAATTAAGTCTCAACTACCAAGAAAAAATGCACTCAAATGCTTGACATAGGGCTATGGGTATTAACCCTCCAAATGCAATAAACCCAAATATATTGAAAAAATTCTTAGCAAGTGACAAAAACCCACCATTCCAAATACCCTTTTTAGAGACCTTAAGGATTTTGGGGGTCTAGGGTTCCGAAATTGTCAGTATTATACATGCATAATTTTAACCCAAAAGCAAGGGTTTTAAGGGTTTAGTATGTTGTCTAATGGAAAGAGTGTTTTTCCCTCCTTAGGAATTCTACCAAGGCTTCCCATTTGGTTTAGGGTTAATCCACAACACCTTCTAACATAATCCAATCTTAGTTGAAGTATTAGTCATGTTCAACCACTCCCATTCCACTTACTCTACTTTGTGATCCCTAACCAAGTCACCAGGACTTGCCTAGGTCATCACCTCAAATATTCCTCCTTAGCATTCTAGGGTCCCATCTCCACTATACAAAATGTACATGGATTCATGATCCAAATACCAAAAGAATATATAAAACCTATAATGGGAAGTGTTGGAAATCTGATTGAAATGATCATTGTGAAAAGAAGATTGATTGAAAGAGGGAGATTGTTGATAAAGAATGTTTTCAATCATTGATTTGTCATTGATGTCAAACCTTCTATTTTTAGGGATGAAAATTTCTTATAAGATCCAAGTACTATCACTTATTTGATTGATGAAGAGGATTTGATCAACAAGATGTAACAAAAGTACCTAAGAGAAAGGTTGAGTTATGATTTTGTAATGAAGTGCAAGGATCAACTAAGACAATGGTTAAATGATGTATTGATAACATACTTGAAGATAAAAAGGTTGTTCACACTAAGAAATATTAGAGGAATAAGTTAGAACAAGGTTGACTATAAAGCATAAATAAAGTTCATTAGTGGGTGCTGAGCAAGCTAGTTTAAGCCGAGGAAATTTTCAGTTGGAGTTGAGCAAAGGGAAAATCTAGTGTGTGCCAAGTGAAGTTCAGGTGCCGAGTGAAGTTCAAGTGCCAAGTTATATAGAAGGTGCCAAGCATTAGAAAATCTTAGTAGGTGCCAAGTGATATAGTAGGTGCTAAGCATCAGTAAAACGTAGTTGATGCCAAGTAAAACAATATGTGTCGAGCACTAGAATTTCAATAGTGCCGAGCTACTACATTATTGGAAATGTCAAAAATTCACTAGATTTGAGCTAATATAGTTGCTACCTTGAATTTTTTGAAGTAGCTACATGATAAGGATGATGACCTGGTGGCACATAATTTTATGTAAACCATTTTTTAGTTAATTTAAGAGGATTCTTCATGATGTTTCTAAAAGGAAGAAAATGTAGGTTAGATTCAATGAATCCTACCTAATCCATACGAATTGAAATTAAGAGAGGGAAGAATTGAGTGGGAAAAGAAGCTCCAAATTTCTATTTAAGATGTCACAAACCAAGAAGAAAGAATTGCTAGAGTTCCAAATTGTGAAGTGGTTGATGGGTGTTAAGGAGAAGGAGAAGGAAGACTAGAGTACAAAGACTCTACTTTCATAAGTGGTTAGAAAGAGATGATTGCACTGGTATATTAAGCATCGAGACTCAAGGAGACTAAGCTTGAAAGGAGGGCAAGCTATCAAGAGTTATAGAGATTGAAAGATAGGCAATGTTATGAGTTGAATAGTGATCTGAAATCTACAAGTTGAGTTGTATGCTGTAATCAGGTCAAAACCCCTTTTGTTACTGTCTAGCAATTGTATCAGTTAGGGTAGAAGAAAATCCTATGGAATTAGGTTGGTTTAATAGCCATTTTAAAATACTTTAACATGGTGACATTCCAAGCGAATGTTCTAAAGTCCTCTAACTAGACCCACTTCTAGCAGGGTGGTTAAATTCTTTAACTAGTCACGTTTAATAGTGTGTTGTAGCCTTTAATAGGTCAGGCCTTTCATGGGGCATCACTTTAGAAAAGTGAGAATTGAGTAGCATTTTATTTGTGGTTTTTCTCAAATCAGGTTTCCAAGGAAATCATTGTGTTATGTGTTGATCTTTTTATGTGTTATGCTTGCATGTTGATTTACTGTAACTTGTTGAATAGGAAAGTTAAAGCTTGGATGAATGAATAAGTTTCATGGGCACACTTTACTTGTTTAAAAGTTTGAATTGCACATTTGCACCTTGAATAACTAATTCACCCCCCCTCTCAGTTATTCTAAAAGCATTTCTAACAATTAGTATCAAAGCCATCTGCTGATTTAGTTTCAAGGTACTAGAAGCAGGAAGATCAAGATGTCCAAGAGAGAAGTTCCCAAGCTCAAAAAAGAAAACTTCATTGCATGGTAAAGTTTGATGAAATTTCTTCTTGGATCAATAGGTGACTATGCAAAAAATTCAATTGGAATAGAACATATAGACCTAGTTGGACTTCTTACTGTAGATGATTTGACCAAAAGGAAGGAGCACAATTAGGCAATGCTGGAGATTGTCTCTACACTCAGTTATGTTGAATTTGATGACATCAAAGGATGTGATACTAAATTCAAAATGTGGAAAGCCCTATAAAATATCTATGGAGGAGATCATAAAGTTTAGAGAGCAAAGAAAGAAAACCTCAGAGGAAAGTTTGATGACATGAAAATGGAGGAAGGTGAGAATGCTACTCAGTATAGCTTTAGAATGAAAGAAGTGGTAAGTGCAATAAGAAGTCTAGGTGGTCAATTAGAAGAAGAGACTATTAATAGCAAGTACTTGAGAACCCTACTCCCTATATATCCTATTAGAGTTTTAGCCATCCAAAAACTAAGGTGTGTACAAGGAAACACACTAACCTTTGAAGGAATAGTAGGAAGACTTATTGCATTTGAACTATCTAACTTTGACAACTACAGACCTAAGTGTATATGAGAAATGTTAGTATGCTAATAGAAACTAAATTTAAATAAAGCTTCTACAAACTAAACAAAATTCATAAACTTCAAGATAGACTAAGATGAACTCTCAATTGAGAATATGAGCCATTAATGGACTCTCTCAATGAGAAGCTCTCTTGTTGAGTGGCCTTGTCTAAATAGATAGGATGTATGCTCAAGCTTATGCTTCAAAAAGGGCTTCAAATGGAGTTGGAATTTGGGTGTGAGTGTATAGTTTTGATGTAAAATGGCTTCTCAAAATGGCATTATGACTTTACTTCATGGATTGTGTTATTTTGCAAAGGGGAAGGATCCAATTTATAGGCAAGAGGCTTGAGAGATTGAGGGCTAAGATGCAAGGATGGGGAAAAACTCATGGAGGGCTTAGATTGCATGAGAGGAGAGCACATGGATTGTGCTTCCTTACAACCAATCAGGGAGTGACACATGTCACAGGGTGAGAGGATGGAGGAAAGGGCAATGATGAGTCAACAAAGGAGGCTCAAGAGATAAAATCTTCATAAAGACCCTTCATAAGTGCTTTGTAAGAATATTTATGACTTTGTGGGCTTTATAAAGTTTTGTGGTTGAAGATATTTGTGAGAGATACCATGAAATTCGAATTTGAGGGTTTAGGGGGGTTTTAAGCTTGCTTAGGGTTGTAAAAATGATTAGAGGAAGGGTTAGAGATGGCTTAGGACTAGGCAAGTGGATGGCAAGTGGATTGCAATTAATGAGGGTGGGTGAAGGAGGAGATATTTGTTAACTTTGGCTTGAGTTAGCAAGTCTTAACCCATGTTTAGGGAATGTGACAAGGTTAGGAGGGGATTAGGATTAGGGTTAAAGACATCTTCTAGAAGAGTCTAGGCTTTGGATGAGGATGAAGACTTTCTAGAAGAGTCTAGAACTTCCTAGGATAAGATTTTATGACATAAATAAAGTTTTATTTATTTCAAGGGTTTGGGTTGAGGAGATATTTATTAAAATATTTTTAATAAACATGAGGATTAATATTTAATCTTGATTAAATATTTTGAGTTGGGATTAGGGGTAGGAAATGATGGGATTAGCCTTTAATCGAAATTAAAGAAGGATTAGAAGATTTTGGAAGAGGTTATTGGTCTCAAGAAGATTGGCCAAGTTTTGGGCAAAAAATAAATTTTTAATTTATTTTAGGATTTTTGGTCAATTTATTAATTAAATAATTAATAAATAAGGAAATAATGTTTAAATAAGATTTAAACATTTTTGGGAGGAATTCCTTAATTAAATATTTTTAATTAAGATAAAGGGATTTAATGGCATACAAATTAATAAATTAAATAATTAAATAATTAATTAATAAATGATGATGTCATCAGAGATTTTTTCAAAAAATAAAAATACTTTATTTTCTAAATGATTTTTAGGTGTCTACACTGAGAACCTTGAATATGCTTTCAAGGCCAAGCTAACATTGAAAGACACTAAGGAGGTGACATCAAAGAAGAAGAGCAAAAAAGGAAAACATGAATCCAATTATAGCAACATAGATGAGGAAGATGTGGAACAATTGGAAGCACTACTGGCTAGAAGATTTCATAGAGGCAAAGGTAAATTTAAAGGTAAGCTACTTATCATTTGTTTTAATTGCAATAAAGTAGGTCATATTGCTGCAAGATGTACATAGAAGAAGAACTACAAAGAAGGAAATAAGTACAAGAACAAGAGAGAAGATGATAGTGTTAGGAATAAGGTGTCTCAATCTTGGATCATTCCTATTCTTATTATTTGTTTTGTAAAATGTATTTTTTGCAAATAATGTTGATGTGTCGGCATCTCGAATTGTGTATAAGGAGATCATCACTAAAACGGCTATGAAGGATTCCTATGACGCGTAAGAGCTATGTTAGGAAGATTCAATGATAGGTGAAGACATGTGGCAATTGATAATTTTGAGTACTGTACACTCTACCCCAATAGTGGGGGTTCCTATTTTCTCAGAGAATGGTAAAACCCTAATACATTTATCTTTGGGAGTAACCCTAAAAGTGAAGCGCATGTTATAAGCATTTTTAGGGTTGCGAAGTAGTGTATTGTTGGGACTATAAATTGCTATTGGAATCTTCTGTTGTTGCTATTGAACTTGCATTGCAAGTGTATTGTAACCTTGTGTTGAAGATAATACATTGTGTAGGTTTTGGGGGGGTGGGGTTGTTTTACCGAAAAGTTTTTCCCCACCGAAAAATCTTTATGTTATGTGTTTCTTTCTCTGTCTATTTTCTTTATGCTTTCTTGGCTGAAATATTATTGTTTACGTGATGTTGAATCTGTAAGTGTAAAAGATTTTAATAGGATTTGCACCTTACTTCTCTTAAGAGATTAGTGTAGGAAGCTGTTTTCGCACCTGAGTTTCCTTACAATTGGTATTAGAGCCTAATCAACTTTTGATCCTAGTTGTTGGGTAGGGTTTTTTAAACTAATCTCAAGTTGAGTGGGAGTCTTGTGCAGAGCATCCTAAATCTTAATTGCAAATTGAGATGGAAAGTTCATCATATGAAAGAATGGAGGTGGAGAAATTTAATGGTACTAATTTTGAGTTGTGGAAACTCAAGATGGAAGACATGTTGGAAGATCGTGACCTATGGAAAGCGACTTCAAATGCTATGAGACCAACAACTATAGCTCAAGTAGATTGGGATATCAAAGATTGTAAAGCTAAGGGTCTCATAAGACTCTATTTAATCGATGCAGTGCTTCTGAATGTTCTAGATGAGAAATCTATATATAGTTTGTGGGAAAGACTTGGGGCCATGTATCAAGCCAAATCTTTGGTGAACAAGTTGTTCTTGAGGAAGAAGTTGTACTCTGTGAATGGAGGAAGGTGGATCCTTAATGGATCATTTAAATGCATTTAATCTTCTGGCTACATAGTTGACATCAGCTGGTGTCAAGTTAGAGGAGGAGGATCGTTTCTACACACTTTTGTGTTCTTTACTGGATTCATGGGACCATCTTGTGATGGCTCTCGGAAGCACGTTAGTCACCTTCAAAATAGATGATGTGGTGTCTTCACTACTATCACAGGAGATGCAGAGAAAGGCTTCTATTTCAAAAAAAATGCCCTTGCTATTCGTGGGAGATCCACGGAAAGAGGAAAGAAAAATGACAAGAAGTCTAACAATAAGGGTAGATCCAAATCCCATGGGAAGTCAAAGACTTCCAATAAGTCCAAGGAAAAATGTTGGAACTGTGATAAACCTGGGCACTTTTGTAAAGATTGCAAAGAGCAGAAGAAGAAAAAGAAAGGTTCATATTCAACTTCAAAAAAATCTCAAGAAGATGGCGATGTATTCATCGTAGCTTTGGTAGCGCATGCATCTAATGATGTGTGGTTGGTTAACTCGGGTGCATCTTTTCACATGACCTCTCATCAAAACTGGCTCTCAAAATATGAAGAGTTCGATGGTGGAAAGGTGTACTTGGGTGATGATTCTCACCTAAAGATAGTTGGACACGAAAGAGTCACTATCAAATTTCCTGATGGATGAGTAAAGGGAATCAATGAAGTTATGCACATTCCAGGTTTGACATGAAACCTATTATCTATAAGTATTTTGAATGATGTAGGTGTGTATGTTTTTTTTTTGAAAGAAGGATTCAAGATGATGAGATGATCGATAGTGCTTGCAAGGAGTACTAGGAGAGGTACCTTATTTCAACTGGATGCATGTATTCCTCTATGTAATAGTTTTTCATCCTCACCATCTGAATGAGTAGTGAAGAATACTGTGGTTATTGGTTCGGATGGCAATGCAAACACTTTGGAAGGTAAGCTTCTTGCAGAAAAGACAATGTTGTGGCATATGAGATTTGGTCACATTGGTGAAAAGGGTCTCAAAACCCTAAAAACTAAAAATCTAGTTGAGGGGTTAAATGATTGCAATCTCAAGTTTGACTCCTGTGAACACTGTGTCTATGGTAAACAAAATCATGTTCAGTTTTACTCTAGTTCTCACAAATCTTCTGATGTTTTGGATCTTATTCATTATGATGTATTTGGTCCTGTAAAAGTTCAGTCAATCTCCAAGTCTATATTTTTTGTATCTTTCATAGATGATTATAGTAGGACATGGATTTATTTCCTTAAAAGTAAGACACAAGTCTTTATTCAATTCAAGGAATTTAAAGCCCTTGTAGAGAATCAAACTAGTAAGAAGATTAAGTGTGTGAGAACTGACAATGGTGGTGAGTTTTGCTCAGAAAAGTTTGAACAATTTTGTAAAGAACAAGGTATCGAGAGGCATAAGACAACTCCTTATACCCCAAAGCAAAATGGAGTTGCAGAGAGAATGAATAGGACACTGATGGAGAAGGCTAGGAGTATGCTTAGTGGATCTGGTTTAGAACAAAGGTTTTGGGATGAAGCTGTGGCCACTGCTTGCTATGTAGTTAACTAATCTCCTACATCAGCCCTTGTTGGTAAGACACCCATGGAGGTGTGGTTTGGTAAGAAGCCTTCAATTAGACATCTTCGTGTTTTTGGTTGTGAAGCTTATGCACATGTCTCAAAGGAGAAAAGATCTAAGTTGGAAAACAAAGCTGTTAAATGTATTTTCATCGGATACAGTGCTAGTGTGAAAGGATACAAGCTTTGGGATCCTGTGACTAGTAAGGTGTTGTATAGTAGAAATGTTATTTTTAGAGAGCTAACATCTTCTCCTATTGTGCTACAACCAGATGAAAAAGAAAAGGAAAAAGATGTTTTTAAGTTGCCTCCTACCCTTGAGAAGACTAAATAGAGAGACCATGTTGGGTCTAATGATGAGGAGAGCTCTAGCAGCTCTGATAGTTCAAAAGAAGAGGAAGAACAACCTCAACCGCAGCCCTTGAGGAGATCCACAAGAGAAAGAAAGCAACTTGAAAGGTTTGGTTATTCTATCTTAGATTCTAGTTGTGCTTTTTCTTTGATTACTAACACTGATGAGCCTAGATCTGTGAAAGAGGCTTTGGGCATGGAAGATGAAGGTTTTTGGATTGAGGCTATGGATGATGAGATGGCTTCATTAGAGAAAAAAAAACATGGGACCTTGTAGCTTTTTCTAAAGGGAGAAAATCTATTGGCTGTAAATGGGTGTTCAAGAAGAAATTCTGTGTAGATGGCAGTGTTGAAAGGTACAAAGCTAAATTGGTTGCAAAGGGGCATTCACAGGTAGAGGGAATAGATTATGGTGAAATATTCTCTCCTATTGCAAATTTGACATCCATTAGATTTTTGTTATCTCTTGTTGCATCATATGATTTAGAGATAGAACAGATGGATGTGAAGATAACTTTCCTTCATGGTTTTTTGGAGGAAGAGATTTATATGTAATAGCCTAAGCACTACATTGTTAAAGGTAAAGAATCCTTAGTTTGTAGATTAAAGAAATCTCTATATGGTTTGAAGAAATCTCCTAGGATGTGGTACCTTAAGTTTGATGCCTTTGTGTTTTCAATTGGATTTGTAAGATCAAAATCAGATCATTGTGTTTATTTCAGAGTTGAAAATGACCGCCTTCTTATTGTTGCATTTTATGTTGATGATATGTTGTTGTTTGGGAAGGATAAGAGTATGATTTCTGATTTTAAATCTTAGTTGTCAGTACAGTTTGAGATGAAAGATCTTGGGGTAGCTAGGTACATCTTGGGTATGGAAATTAGTAGAGACAGGTCTAGTAGAAAGCTTTGGTTGAGTTAGAGTAAGTATGTGAAGTCTGTGTTGGATAGGTTTAGCATGGCAGATTGTAGACCACTATGTCTTCCTATTCCTATGGGAACAAAGTTATCTGTAGATGATTGTCCAAAATCTCCTAGTGAGATGGAGGACATGAGTAGAGTACCTTATGCTGGTGCAGTTGATAGTCTTATGTATGCAATAGTTTGTACTAGACTAGACATTGCCCAAGCAATGGGAGTCCTAAGTCGATTTATGGCTAATCTTGGATGAGTACATTGGGATGCAGTTAAGCGAGTATTTAGATATTTGAGGGGTACATTAGATTACTCGATATGTTATCATGGTAACTCTTCTAGATTTTTGCATTCAGTTTGTATTGATGGGTTTGTGGATTCAGATTGGGCAGGTGATATTGACCGCAGGAGATCCACCAGTGCTTATGTGTTCACTATGTCTGGTGGTGCCATCATTTTGATGATCAAGTGACAACCTATGGTTGCTTTGTCCACTGCAAAAGCTGAGTACATGGCTGCTACTCATTCTTGTAAGGAAGCCATTTGGCTTAAGAGATTGTGTTCTGATGTTGGTGTTGATGCAGAAAAGATTACTATTTGGTGTGACAGTCAGAGTGCTATTTGCCTTGCAAAGAATCCAACTTTCCATGCAAGAACGAAGCACATTGATGTATAGTTTCACTTTGTGAGAGATATGGTGGAAGATGGAAAGGTAAATTTGGAGAAGGTAGATACTGTGAAGAATGTTGCAGATGCATTAATGAAACTAGTGGGCACTGAGAAGTTCAAATGGTGTTTCGAGTCTATGGGCCTTTTGGCCTATAGCAGTTAGTTCATGTTATGTTCATGTTGCTCTTACAAGGTGTTCAACAAGTGGGAGAATGTTAGGAATAAGGTGTCTCAATATTGGATAACTCCTATTCTTACTATTTTTTTTGTAAAATGTATTTCTTGCAAATAATGTTGATGTGTCAGCATCTTGAATTGTGTATAAGGAGATCATCACTAAAACAATTATGACGGATTCCTATGACATGTAAGAGCTATGTTAGGAAGATTCAATGACAGGTGAAGACATGTGGCAAATGATAATTTTGAGTACTATACACTCTACCCCAATAGTGGGATGAAATTTTTTTAGGGTTCCTATTTTCTCAGAGAATGGTAAAACCCTAATACGGTTATCTTTGGGAGTAACCCTAAAAGTGAAGCGCATGTTATAAGAATTTTTAAGGTTGCGAAGAGGTGTATGTGAAGTAGTGTATTGTTGGTACTATGAGTTGCTACTGGAGTCTTCTGTTGTCACCATTGAACTTGCATTGCAAGTGTATTGTAACCTTGTGTTGAAGATAATAAATTGTACAGGTTTTGGAGGGGTGGGGTTGTTTTACCGAAAGGTTTTTCCCACCGAAAAATCTTTATGTTGTGTTTCTTTCTCTGTCTATTTTCTTTATGCTTGCTTGGCTAAAGTATTATTTTTTACATGATGTTGAATTTGTAAGTGTAAAATATTTTAATAGGATTTGCAACATACTTCTCTTAAGAGATTAGTGTAGGAAGCTATTTTCACACTTGAGTTTCCTTACAGATAATAGAGGTTACAAGAAAAAAGGAAAAAGATGCTACATTGTTGAAGAAGATTCTAATGAGAATGATGATGAAGTAGTCTATGTGGCCATGAAGGATGAATTAGATGAAGATGAAGCAATAAAATTGGTAACTTATATGAACAAGAATGACAAGTGGATAATAGAAAGTGGATGCTCACATCACATGATAGGAGATAAAAGTAAGTTTATTATCTTCATTCAATATGATAGAAATAGTGTTAGATTTGGTAAAAATTCTCCATGTCAAATCAAAGGAAAAGGTACAATTAAACTTACAGAGAAAATCTCATGTGATAATGCATACTATGTTGAAGGATTGAACTGCAATCTATTGAGTGCATCACAATTAGGCAATGTAGGTTGCAAAGTAGAGTTTGGAAACAAAACTACCAAAATATATGACATTGATGGAAATATGATAGGAAAAGGTGAACAAACTAGGAGTAATTTGTGTTAACTAGATATGGAAGATGCATCTTTTCTTGTTGTTAGACTTGATGATGTTTGGTTATGGCATAATAGGTTGTGTTATGTCAACTTTGACAATCTAATTAGCATCAACAAAAAGAAGAAAGTCAGGGGTTTTCCCAAACTGAAGTAGCCTAAAAATATAATGTGCAAAAAATGTCAACTAGGGAAGATGACTAAGTCTAGTTTCAAAAGAAAAACCTACACTTTCAAAGAAGTACTAGAGCTAGTTCATATAGACTTATGCGGTTCAATAGAAGTGCAAAGTTACCTAAGATATAGATATATAATGCTATTTGTAGATGACTATTCCAGGATGATGAATGCCATATTTTTGAAGCAAAAATCTAGTGCCTTTCAAATGTTTAAGTGGTATTTGGCCAGAGTTGAGAAGGAAATAGGTAAGAGTTTGAAGTGCCTAAGGTTAGATAGAGGAGGAGAATTTACATCAAAAATTTTTGTGATATTCTGCAATGGTAAAGGTATCAAAAGGCAAACATCAACACCAAGAACTCCCCCACATAACGGTATTGTAGAAAGGAGGAATATATCTATGATAGACTATGCTAGAACCTTGATGATGGAGAAAAATGTTTCTCTAAAGTACTGGAGAGAAGTTGTAAGTACTGCTGTTTACACTCTGAATAGAGTCCAAGTCAAGAAAGGTACAAATGCAAAACCTTTTGAATTATGGTATGATCACTCACCTAATGTAAAATATTTCAAAGTATTTGGTTGTAAATGTTATATTCTTAAAGATACTAGAAATGGAAAGTTTGATGCGAAAAGTGATGAAGGCATATTCCTTGGATACTCCACTAGAAGCAAATCATATAAGTGTTTGAATACTAACACTAACAAGATTGTGGAGAGTGCAAATGTAAATTTTGATGAGTATGCAGATGTCCAAGTTGATGAGTCCAAGCATTCAAAAGATTATAAATATTTTGTATACTTCTATGAAGGAATGACTATTGAAGATAATGCTGCCAATAGAGTTGGGAATCAACAACAAATCTTAGTATTAGCCGAGTCACAGCCAGTGATTGCTGAGCTACATTTAGAAGCTAAGTTACAAAATGAAGAAAATGAACATTTTGACTCTGAAAATAGTACACATGAAATAAATAATGAAATACCATATGGAGAAGAACAAAATGACTCTGAAGTTGAAGGATCAAATATGGAAAGAAGGACAGAACCAAGGTTAGCCAAGTATGTGAGGAGACATCACCTTATAGATCAAATCATTGGTGACAAGGATGCCAGACCAATGACAAGGAATATATTAAGAAATGAATCATGCCTACTGAGCAAGGTTGAGCCTAAAATAGTGAAAGATGTACTACAAGATAATGACTGGTATAAAGCTATGGAAGAAGAGATAGATCAAATTGAGAAGAACAAAACCTGGACCCTAGTTCCTAGACTAGCTAATAGGAATGTAATTGGTACTAAATGAGTGCTTAGGAACAAACTTGATGAGAATGGTGAGATAACCAAAAACAAAGCTAGACTAGTTTTCAAAGGCTATGCACAAGAAGAAGGACTGGATTATGGGAAAACATTTGCCCCTATAGCAAGAATGGAAGGAGTAAGAATATTACTTGCATATACTGCTTACAAAGGTTTCAAAGTCTACCAAATGGATATGAAGTATACTTTTCTGAATGGTATACTGGAAGAAGAAGTCTACATAGAAAAAAAAGAGGGATTTGTTGATGACAACAATAAGGATATGGTTTGCAAACTTCATCGGACGATTTATGGTTTAAAGCAAGCACCTAGAGCACGGTATGAGAGACTACACAAATATCTTGTGAAGATAGGATTTGAGAGAATAGATGACAAATAGAAACTTGTATATCAAAGTTGAAAAAGGTAAAGACATTTTGGTATCTAAAATCATTGTTGATGATATAATATTTAGAGGAAAAGATGTTCTATGCAAAGATTTTGCTGATCAAATGAAACATGAGTTTGAAATGTCAATGTTTGGAGAAATCAAATTCTTTGTTGGATTACAAGTATATCAATTAAAGCATGGCATATTTGTGACCCAATCCAAATACATCAAGGAGATACTCAAAACATTTGGATTAGAAGACTCAAAACTAGTTAGCACACCAATGGTAACAGGACATAAGTTATCAAAGAATGATGAGTCAGCTGAAGTGAATTAAACATTGTATATATCAATGATTGGAAAGTTGTAGTACATTGTACATAGTAGACCAGACATTGCATTAGCTATTGGAATAGTGGCAAGATTTTCTTCAAATCCAAGAGAAAATCATTTGATGGTAGTAAAGAGAATATTAAGGTGCGTAAAAGGAACTGATGACTTTGGTTTGTACTACAAGAGAAGTGAAAAGTTTGAACTAAGAGCCTACATTGATGTAGACTAGGGAGGCAATATTGATGACAGAAAAAATACCAGTGGAGGAGCACTTTTCTTGGGAAAAAGATTGATTACATGGACTAACAAAAAGCAAAGTTGTACCTCACAATCCACTGCAAAAGCTAAATATGTTGTAGCTGCTATCAATTGCACCAATATTGTATGGATCAAAAATTTGTTGCAAGGTATGAAGGAAGAGGTAAATGAGCCTATTATACTTTATTTTGATAATAAAAGTGCTATCAACATATCAAAGAACCCTATAATGCATGCCGAAACCAAACATATTGCAATCAAGTATCACTATGTGAGAGAATTGGTGGAAGAAAAGCAAGTGAAGATGGAATATGTTAGCTCAAAGGAATAGATTGCTGACATTTTCACAAAAGCACTACCTAAAGATGATTTTGAGTATCTTAGAGGTAAGTTGGGGTTGATACCCCGAGCCAAGGCTATTTAAGAGAAAACAAAGACAACCCTGCATCAACTGAATTGATTGTTGAAATATTACACATTGATGTAGAGGATATTTACTTTAGGATTCATGTCTAAAGTAATTGAAGTGATGAAGTTCCAAATCAATCACAAGAAAGGTGACAGAGGGAGAAATTGAAAGAACTTGCAAATGCTAAACCTATATGGTAAGATGCTAAAATGTTAATGTGTCTTTGGCATTGTTGTCAAAGAGGGAGATGCGAATCAAAAATTGATCAAAAGTTGAGGGAGAAGATGAACAATCTGATCATAAAATATGGATAAAGAAATAAGTATAGCAAAAAGATGAGCAATGCTTATAGAGGGAGAGAATGTAAGAAAGGAAAGAGAAAGGATACACCAACTAAGAGAGAGAAATAGAAGCAAAGCAATCAGGATAATAGATCAAGAGGAGATGTGAAAATTGATGGTAACACAATTACTTTTTGGCATTTGACTTAATGTTCTAACCTAGTTAGCATGGTTAAATAGTTTAGTCTTATGGTTGATCAGTTTGGTTTGCCATCAATGCCAAAGAGGGAGATTGTTGGAAATCTGATTGAAAAGATCATTGTAAAAAGAAGATTGATTAAAAGAGGGAGTTTGTTGATAAATAATGTTTTCAATCATTGTTTTATCATTGATGCCAAACTTGCTATTTGTAGGGATAAAAATTGCTTATAAGATCCAAGTACTATCACTTAGTTGATTGATGAGGAGGATTTGATCAACAAGATGTAACAAAAGTACCTAAGGGAAAGGTTGAGTTATGATTTTGTATTGAAGTGCAAGGATCAGCTAAGACAATGGTTAAATGATGTATTGATAACATACTTTAAGATATAGAGGTTGGACACACTAAGAAACACTAAAGGAATAAATTAGAAAAAGGTTGACTGCAAAGCTTAAACTAAGTTCATCAGTGGGTGATGAGCAAGCTAGTTTAAGTCGAGCAAATTTTTAGTTGGAGCCGAGGAAAGGGAAAATTTAGTGTGTGCCGAGTGAAGTTCAAGTGCCAAACGATATAGAAGGTGTCGAGCATCATAAAATCTTTGTAGATTCTGAGCATCAGTAAAATGTAGTTGATGTCGAGTAACATAGTATGTGCCAAGCACTAGAATTTCAATAGTGCCAAGCTTCTACATTATTGGAAATGTCAAAGATTTTCCAGATCTAAGTGGATAGAGTTCTTACTTTTAATTTTGTGAACCATTTGGAGGATAAGGATGATGAGCTGGTGGCACAAAATTTTATGTAAACCATTTTTGAGCAAATTCAAGAGGATTCTCCATGATGTTTCTAGAAGAAACAAAATGTAGGTTAGATTCAATAAATCCTACCTAATCCATATGAATTGAAATTAAAAGAGGGAAGAATCAAGCAGTAAAAGAAGCTCCAAATTTCTATTTAAGAAGCCATAGACCAAGAAGCAAGAGTTACTGGAGTGCCAAATTGTGAAGTGGTTGAAGGGTGTGAAGGAGAAGGAGAAGGAAGACTAGAGTATAGAGAATGTGCTTCAATAAGTGGTTAGAAAGAGATGATTGCACTGGTACATTGAGCATCAAGACTCAAGGAGACTAAGATTGAAGGAACAGAAAGCTATCAAGAGTTGCAGAGACTCAAAGCCATGCAATGTTATGAGCTGAATAGTAATATGAAATCTGCAAGTTGAGTTGTATGCTGTGATCAGGTCAAAACCCCTTTTGTTACTCTCTAGCAATTGTATCAGTTAGGGTAGAAGAAAATCCTATGGAATTAGGTTGGTTTAATAACCATTTGTAAATCCTTTAACAGGGTGACATTCCAAGTGAATGTTCTAAAGTCCTCTAACCAGGCCCACTTCTAGCAGGGTGGTTAAATCCTTTAACCAGGTCACATATAACAATGTGTTGTAGCCATTAATAGGGCATGCCTTTCATAGGGCATCAATTTAAAAGAGTGAGAATTGAGTAGTATGTTATTGGTGGTTATTCCCAAATTAAGTTTCCACATAAATCACTGTGTTATGTGTTGATCTTTTTGTGTTATTCTTGCATGTTGATTTACAATAACTTGTTGAATAGGAAAGTTAAAGCTTGGATGAATGAGCAAGTTTGATGGGCACACTTTACTTGTTTAAAAGTTTGAATTGGACATTTGGACCTTGAATAAATAATTCACCCCCCCTCTTAGTTATTCTAAAAGGATTTCTAATAGGAAGTGGCCCTATGAATCCATTTGCAAAAACAACCTGATTTAGAATAACAGACTGGTAGGAAACAAAATATTTATTTCAACTATTCTAAACCTTGAAAAATTAAAAACTAAAGCTATGCAAAATCTTAAATCTATTCACTTTAACACCTTCAAAACAAAAAGTTCCAAAATTAATCCATCTAAATGCCAAATCATCTCAAAAGCTTAAAACTATTAAAGGAAACTTGTTGCTTAGTCTGTACAATGAAAATATCAACTTTACCAACCCATTGAGTAGGTTGAGAATGGCCTCATATAGGCTTGGTGTTGGGTGATGCGACGCGCTCCCCTGCCCACAGGTGGTTAATTATGTGGTGTTCCATGTTCACTAATAGTCATGGCTTTTGGTGCAATGGTAAATGGGCCCTACAATTGGTATCAGAGCTTGGTTTTGGCTTGGTCATAGGTTCAAATCTCTCCGGTGCCTTCCCGACCCGCAAGCACCTGGTATGCGCATCGAGGGGGAGATTGTTGGGTGATGCAACGCGCTCCCCTGCCCACAAGTGGTTAATTATGTGGTGTTCCATGTTCACTAATAGTCATGGCTTTTGGTGCAACGGTAAATGGGCCCTACACTTGGCCCCCACACTCCTAACTATTTTGGACAGTTATATCACCATGTAGACAAAGTTGATCAAAATGCAAGAAAAGTTGTCAATGTTGTCATTGACAACATTGGCAACAATTGAGCAACTTTTACATTGTATGGAGTTAAGCCCTCAAACTTTCTCAAAAGCTATGAAACCTTTCATAATGTTCAAATTGGACTTAAAACATCTAAGTATGTCCTCAAAACCTCTATTTTTCAATTCTACCCTTCTAGGCCTAGAACACCTAGTTTCACTTACTGAGAACTTTGACCTATTTGGGATTGTCAAACCTGATACCTTACCTTCTTAGGACTACATGAGTCCCTTTATTTACCTATTGGTGTGGCTAGCACCACTACAAGAGAAAATCCCAAAGTGAGACCTAGGTATTCCTTGGCCCACCTAGGTGTCCTTGCACCACTTAGATAGTCTCAAATCAACCACTTTTGCAACAAGTCATGAACTTGTTTATTCAATTCTCCACTTTTTGCTTGTATCATTCTATGCACTGCCTTGTTTGGAAAAATTTCTCCTAGAATCAAATTCATTTAGTGATAATTTTTCCTCATTGGGAGTAATCCATCAAGTACATTATCTGACATAATATATGGAAACTCTGTCAACAAATCTACAAATTCCATAGGTACCTCCTCTACTTCTTCCTTACAATAGTTTGGGATTACAAAAAAACACATATGCTCATGCTTCATACCTTTGAGAATGTTCCTTCCATCAATAAAACATATTATAGAAACACTATATAGTTTTTCTTTATTTTCCTTCAATGCTTTCAACTTATGTTTCACTCCATCCTTTGTCAAAGAGTAGTTATTTGCTTGCCCAACATGTACATCATGCCTATCAAACTATCACAACATGCCCATCAACATATGACATATTGATATCACTCAACACCTCATCTTGGTAGCTTCCAATCTTGAAATTTACTAAGCATTGCTCACTAACCATGACCTTGTGGCCATCTTGCACCCAGACAATATGGTATGCATCCGGGAGTTTTTGCCTCTTTAACTTCAACTTTGTGACCATGTTTTTTGACACTATATTCTTAGTGTTTCCTCCATCAATGATCACATCATAACACCTATCTTCATATTTTCACCTAGTGTGAAACAAACTCCTCTTTTGATCAAGTTCATTCTCTCCACTCAACAAGACTCTCTTATTAACTAGGACTTCTCCTCTTTTAGCATCTTTAGAATGGGATGATTTGGTATCTTTATCAACATGCATGATATTGGCCTAGCCTTTAGTTCTCCAATCTGTCCTTCCTTGGCATTGGGAATAATCAAATGATTTATGCTTTTCTTCTCCATGATGAAAACATTTCCTATGGAAGCCTCCTCTTCTAGATCCTTGTCCTTTGCCTCTTCCTCTCTAATCTATATTGTTATAATCATGGAAACTATTAGAATTGCCTCCCCTCTAGGTCTAACTACTACTGCCAGCCTTATCCTTATTCTTTTGATCATCATTTCAGCCTATGTAAGATTGTCAGCTAGGTTTTCCACAATAACCTCTTCCACTATTCTTGTTATCAAACTTTTTTCTGAACTTCTCCTTAACTCTTAGGGTAGACTAGTATTCCTCCTCAATATTGGTCATTTGAACCAAACTCTACTCCTCCTGAATGCTTGGCCTTAACTCATTATGATAAAAGGTAAATTTATCCTTATCATCTTGTACATGGTTATCTCTAATGAGAAGTTAGTAGAACTCTTTAGTATACTCTCGAAAGAGCTTCATTCTTGCTTCCACCCTTGTATTTCCTTCAATAGATCAAGCTCATAATCTATAGGAATGAACTCTAACTTAATTTTAGCTATCATTCAATCCCATATGGTGATTTTTTTCTTCACTCTTCTATTTGAATCCAATTGGATCTTCGACCACTAGATCTTTGTATGATCTTTTGTTGGGCCTTCACAAACTTGAGCCTATCTAGATCTTCAATATCTTCATTTTCAAAGAACTCTTCCAATTCATTGATCCAATTGATTAATACCTTTGGGTTAATATATCCCAAAAATGTGGGGAACATAAAACTTAGGTCTTTTCCAGTCTTGGAAATGGCCTTAAAAACCTTTTCTTCCTCTGGGTTAAGCACTTCTTCTACTATCACTTGATCAATGTTTCCTTCTTATTCTCTTTCATCATCTCTTTCATTGTCTCCTAGGACAAGATTCATTCCTCTATGAAATTTTTCTTATAAGTGTTTGTATTTTCCTTTAGAGGGCTCTAAAACCCTTAGATGTAATCCCTATGACTCTTTTGTCATGCTCTCTTTGTGGAGGCATTTTTCCACTTCTGCTAAAAGCCTAGTGTAAATTGCCTCACAGTTAGTGATCAATCTACACAATTAGTCCAAAACATGATCCTAGTGTGAATTGCCTCATAGTTAATGGTCTATCCACACTCTCAAGAATTGTAGCTCTCATACCAATTGATGATAGGTTCTCCCCTTAATACCATTACCACATAATAGAAGCAAAGAAATAAAATAAATTTGCAAGAACAAAATTTGGGCTTCTTATTTTAGCTGCAAATATGGAATTACAAAATTCTAAATTACAATATGCTAACCCACATGGGTGCCTTCATTATAGTAATCTACAAGACAAAGCTATGAACTATCACCTAGAGTTGTCCTAGATAATTTATGTGAATTTCTTAAATAGAAAATTTTATGCCGCTTGGGAAGGTTATAGACACTCAAACTTAATACCCAGGGTTAACATACCCTATCAATACATATAGAGTCAGCCAAATATATTTTTGACAATTATTTTAGAAATTTTGGTTGGACCAACTTTAGAAGGCCATAACTTTCAAACCATTTCTCTAATTGGCTATTATAACAATTTTTCAGAATCCTTAGCTCTTTATCTACAAACTTGGATACACACAAGCTACCATCCATCAAATTTTTAGGCCTCATCTATGTTAGAATATATAGTCCACCAATATAACTGAGAGGGGGTTTAACTAGTTATCTAATTAATATCACAATTATCAATGTTGTTAAACTTTAGCCATATGAGCAATATAATTAAAAAAACCATAACTTTATACTTGTGCACAACAACACTAGATATGTTAACTAGGGAAACCCTTAATTAGAGGGAAAAAATTAGTGGGGATGATACCCATGAGATGATATACTAATATAAATATTCTTTATTAGATGATGGACCCTATTAGGAGTCTATTACAACATTTAGTACATATCAGTTCCTATTAGGAGACTTTGAATCCCTATTAGGAGAGTCTAAGCCTATTAGGAGTTGTATCAATCCTGTTAGGAGTTGTGGAAGACAGTTGGACCCACTACCCAAACAAATTCAAGGGAAAGATCAATGAACCCACTGTCCAAATGATCTCTATATTGTTCTTGCAAAATAATAGAAATGAATTGTACTTCCTTCCTCTTTCTCTATCCTATCAGCCAGACTTCTGCTCCTTCTGATCTTATAACCAGATCACAAATCTTACCTCCAATAATCTCTTTGGATCACTTACTCACATTTAGTAAACACTCTTCTCCTTTTTGCACTTTGCTATCAATAAAATGCTTGATGCTTCACTCTTACAAACAAGGAAAACATCTTTCCTGTATACCCTATCTTCAAAATAATTCCTTGAGTTAGACTTGACACTTTTCCAATTAATTATAATAAGATAATTAATTAATTTATAATTATAATAGCACTATTGGCTCATAGTATATATAAAAATTAACACGTGCAACTTTAGGACATGTACACCTGCTAACATCACCATTAGACTATCCTCTATCATAGGAAAACCCCACATCACCATATTATCTCACTGTCAAAGGATATAATGCAAACATTATAAATGACTTATTAGGTACTCTGTCTCTATACTTGAAAGAATGGGAACAATTAAGGAGATAAAATAGAAGGGAAAAAGGAGGAAAATGTGGTAAGTAACAAATCCAAAGAGGATGCTTTACTTCTATCTCTAAAAAGTGTTGATGATTCATAGGTTTTAGATTCTGGTGCTTCATTTCATGCTACACCTCATTGAGGTTATTTCATTGATTATGTCCAAGGGAATTTTGGGCTTTTTTATTTGGGGGATAATGAACCCTATCAGATTTTTGGAAAGGGAAAAGTTAAGATTAAGTTGTAGAATGGGAATTATTGGCTACTACATGAGGTAAGACATGTTCCAAGACTAAGTAGGAATTTAATTTTAGTAGGGCAACTCATTGATGAGGGTTGTGTAGTTACTTTTGATTATAAAAATTGAAAGGTTTCAAAAGGTTTCCTTGTACTAGAAAAAGGTGTGAAAGTAGGCACCTTATATCTTTGTATAGGTCATATTGTTCCTTCTACTTTGATTGTTTCAAAGAAAAATGAATTTTTACGAACAGTTGCTATAGTTGAGTAGGGAGAACAAATAGCTGCTATAGATTCTAATATAGCACTATGGCACAATAGACTTGGGCAATGAGTGAGAAAGGTATGAAAGTATTTCATTCAAAGAAAGTTTTACCAGGTCTGAAATGTGTTAATATGGATTTCTTTGAAAGTTGTGTATATGGAAAAAAAAAGAGAGTGACTTTTGTGAAGACTATGAATTAAAGTAAAAGTGAGAGATTAGAGCTTGTGCATATAGATGTATGGGGAATAGCTCAGGTATATTCCCTTGGTGCCTCTCATTATTATGTTACATTTATTGATGATGCAACTAGAAAAGTATGGGTTTATTCCTTAGATAGAAATTTTATGTATTTCAAACTTTTAATAAATGGAAATGCTTGGTTGAAAATAAGATTGGAAAGAAATTAAAATTTCTTAGATTTGATAATAGTGGTGAATATTGCAGTCATGAATTTGAAGATTATTTCTCCGCTAATAGTATTCATAGATAGAAAACTATTCCAAGGACTCCACAATAAAATGAAGTGGTTGAACACATGAACAAGACTATAATGGAGCATGCAAGAAGCATGAGGGTGCATGTAGAGTTGCCCTTAAATATGTGTGTAGAGGTTATTAGTATTGCTGTATATTTGATTAATAGAGGTCCCTCTACTCCTTTGGGTTGTGGTATTCCAGAGGAAGCATGGACTAGTAAGAAGGTGAATTATTCTTTTCTTAGAACCTTTGGTTGTGAAGCATTATCTCATATAGATTCTGAAAATAGAACCAAGTTGGAAGCTAAGTCAAATAAATGTGTATTTGTTGGATATGACATGAATGAATTTGGTCATAGGCTTTGAGATTTTAAAATCATAAAATTATAAGAAGGAGGGATGTCATATTCAATGAGAAAGTGTTGTACAAAGATCTATTGTAGCAACATGAGAAGGACAATGATTATGTAGTGCTAGCTGATACTCAAAAAATTGATGTTCCAGTTCATGGTGGGCAACAATCACAATAAAAAATACCACACACCCTAGTGAATGTTAGACAGTCAACAAGGATGAGTAAACCTCCACAAATATTTTCTCCTTCCTTGTATTCTATTTTACTTACTGATGTAGGTGAACCTAAATGTTATAAAGAAGCTGTGTAGGTGGATACAGAGGTTTAGTGGGAGTCTACAATGAAAGAAGAAATGGACTCTTTGCTAAAAAATAAGACATAGGATTTATGCAAGTTGCCTATAGGTAAAAAGGCTTTATAGAATAAATGGATTTAAAGGTTGAAAGAAGAGGATGGAGGTATGAAAATATTTAAAGCTAGGTTAGTTGTAAAAGGATTTGCATAGAAAAAAGAAATCAATTTTGATGATATATTCTCTCCTGTGGTTAAAATGACTTCTATTCATACTATTTTAAGTATTGTGGCTATTGAAGATTTGCATTTGGAGTAGCATGATGCTAAAAAAAACTTCCTTCATGGTGATTTAGATGAAGAGTTATATATGGATCAGCCACAGGGATTTGAGGTCAATGGTAAGGAGAACTTAGTGTGCAGATTGAAGAAAAGTTTATATGACTTGAAGCAAGTATTTCGGAAATGGTATCTAAAATTTGACAATTTTATGCATGAGCATGGATATAGAAAGTCTCATTTAGATCATTATGTTTATTTTAAGAGGTTGGATGATGATAGTTACATTATTTTATGTTTATATGTTGATAATATGCTTGTAGCTAGTTCTAACATGGATCATATTAAGTGGTTGAAATGCTAGTTAGCACATGAATTTGCTATGAAGGATTTGGGGGTAAAAAAAAAAATCTTTGGTATGAAGATCTATAGAGATAGGAAGAACTAGAAATTGATATTATCTCAAGCTAATTATATTGAGGTGTTGCAACGTTTCTCTATGGAGAATGCTAAAGCTATCAACACACCTTTACCTCATCATTTGAAGTTGACTAAGAAGATGTGTCCCAAGACACAAGAAGAGGAGGAAAAGATGTCTAAGGTACCTTATGCTTTAGCTGTAGGAAGCTTGATTTATGTTATGGTATGTACTAGGCTAGATATTGCACATGCAATGTGACTCATTAGTAGGTATATGAGTTATCCAAGAACTAAGCATTGGAATGCAGTTAAATGGATTATCAAATATCTGAGAGGAACATCCAATAAGTTTTTACACTTTGGGGTCTCTACTACTAATTCATAGGGCTATGTTGACTCAGATTTGGTAGTGGATATTGATACTAGGTGGAGTACTATAGGTTATGTTTTTAGTGTTGGTGGGGCAATCGTGACTTGGGTTTCTAGGTTATAGAAGGTTAATGCTTTATCCACTATAGAGGAAAAGTATGTTGCTGCTACAAAGGTAGCTAAGGAGATGATATGGCTTCAGTTCTTCATGGAAGAATTGGGACACCCTCAAAATGATAATTATTTGTTTACATATAGTTAAAGTGCAATTCATATTGCAAATAATTTAGCTTTGCATTCAAAGAAAAACCACATACAATTGTGGTACCATTTTATTTGGTTAGTTTTGGATGATGGATAGTTAAAGCTAGAGAATATACATACAAATGATAATATAGCAGATATGTTTACAAAGGTTGTGACAAGGGAGAAGCTGAATTCCTCTTCAATTTTGGTAGACTAAATAGAATTTAAGAACAATAGAGTCCAAGGTGGTTTGATATTCCAATGGGAATTATAGGTTTCATAGTGCTATGGTTAGTCTCCCAGTGGGAGGTTATTATTGTGGAGTTTGATTGGTCTCCAAGTGGGAGATTGTTGTGATTTGGAGCCTAACTAGACTCAGAGGTTTATTCAATGTGATTTCCCTTCAAATTATTTTTGTAGGGTCTTGGGGCAGTGCCCTAGGTGTGCTCCCTACTGTAGTATAGGGTGAGGTTGAGGGGCAATGCCCCTGTGGGGTTTTTTTGGGGGAAACACCCCCAAAGCCAAAAATTCTCTTATATTATAAAAGGCATTGGCTACTATATTTCTGTTATTCTAGCCCTAATTTTGTAAGAGGAAAAAATCTTGTATAAAAAGGCTTAGGGTTAGGGATTTCACTATGAATGGTGGTATTGTAGCTTCTTGCAGTAGTATTGAGCTACAAAGGGATTATAGATTGTAATCAGGTTGTAATCACTAGATAATAATAATATTAGACTTGCTATTGGTGGACATAGCCTAGGGATTTGGTGAACCATGTTAAATCTTGGTGTCTTGTGTTCTCTTTTATGTGATCTAGTATTTTCTAGTATTGGTTATATTTTCATGTAACTGTTATTTTTGTCTGAGGTTATTCCTAACAGTAAGTATCAGGTATTCATTGTTTCCTATTCTATCATCTTTGATGTTTTGTCATTGGCACTTGCATTCTAATGTTTGCATTTTAATTTTTTTTTTAAAATGGCTTTTAATAGTTTTGTAGGATATGGGCTATTCTTTTGATTTACATGTATAAAATATAATAAAATACATTAAAATAAGTTTTCCCATAGTTTAAATTTCATTTTTGTGAATTTTGTCAAAGCTAATCAAGTTGTTTATTGCAACATTGTAGATGGAAGTCTTCTAGAAGCACCTAACCATATTTTCTTGTAGATTTTCTTAAAGTTTTGTTGCTTTTGGGAAATGAACTTGAATGCTTAAACACTTGTCTTTGAATGTATGTTGCACTTAATTGGATAAATCAAACACGCTCTTGAATGTCTTGAAGCTAAAACAATTCAAAACTCAATCTTGAATGCGTTAAGGGAACTTACAACCTTTCATTTGGATGAATGTTGTTAAAACATAATCTTGAATGCCTTATGGAAATTCACAAACATTTTTTTTGGAATGAATGCTTAGAAGTCAAATATGTACACTTGAATGCATAAAGGTCAAAGAACAATGCTATGATACACATTTCAATTTGGGTTTAAAATAAATCTCATCAATTCTTGAATGGTTAAGGTTCAAAGATCATTGCAATGAACATTTTGATTTGGGGCTTAAAATGAACAATAAAGGAACTTGTTCTATCTTTATCAATTTTATTATATTGACGATGATTAATTTACCTATGTTGGTGAACTCTCAATTTTTATTATGTTGATGACATTATCAAGTTGGAAAGAATATTGTATGCTATAAAGACAAGTGGCTTCAAGAATATATTACAAAACCTAAAGCTCCATTGGGAAAGAACAAGTTTCTTTTAAACACAAGACCACTTACATATTCACTCTTTTCAAGCCTTCAGGTGATCTTGAGTGCACAAGAAATAAGTGGCATTTTCTTTACACTTTTTAGGAGGTCTTCTTGGGGATTTCATCACCCCTTGTGATGACCTCAACTCTAGTGCTCTAGCAGAGTATAAATATCAAGAGTTGAATCGAAAGACACCTCTCTTCAAAGTAAAATCTTGTCACTTTTGGCTAAGACCCAAAGAACTTTATACATTTTGGAAGTGAGGGTGGAGATTTGGGTTACTGTCTCCTCCTAGCTATGTGACATTATTTTCTTTCATCGACAAATTTGGGCCTCACATACCTTGCATATATCAAGGACACCCCTAACCGAGGTTGTATATCCTAGTTAGAACCTTATAGGACTTTTGGTGTGTTTGACATACTATGTATTCAAAAACCTCTCCATTTGAAGGGGATAGACCATCTAATATTTTCTTGTATATATATTTCATTTTATTCTTTGCAAGTTATGTTTCAAAAAAATCCAAAAAATTCATAAAAGGTCAAAATCCAAAAATATTTCAAAATAACACAAAGAAGCTCTTTTTTTTTCACATTACTTCTTCTATCCATCAAATCCATCACCATTATGCATCTCTCATCTTAACCATTTAATCCATTCCTCAAAACCTCAAATCTTCCTAATAATTAGCTCTTCTTCATAATCATTCAATCAAATCCACAATCTTCATCCTAGTCATGGTCCATAATCCACATCGGGATCCAATTCCCTCATCCAATGCTTCATACTGATGATTCTTAATCTAATCCCTTGGAAAATTCATTCCTTTCTAATCAATTCCTAATTCAATCTATTTACATCTTCATTCAAAATCAATCTTTCTAATTTAATCTATTCAAATCTTCTTCTAATTCAATTTTTCATAAAATCTTCCACTCTGGACATAGGAGCACCATTATAAATCTTAGAATTTAATTCTAGCTATCTTGATTGACTCAAATAAATAATCATCAATTATCTTTATCCTTCATCAAGATTCAATCCAATCTTTAGGTAGAAAGATCTTTCCAAAGTGTGATATTAGAACTTTATGCTTAGCAAACTTATCATAGTTGTGCTCTCTCACTTGGGATCATTTGTCCATCACCAAGTATTCAGTCATGTATTTTATATCCTATTCCAACTTGGGATCATTTATCCATCTCTAAGTGGAAGAAGATATCATCATTCAAATCCAACATTCAGTTGTTTTCAATGTCGTAAGGTCTTTATCTACATCAAGGTTATCTCAAATCTTCATCCAATATCAAATCAAATAAAATCCAAATCAAATTGAAACAAAGTCAAGATTTTCTCCTAGTCCTATGGTCATATTTAATACATCATCAAATCTTTCAACATTCCTCATCTAAGTTCATGGATAACAATTGGCTTAATCAAATGGTTCGAGACCTTCAAAGACAATATAGCATCACACTTTCAGCACAAACCCCATATCAAATCAATCCTCAAAAATTCATATCTAATTCTAATCCATCTCATGTTCATTATTATTCTACCTTTGACAAGGGAAATCCACCTCATTATCCTTCAACCACATAGGATTCTTTTCATAGCCCACACAATTTCTCAAATAGAAATGTCATTATCAAAGAAATTGAGGAACTCAAGAATTATATCTTGAGCCTAGTAAATCAAAAGCAAAAGTCTACCTTCCATGACATATGTCCTCTCCTCCCATGTTTTGAAAAACATAATCTTCATGTCCCATCCAACTCAAATCCTCCATGTAATTCCCCATACTTTGAACTTAATGTCCAAAACCATCATCGCAATCCCCTACCCATGCCTCAACCTCCAAACAATCCTAATTCTCCAAAATCAACATCATCCCCATCTTGTAATAGGTTTATCTCAATAGAAACCTTGTCTAAATACAAAAACAAAAATAAAGTGACCCAATCACCCAAAGTCATATACCCAATTCCATCTCAAGGCCTTACTGCAAAACATGCCATTATGTATTCCTCTTCTCCTCTAGATTTGAGCATTTCTTCATCCCATTATTCCCTTATCCCTCAAGATCCATTTATCTCTCTTATTCCATCTCATGATCGCCATCCTATTCAAGATCAAGACATTCCATGTACCGTGCACATTACTGATTTCATTCTGTTGTAAGAGTTAGCATCCATAGATTCTCCACCTCATGAAGATGTTCCTTCTCTAGAATCCACTAGCTCTCCCCCTTGTCAAGATAAAAATGTTCCATCTCATAATTCTATTCTATCCACTCCATTATATGATCTTATCCCACTAGATGATACAATAATTCCTTCAATCCTACTACATGGCCCTCTATTAAGTCAAGTTCATAGTACCCCTTCATGTACATTTCATGATCCCAATCCATTTCATGGTCCTATTATCCCTCACGATTCCTCTCATGCTACCAACCATCCACAAGACCTTGCCACACCTATCCAATCCACTCATGAGCCCCCTACACGTGGACTCACATTTTGTATTGAAAATGATAAGTATCCCATTGAAGAAATAATGTCTCAAGATGTTGGTACACTGTGCACTCCTTCCAAACCTAAAATTCCTCCATTCAAACCTAAATATTCCCATCATCCATATTTCAACTCCATTTTGGGCCCTTATATCCATATTCCCATTCCTTCCTCATTTCCATCTATTTTGGGTCCTTATCTTCCAAAGCCAAACCCTTTGTCCCTTCCATCCATTTTGGGTCCTTACATATATCCATCTACCATATCCAATCCTTCCACTTCATCCATTCATATACCTATTAAATATCAACAAAGGAACACATCCTTAAATTCCTTCCAATGTTCACCATTCATAAGCTCTCTATCCCATTTTTCCTCATGTTGTCATACCATGGCCAATGGAAGCAAATTGGATGCTAAAGATAAAGTGAATTAAGCCAAAAATCTGCAAAAATAAAAAGATCAACATGTCCTCTCTAAAAGACATGTCTAAGAAAAGAATAATATGATCAAAAACAAAATTAGAAGGCCACAAAGGCTGGAAATAAAAAGTGCAAAATTTATTTGGATTCCAAAGCTACTTACTGAAGAAATGAATTTGAAAGAAATATTCAAAATGACATCCAATTTTGCTAATCCAAAGGCTTCTCTCATTCATAAATTCTCAAATCTCCCAGCTTCCAACTCCATTTTGGGTCCTTATGCCCCAAAATCCACCATCCTAAATCCATCATCTCCTTAATTCATTTTGGATCCCTAGATCCCAAAATTCAAAATTTCTCCTACATATCCTGTGAAATTTGCTCCTTTCCATCACCCTTCAAGGTGTGTGTCATTGAAAATCTTTCCACCTCCTTCATTCACTCATTTACAAGTCTTCAAACCTAGCATCCATCAACCATGTCTTCCTCCCAACCATTCTACCCCCTTAATCCAAAAATTTTCACAGGTCCTTGACCTCCATTTCTTAATGCATTTCATCCTTCCTTTCATTATCCTATTGACATCTATGAGTAAATAGTAAAAATTCCTTGAAAATTAAAAAGAAAGAGAAATAAATATGAAGGGATACCATCCATATATCTAGATTCTTGAGTCCTCCCTTTGTATTTAGTGTCTTCCAATTCCACTCATCCATCCATTCACTTGTTCTCTTCCACTTGCACTCTAGACTGGGGGCAAGCTCCATCCATAACACATTGCCCTATGTATCTTCCATATTCCTATCTACCATTCCTCATCCTTGTACATATTTGATCTTGACTATAATTTTCCTTTCATCCATCCATGCACATTCGACATATCCCTTATACTTTATGCTTTCATGTGCCACATTTCATCCATACTCTTCATATCATTATCCCTATTTCATACCCTCCCTCCAATATCATTTATTCATTCCATTTGTAGGCCTATGCTCATGATCAAAAATAGAGGCACAACAACATAATATTCATACATGCTTTGGAAGAACAAATACCTTCATTTCCTCCATGAGTATCCTGTACACATTATTTATCCATTTCCATGCATCCTCTCCCAACATACTTCCTTCCATTTTACTATCCTTGGTATGGGGCATTTTAAATCCTTCGAAACATGGTTCTCATCTCCCCATTGTCCTATATCAAATCCTTTAGTCCTCCATATTCTTTCACCATTTAGATATCCCCACCCTTCAAATTCATTTACCATTCCTTGGATCTTCCTTGTCAGTGGTCCCAATCTAGTCATTTTTATCAATTCAATCAATTCATCCTCTAATCTAATCAAATTCCCTTCTTCCACTCATTTCCAATAAATCCATTACCATTCTATCTAAGTATCTTTTTTCTTCTAACCCAAGCTTATCACAATCATTCTACTAACTCAATCAAGTTATTCCTTCATCCATCATCTTGTCTAAATTCTTATTTTTATCATATGATCTTATGACACTGAGCTTCATCACATCAAACTAAGCTTATCAAAATAGTGATTGCAAACAAAACTTACAAAAATTCACATTGAAATTAAATGATTTGAGAACCTTGTTCCTTTCATATAGTTTCCAGCGAACAACCACAAAACTTTCAATACAATTCATTCAAACAATCAATTTTTGCCTTATAGGATGCATCCTTCCTACATAGGCTTAATAGATTCACCATCCAAATAAGTGCATAGCAATAGCTATGGAATGAATGACTACTTGGTCATCAGGTCTTTGTTTATTTTTATCTTTGTGTTTCAGTTATAGCCTTCTCAAGTGTTCCTTGATCTTCAATATCTTGGTATCATTTGAATGACTTAACCTGATTACATGTGTCATTTTGCGATATGTTCAATTTTCATGATTCTTTAGCATATCTATGTCGGTTTCAAGTTATGGTTATGCATTTATCATTGGTGGCAATGTGCTAGCACACTTTCCACCAAGATCCCTAACAAGACTTTGGGTGTGCTTAGACCTTTCTAGTGTGTATAGGTTATATTTTCCCTCATGACTAAGAAACATACATCTATGTTCCTAAAATTGCTATTGTGGTTGAGTCTACTCCACGTAAAGGAATCTTGTCATTTGTGCTACTATAGCAATTGATCATAAATCCTTTTGCAAATTCAAACTAGGGTGTGCTCTCCCATATGAACACAACTAAATCCCATGCATTCATGTAGTTATGTTGCATTTCAATTCATCATTTAGATTAATCATTATCCAATTTAGCTTGCTTCATTCCAGTCTTGCCAACAAGTCATGCAAGGCCTTCTTTTAAGAAATTTTCCTTCTCTTTTCCTTCTTGTGTCTATTTTCGAGAAACTGGGGCCAAATATATTCCTTTTTCACCACATTTCCTTGAGGGGGCACCCTCCTCCCTTGTTGTCACTATAGCATGACTCTTTCCACTCCTCTAAAAGGATAATATCCCTTATACATTATAAATTTTATTATGAGGTGATGAGATGAGGTTGAACTAGGGTCAAGCTTCAGGTTTTGTGCGCTTGCCTTCACATCCTCATCTATCTTATTCAATTATTCTCTTATCTCCTTAGTATACTCAGTAACATCACAAAGCTTAGAAAAAAGAGATGTTACATTATTAAAAGAATTTTCAATGTTGGCCAAAACTGTGGTTAATTCAACCTGTTTTATTGCTATGTGCTGAGCAATGTGCTCAAGCACCTTATTATCAAATTTTTTTTCTGCCTTCTGCATCAATTTTTCTTGACCGGAGGTGTCCTCATTGAATTTATTGACTGCCTCTTCTAATTGTAGCAAAATGTGTTGAGAAGTATCAACATCAACACCTATAGCCTCTATAATTATATTTTTTGCTTCATCAATAATTTTAAACTCTCTATCTCTCTCATTCCTTAGTTGTTTCTACTTTGCTTTCAGTTCAATGTGCTGACTGAGCAGTCTTAGTTCATCAACTGAAGCAGTATCCATATCTATCTTTGGAATGACAATTTTAGTATCCAAGTATACATCCTCATCAATTTCCTTGCCTATAAGTAGAAGTTTTAATTGAGTCTTTGGTTTTTCTGTTGTACTAACATCTTTGTCTTTGATAACAGAGACAATGGTTGATGAGGGTGAACTGGCTATCAAAACTAGAATAGGACCAACTAAAGGAAGACTGAGAGAGGGGCTAAATGTATCCAAAATTGATATACTTCCTAGAATTGATGTGCATACTAGAATATTTACAATTGAAGAGCTTACTGGTGCAAAAATTGGTGCTAATGTAGCTGAAGTTGACAAAATTGGAGAGCAAACTGGAAAACTTACTGTACATACTGCAGGAGTAATAGATACTTCTAATGTGGTGACTGCTGCAGTGGATGACTCGGTAACTGAAGAAGTTTCCTGTAGCTCAATAAATGAAGTGGAGTTATGCAGCTCGGTAGATGAAGTGGTAAACACTTCCATTGATGATACCTGGAGCTGAGATGTGGCAGGTGCAGATGATATATCTGATGAAGTTGTGACCAATCCTACTGAAGCTGACTCCAACATTGATGATATCACAATTTTAGGTGGAGAGTGAGGAAGGGATGCAATAACTACTACTAAAATTTTCTCAGGGTTATCTGCCTCTTCAAATTCTTCCTCCTTGTCTTCTTCCTCCTTATCTTCCATCAGTGCATGTAGCTCTCTTGGTGAGACTGTGATGGATGGAGTACTATCAAGCTCATCTTCACTGTTGCTGTCATCATCTTTGATTACTACTGGGTCTACACTAGGCTTATGTAGATGATAGATATTTTTCCACATATTTGTAGCATCATTTACAACATGTTCAATGTCTTTAATCAAAATCAAACAAGTGTGCAATCTGATCATCATTTTACCTTCATGGTTTTTCATTTCAGCTTTTACTTTTGCTCCAGTGAGACTTGGTTGGAGATTCTTCAGAGATTGCTCATAAATATCTTTTACCATTTGGGTGGCTAACTTCCATCTCAGTTGCAATCTCTTCAGTAGTTCTTTTGAGATTTGAGGGGCAATCTGGTCTGGGGAGTATTTCCATTTACCCATCTTGCTGAGTACCAGTTCCTCAATCTACATTTTCTTAGCATCAGTTCTAGTTTCAAATTTCAATGCTTTGAAATTTGTGATGCCAGCTCCTTCCTCCAATTTTTTAAGCCTTTTCTTGAATGTGGGTGAAGGCCTAACTAGTATAGGTTCCTGCTTACCTTTCTTGGTTCTTCTGGTGAATATTGTAGTAGGCTTCTTTTTGGGTTTGTGAATGATTACCTTACCTTTCTTCTTTGGATGTTCCTCTGCAGATTCTTCTTCTCCTTCTTCTTCACCTTCTTCTTCTTCTCCTTCTTCATCTTCACCTTTTCCCTTGGCGAGCATAAGAGAACTGGTAGAAGTTTTCAATTTGGCTATTTTTCTCTTGCCCTTGCTTATGGCCTGTTGTAGCTTGATTTCAAGCTCAATTTTGGCCTTAGCTTTTTCATAGGTTCCAAAAATTTGTTGCCTTGGGTCTACTAGCTCATTTACTAGTGCCTCTTGATGTCTCTAGTTTCATCAATATTTACCTCATAAGGAAGAGGTTTTACTCATGCAACTTGGGTTCTGACTTCCTGAATGTATATCTTGTCATAGTCAACCATGAAGCACACATCATCTTTGTAGTCCTCAACAAGCTTAGGAGGGATTCTAAATCTATTATTCATTCTTTCCTTGAAGTCTTCAAAATAATTATCCATAATACTATCAAAATTTTCACCCATCTCTGCTACAAACTCATTTATTTGATACAAAATTGGAATATCTTTCCTCCATACAACTGTACCTTTTGAAGGGAAAAACTTCTATACATAAAAAAATAAACAAACTAACAAAGAACCAAATTTACAAGAGTTGGTTTTTGAGGTCCTTATGCTATCCATGTTTTTATTAAGTTGTTTTAGTAGCACATCTGCTAGGTCAAACTCCATGTTTTTCTTCACAACCTTATAGGCTAAATCTACAGCCTCACAGGGCACGCTATTCAATCTGTTGGAACTATACATCTTATATGCAATTAAATAGAGTTTGAATCTTAACTTTGCATTAGATATATTGTTAGGTTTTAATCCTCTGCCATCCCATTCGGCTAAGGTTAACTTCTGAAATTCATCCCGACATAGGGTTTTAGTTGTTTTTGATTTGCTTAACATTGGAAAACCAATGATCATATGAATCATTTTCTTCATTATTAGGACAGGTTGCTCTAACCACAACTGACCATTATGCACATGACTTAAAATGTATCTTATCCATTTTATTTGGAAGTTCCTTGGCAGATGCGAGATATGGGTCAAACCTTTGGTTTCTAGATGTTTGAATTCAGGTTTGAGGGTTCCATCCACACACAACTCGGCTAGGGCATTATCCATTTCTAGTGTCCCTATTTCTTGAATAGTGCATTTGAAATGAGTATGAATGTCATTTATAAGAAGTACCTTTGGTGGAATTTTTGATTGAGCTCCATGAGGGTCAAACGATTCAGCTATGGCGGGAACAAGCTTGAAACTAGGTGCTTTCCATTCTACTCCCTTCACAAGCATTTCAGAGCCTCTTTTTGCCTTATTGCTGTTGGTGCTTGCAGATGCCATTAGTGCTCGGTGAGTGAAGGATTTTGTTAGACAAATTCTTCTCTGGAAAATCACTTCAAATCACTTGAACTCACTTTTGCACACTTGGAAACTCTTCGCTCTGTATATTCTAAATTCATGATGAAAAATGAGATCAAACTCTACCTTTTTGATGAAAAATCTGCCATTAATGTTCGAGTATGAAGGTAGTTGAGATGACCTAGGGTTTTTCAGATATTCACTGACTTACTTGGTAAACCTTGCAACTCGGTAAACAAACAAAATCTTTCATATTATCGACCTAGCTCGATTAATTCTAAAACCAACCTTGCTTGGTAAAATGCATCATAGTGAACTATGTCTTATATCTGAAATACTAATTTGTCATTTGCACTTCTACATTCTGGAACTACTTAGGATGTTTCTTGAAGATGTGGTCCCTGGTCCTTCTTGATGAGTCTAATTAGAAATGGTGGAGTCGCCCACTTCTTGAGTGACATAGTCATTATTTGAATCTTTTGGCTCGGTAGATTTTGGAATCCACTATTATCTCATCTATTTTTGAATATTGTCAGCTCTGGCTTTCTTTTCATCTTCAATTCTTCCTATATTCATGCAATTCTTGGATATATGACCAAGTTTAGTACATGTATAACATCTTATAGTAGTATCCTTTTTTCTTAGGTGATGCCTTGTACAGTTTATTCCAATGTGTCCATATTCTCCACAATAGTGACATCTGCACCAAATATTGTAGTCCCAACCAAATAATGCATTGACAATTTGTTCTGCTGGATTGAATGATTTAGATCTACATTTAGATGCCTTGTGACCTTGTTTCTTGCATTTGTGACATTTTCCCTCAAACTTTGGTTTCACTTTGCATTCATTTTCTTTGTGACCATGTTGATTGCAATTGTAGCATTTACCATTGAATTTTCTTTTATCATTGCTCCAACATCTATTAGATGTATGACCTAACTTTCCACAGTGATTGCAAGTAGGTTTTTGATTCTTTTGGGTACCATGTTTAGAAGATTCACCTTCTTCATTGTATCCAAGCCCTACTTTACCTTTTTGTCCATGAAGATTCTGCTCATTTTGCAAATTCAATTGATCCATATCTGCTTGAGATTTTATCATCCTTTCATTGACTTTTTTTTCAACATTTAAATCATTTTTCAAACTTTCATTGATTTGTCTTTCAGATCTTAGATCACTTTGCAAACTTACATTGATTTCTCTTTCAGTGATTAAATCATTTCTCAAACTTTCATTCTCAGATCTTAGATTCATAATTTCTTCATTTACATTAGATAGTTGTCCTATAAGATCTTCGTGTTGAAGGCACAGATTATTTCTTACCTCTAAGTCTTCATTTGCCTTGTTTCTCTATTCCAAAACTTCACATAACTTGATGGATTGGACTTCTTGTTCTCTTTTGAGTTTTCTTACTTCTTCCTGCAGAGAACCATTCTTTGCTAGGAGTTCCTTGATTGCTTCATTAGCTTCATTTGAACTGCATGATGGTAAAAGGTCTTCAATCCTTTCTTCAATATACTGATAATCATTCATTTGTCTTGCAATTTCCTTTCTTCTTTTCAAGGATTGAGAAAGATGCTCCTTTGCTTCATTGAATTGAGTAATGGCCATTTCCAAATCTAGTTTTTCATTCTCAATAGATTTGTCAATTCTGAATATCTCCATTGTCCTTGATCTTTTCTCAAGCTATCAAACTTTTATCCTGAGAACCACAAAGCTCTGATACCAATTGTTGGAGATAATCAAGACTAACAAGGTTACTGAGAGGGGAGGGGTGAATTAGTAACTCTAAAACTTTAATTCAATTTCTGCATACAAATATTTTTACCATTTATCCATCTAATCTACCGTGTGCATGAAAAGATAAACATTTGTAACATATGAACATACAGATTTGGTGACCCAGAAACCTTCCAATTAGAAAGTAAAATTAGGGTGGGGATGATACCCACAAAACTTCAATACTGCAGTATAAAGTTAGCCAATTAAGGCTTACAATGATCACTTCTGATGATCTGCCCTATTAGGAGCAAGTAGGATTGCTAGATCCACCTTGTTAAAGGATTTACAAACATACAATGAAGTATGTACTCTGTTAGGAGATTTACAAAAGACTATTAAGTCTACCTTGTTAAAGGATTTAGAAAACTAATTCACCTGTTAGGATGAAGCAGTGCATCTGATTGCAATTGATTGGTGATAAGATCCTTGTACTTTGATCACCTGATGTGACAAATATATCCTTTCTGCATCAATGTTGACCTTGTTGTATTCCTCTATTCTGCTAGTGATTCACTTTCCCTCTTCTTAAAAAAAAAATTTGCAACACATCACACCCAACTATATTCAACAACTCATCATTTCAAATGATATATACCATTCCAATGTTTACATTGGCAAGGTCGGCCAAACACAACTGAACAAACATTACTGAGTTGGCCAGGTTATAGAAAACTCGGGTCCCACAAATTGACTCGGTGACCTTCTGACACTCGACATCCACTACAATACACTACATCGTCATGCACTCGGTAAGAGTAGAGGTACGGTCCATACTAATCATTCTAAGTAGCTTGGAACTCAGTAACCATTGGTGACTCGGTGAATATTGTGTCACTCGGTAAAAACTGAATCCATTGATAACCTTCTTCACTTGGTAAATACTGATTCCTTTGTTTACCTTGATCACTCAGTAAACACTAAGTTATTTGTTTACCTTGATCACTCGGTAAACACTCACTACTTTGTTTACCTTGATCACTCAGTAAACACTAATTGCTTTGTTTACCTTGATCACTTGGTAAACATTAACTGCTTGGAGAACACTATTTTTCTCAGTAACCACTAACTGCTCGGTAACCACTGTGAACTTGGTAAATACTATGAAACTGCCCATATGCTCAGTTTTCCAAAGGAGTGCTCGGTATCAACTGTTTACCTGCAAATTTTATAAGGTAATTGCTGAATGCTCGGTGTGAACTGTAGACTAGGTGATGAACTCAGTAAGCATTCAGAATCAAGTAAGTGTTGTGACTAATGAAAAATATATCATAATTCCAATAGGGAAACCTATATTTTCTTTTCTTTAATGCAATGTCAATTCGACACCACATAAAAGAGGGGGAAAATGTAGACACTTAAAATTTTCCTAAACACTAGATTAATTGATTTAATCTCTATTATATTTGTCATGTTCCTCTACTTATTTGATTAAATTTATTTAATTAAATAGGCACACTTCCTTAATGTATTTTGAATACTTCCCCTCTAATGTGTTAAATCTATTTAATGCACAGTGCTCAATAAATCCCCTCTTAAATAAATTCCAATTTATTTAATTCCCTCCACTTTATTAAATTCTTTAATCCTATGATTAAGTTAAATCCTTTTTAATTTAATCCTAATCTCATCTTAAAACCTAGTTTGCACCCATCACCTCATCCTTCTAAGCCTACCCATTAATTAATCTCACTTAATTAATCCTAAACACCTTCTAAACACATCTTATTCCCTAAATTTTTTCTCACACATGTATGAGAAACTCAAAATCCAAGAATCTTCCCATTTATTATTTTATCCAAAAGTCTCTTACACTCTTACACACTTGTCCCCTTTTCCTTTCTCAAAGGTTTCTCACACATGTGTGAGAAAATGTTGAGCCATCTCTATCACCAGAAAGGCTTATTTTGATCCTTGCATGGTTTTTCTCCTTAGCCCATGTGTCTCTCTTGTGGCAACTATGTGGATGCCACATAGATGCCACCTGCCCAATGCCTCTCCCAAGCCTATAAGTAGAGCCCTTATCTCAAGCATTTATCACCTCCCTCATTTGCATTATTATCATGCTAGTATAGTTCTAGGGATTTTTATTGATTTTATGAATTGTTTCTAACTCTTTGGTAGTTTTTAGATTTCATTTCTTGCGTTAATTATCTAATTTTCTTTTTTGCATTCATCACCATTTTCTAGAATGTTAAAAGAATGACTTCTTCCATAGCATCTTGAAGCATTCCTCACTCACCTAGCTTAAATTCATATCTCATTTTAATACTTTAATCATTGAAGGAGTTCATTCAATATTTGTGTTTGGGAGAGCACATAGAAATCCCTCCAAATAGAGCACACCAACAATGCTTGTTGTGGGTGGGTGCCCTTGTTGAGCTACTCTGAGGTTGCATAGTGAGTCTTTTCTTCTAGTTGTATTTAGTGTAGTTAAATGTGAGAATAGTTAGTAGTTCTATGTTTGATTTAAATCCTCATACATGCACATGCTACTAACATTTTTTTGTTTACACATGCTCCTGATAGGTTAGGTTTTCACATATACATAGGTCAAGAAAGGTACTCATTTCACACCTTTTCAAATATGTTATGGATACTCACCCAATGCAAAATATTTTAAGCTATTTGGAAGAACGTGTTATATTCTCAAGGATTTTAGGAATGGTAAATTAGATGAAAAAAGTGAAAAAGTTATATTCCTTGGATATTCCACAACAAGAAAAGCTTATAAGTGTTTAAATACTAACAATAACAAGATTGTGAAAAGTGCAAATGACAAATTTGATGAATATACAAAAGTACATGAGATTGAACCAATGAAGGAACCAAAGGAATATAAAATTATTTGTATCTTTTTATTAAGGTATGCCTGTTGATGAAGATGTTGTAAATCAAGTAGCACATCAACAAGAAGTTTCGATGACTACCAAGTCACATACTATGAATGTCAAGTTATATTCATGAACCAAGCTTCATTCAGATGTTGAGTTATAGAAAGAAGTTGAGGTACATTCTAATTCTAAGATTAGTGTACATGAAAGAGATGTTGAACTACCTAATAGAGATGTACATAGTGGTTCAGAAGTTGAGAGACCAAATGAGGAAAATAGAGTAGAACCAAGATTCTCAAAGTGTGTCAAAAGACATCACCTTGCAACACAAAAAATTGGAGATAAATATGCAAGAAAAATGAAAAGGAACAAGTTGAGAAATGATACATGTTTTCTTAGTATGCATGAACCTAAAACAGTGAAAGATTCCTTAGATGATGTGGACTGAAGTAAAGCCGTGAAAGAAGAGATTGAACAAATTGAGAAAAATAAGACATGGACTCTAGTTCCTAGACTAGAAGATAAAAATGTGATTGGCACTAAGTGTGTGTATAGAAATAAGTTAGATGAAAATGGTGAAGTCACAAGAAATAAGGAAAGATTAGTTTGTAAAGGATATGCACAAGAAGAAGGTATAGACTCTAGAGAAACATGTCATGCCTAGAAAATTATAAGGCAAAACACAGCTAAATTTTATTTATTTATTATTATTATTTTCTAAGGCCTTGTGGTATATGCATTCATAAGTGCTATCAAATTTAATTCCATAACCTAACTTGGGAGTGATGTAGTGTTCATAGATGTGGAGTATCAAATCCTCCTATAGGTCCACAACTTAATCATGGCAATGAGTCGATGAAAATCTTGTTAAGACATTCTCTTTCAAATGTAATTGTCATACATACCCCTTAATTTATTTTACTTCAATTATTTTATACACTAATTATTAAAAAATTAGAAATATAGAATCGTAACAAAATTTAAAGTTAATCCTAGTAACAATCCCACATTTAATCCGAACATTATTATTCAAGGATCTACATACCACTTAATGTGTCCCTTGTGACTAATATTATTTTATACATTAATTTTATGTACATACTAAGGGCATTGTACCAATTATTTAATTAAGTTTATGTTACCAAAATAATTGCTTTACACACTATACGTTCATCTATTCCTTTATTTATTATTTAATTATTTTATTAATTTAGAATTATTAACACATACCACTCTGCACTTATTTCATTTTGAATTATCGATCCATTTTATTATTTTAACAATTACTTTAATTACTAATTATACATTATTAAAAAAATAATACTATCATAAAATCCTAGTTCTCCACCCCTAACTTTTAGCCTAGCTTACTCTACTATGTACATGTCGTAACCACTATATTAATTGCATAGTTACCAACCCCTAAGTTTAGATATAATCCTAAGCAACAATGTTATCCCAAAACAATTATTTCTACCCAAATCCCCACAACATGACACTTAATTCCTTACATCCCTCAAGTATATAAATAACAACATAATCTAATAATAATAACAAACAAGTTTGACACTAACACCACCTAATAATAACTTAAAAAGAAAAAATAATACAAAAAAATTAAGTAACACAAACATACCTCCTTTTTTTTTTATAAAAAAAGTTGCATTAGTTATCTACTGCTATGTCTCCCCAACTTACTACTCTTTAAAACTAGTATTTCCATCATACCACAAGAAAATTCCTAGGAGGATAGAATCATGTGCCCATCAAGTATTTACCCAAGGTGGGTGGTCAAAGTCCTATCAAGCATAACAAAGGTGGCTGCATCAAATTTCAAGGAGGAATGATTTTAGTACCCATGTTCAAATTTCCCAACCACACAACTACCTCTCCCTCTTCCCAAGCATAGGAGTCACTTTTTCCTAGCTATGAGGTAGTAGTGAAGTTATGATTTTATGTCATCTTCAAAAAAATAGGTGCCAAGTTGGAGTTTTGAAACAATACCAAAGCAAGGAATGTCTTTTTTCTATATTATGTGTTTTTAAAACATTTAACCCAAGAAGGCTTGTATTATACCAAGGTGGGGACACCTAGGTGGTTAGGCTTGACTCTGTGTTAGAGACTTATCATGACCTCCAATTCCTTAAAGTTTTTAGAGGGGAATTATGTGGAGGGATTTTCTAAGATAAAGTGTATATCATATCTCCTTTCTCAAGGGATAGGGCTTAGGCATTTGCTGGCATATGTTAGACAAGGGGGTCATAGACATTACCCTTTTTCCTAAGTATATGGTAGAATATGAAACATGCACACCTAGTGAATAGAGGTTGAACAATGTTTAAGGGTAGTGTGTGTATGTGTGTGAATGTCTATATATATATATATATATATATATATATATATATGTGTGTGTGTGTGTGTGTGTGTGTGTGTTATTCTTTGAATTTATCCAAGTGTATGGATTTTACAATTTCTTTAATATATTTCTTTTTTGGTTGTACTACTATATGTCTCTTTCAAGACCTTATGATCCTCTTGAAGAAGCTTAAGTGGTTCTTATTATTTTATTACTCTGTATTCTTGGGGAAGGAATTAATTCCTTTCCCCATAAATTTTCTAGAGAACAAAATATATACCCATAGGATTGTTTCTTATGTTTTTGGGCTATGTAACTTTTCAAGCCATTTTTCTTTCTTTCTTTTAATTTTACCATGGAAATTATGGAATATATTTGATGATGAGATAGTGTTGTCTACCTAGGTCCTTATTTGAACTTGAAATGAACATGCATGTAAAATGAGCTACTAAGCATAATAATTTCCTTCCATTCTATTGAATGCATACATAAAATTGAAATGCAAACACCTAGGTTTTGAATTAACAAACTATATTCCTAATATTCTTTCTCAAAAAATTCATGAAACACATCTACCCATAAATTAAAATTAACATGATGAGAAGTAACTTTTTCCTGATACATTAAAATACAACAAATAGTTCCTTGCAAGTGAAATATATATTAGTTTTCTCATTCCTTCTTTAAACAATGTTCAAAGATAAACAACGATAACAAATCCCTTTTACATTACAATGAAATAATAATGAATATTGGATATCACAACATTATTGAGATGACATGAAACATTGGTTCCTCCTTACACATTTAATTTGTTTCAACTTTGTCAAGGGTGTAAACCTAATATCATCAAGAGATCCATCTTAACAGAACTTGCACATAATACACACACACACACACACACACACACACACACACACACACACACACACACACACACACACACACACACACACACACACACACACACACACACACACACACACACACACACACACACACACACACACACACACACAAGGAAACATGGAGGCTTACCTCCCATCCAAGGCTTCTATGATGCCAGCCACGGAGTAGAGGAAACAAGATCCAAACCGAGTTTCATTCAAAGCTTACAAATGCATGAACATCACATTACAAGTTTCAACAATCCCATCCCAGGGTATTTCACAATGGTTCACCAATGGAACCTTAACCATAGGGTGAAGGTGTGCTTCTCAAAAGGAGGTTTCCCATATCATATCATATCTGCAATACACAACTTTCATGCCTTTTTGGGGCTTCAAAAACCAACAAAATATCATGCCTTGTTGGGGCTTCCATAAACATCTTCCAAAACACACTACTGACAATTATAGCTTCCTTGAAACCAATACTTAATTAACTTCCTTTCTTCACCATTTTCCCCTTATCACCTCCAAAGAAGGATATGAATGAAAATGGAATACATTGGAGCCCATAATTCAAAGTCCTCAACTATCATTCAAGCCCAACTATGCCCTTCACCCTGGACTTCTCTTCCCTTACCAAAAGGGTGAGTGTAGCCCTCACACCCATGATCTCATTCTCATTCCAATCCAAACAAGAAAACAAAATCAAGAGGAAAAGCAAAGAAATCTTCAAGAACACAATACACGTTCACATTGTGACAACACAATACCAAATTCCACAATGAAAAAACTCAAAATGCAATGCATACTCTATTGACAAGTTCCTTTTACTTGCAGATTTATTTTCCAATACTCAAGAAAGAGAATGGAGCATAGTTTTGAGACACTAACCTTGGTCCAAGCTAGGGTAATGATAGTTGTAGTAGAGCTCCCTTAATATCCCTCCAAAACCTAACTATCTATAAATTTAGAGAGTGGGTGAACACCTCCTAGTTTATCCAAACTCCCTTAAGAAGACCTCCAACACCACTATGTCCATTTTTGGAAAAAAATGAAGCCTAGTTTCTCTTACACTATTGTCCCTTCTAAATATAGGACCTTGATCAAGTGTGACAAAAAGGTTAAAGTCATGTGACAACTCAATTTTCGAATTGGTGGAAGAATGCATTGGTTAAAGGGTTCTCTAGGTTAGCTAAGCAATAAAATGGTCAAATTTAGGCCTTTAACATGTTATGCTAACATATGGGTAGCTTATTTTCACAAAAAAACACTTTAGGACCACCTATTGACCCTCTAAAATCCTTGTCAAGTTTGAATTCGAAATTCCCCTTGATGATGACACATCCTATTCCCTCTCCAAGTGGATTTGATTAAATCTTTTGAAGGCATTTAGTTTAAGGTTAAGTATTACCATGACCGAAACCCTAGGTGACATGTCATCAACACATAAATAATTTACAAGTGTCAAGTGACACATTAAAATACATTACACAACACAATGACATGTCACTAATTAATTCATGAATATATATTTACTACACACATGCAACTTACATTTACAAAATAAACACATCACAGTGAGGATTTGAATCTTCCAACGATTCGTCTTAGCTATACTATGTGCACATAAGTTTGGGTCTTGTTTCCCCAATAAAATTCCATGGTTCAATTGTTTGTACACTAACTCGAACATTCGTAGCTCAATGAAAAATCATATTAAATACATGTATATAGGTGCATTAAAAATTTCATAGTAAATAATTTGTATTAGCATTCTCAACTATCCTAATCAACTTTATTTTCTAATTATTTTCATATAAAGCATCTAAAACATTAAAATATTAGAATTTGCATATCAACATTAACCTTTCCTACCATGATCAAATTAAGATTGTGAATCACATTATATTCCAATTTCTATCATGGTGATCAAATATTGAATCTATAACAATTAGAACATCAAGAATATGAGTTAGGTCATAGTACATAGTATAAGTGAAACTCACCAAAATGTAAACATTACAACTAGTATTTTTTGATTTCATCAAACATAGTATGATTACTAATAATATCCCATTTTCATTATAAGATAACACATCATAAGGTGTTCCAATTATATCAAGTAATTAGTAAGCTGGCATAATCATGTATACATATGTTCAAAATTAGTTGTTAGAAGATTCCATTATATCTTATCAGACAATATATTGTATTCTTTAACTTACTTATTATCCTCCATAATATTTTCACCTAATCCCATTCTCACAAAAATTGACTTATTATATTCACATCATACCGAGTTTTGTTCAATAGGCCCTTATCCAAGATTGATAACAACTTTTTTGTGTAATTATTAGTAATACACACAAGAGTGGGTGTTAATTCATCTTTCCACATTGAGTGTCTAAATCAATTATCTTAATGGATTATAAAATCCTATCAACCTATCAACGTAATATTCTAAGTTATGCCATATCAAGCCTTTATTGTATAGGGTCTAAGCTTGTCAACCTAATGTAACTTTCAATAGGATGCTTAGCACAAAAATAAGGTCTCAAATTCATTATTGATAAGGAAAATGCCAATAAGGAAATAATTAGATCCTAAGCCTTCTTACCATCATTTTATCTAGGAGGTAGAAACATGGCATATCATCTCCTTACTCTTCTTAGTTCTAATCCTATTCATGTTATTAAAATTTATAATAGCACACTAGGGAAGGGGCCTTACAAGACATGCACTCTTGTTGCAAGATTGGAAGGAGTAATAAATTGGCTTTCTTATTCTGCATACAAGGATTTCAAATTTTATCAAATGGATGTTAAATCCACATTTTTTAATGGTACATTAGGGGAAAAAGTTTATATAGAACAACCAGAAGGATTTGTTGATGCTAATAACAAAAACATGGTATAGAGACTACACAAAGCTTTATATGGTTTGAAGCAAGCACCAAGTGCATGGTATGAAAGGCTTCATAATTATCTTGTGAAAATTGGATTTGAGAGGACTAATGATATCAACAAACTATACTTGAAGAGAAAGAAAGGAAAAGGTATTTTACTATCTAAAATTTTTGTTGATGATATCATATTTGGAGGTCAACATACTTTATGTAAAACTTTTACAAATGAAATGAAGAAAGAATTTGAGGCGTCTATGTTTGGAGAGATCAAGTTCTTTGTGGGTTTGCAAGTACATCAAATGAAACAGGGTATATGCATCACTTAGTCAAAGTATGTAAAGGAGATATTGAAAACTTCTAGATCAGAAGATTCCAAGCCAGTAAGCACACCTATGGTGACAAGACATAAATTGCCAAAGAATGATGATTCAATTGAGGTGAATCAAACCTTCTATAGGTTTATAATTGGAAAATTACAATATGTACTACACAATAGACCTAATATTGTATTATTTTTTAGGATAATTTTAATATTCTGTACTAATCTTGGGGAGAATCATTTGATATCTATGAAGAGAATAATGAGATATCTGAAAGGCACAGAAGATTATGGTCTACACTATAAGAAAAATGAGAAATTTGAATTGCGAGCCTACACTGATGTTGATTAGGCTGGAAATATTGATTACATAAAGATCACTAGTGGAGGAGCATATTTCTTAGGAAAAAATCTGGTTACATGTACTAGCAAGAAATAAAACTACATATCTCAATCTACTATTGAAGCTAAATATGTTGTTGTTGCAGTAAATTGTACAAACATTGTATGGATCAAACAACTACTCAAGGGTATGAAGGAGAAAATCTTTGAACCTTTGATACTTTATTGTGATAATACAAGTGCTATAAATATATCAAAGAATCCTATGATGCATACAAAGACTAAGCACATTGCAATCAAGTATCATTAGTTCAGAGAGTTAGTTCAAGATAAAGAGTTGAAGATGGAATATGTTAACACCAAATAACAAATAGCTGATATCTTCACAAAAACATTACCTAAGGATGTTCATGAGTATCTAAGAGGTAAACTAGGGGTGATACCACTATGCAAAGCTATTTAAGAAGCATGAGAAACTCCCTACATCAAAAAAGATAATTAACATATGTTACATATTGATGCAATAGATCTTACTTTAGGAGCTACCTAAAGTAATCAAAGAGTTGGAGCTACAAATTAGTCAAAAGCAAGGTGATAGAGGAAGAAATTAAAAATGTTCATATCTACATATTAAGATGACAATTCTTTTGCATTGTTGTCAATGAGGGAGAGAAAAAAAGAAAGAGAGAAGTAAAGGAAGAAATCCAACAAACCATATAGGGAGATTATAGATGATACACATGGAAGATACATGGAATATCTACGTAGAGGGAGATAGTGCTAAGGGAGATATAACAAGTCATCCAGAGGGAGTCATAATGATGAGTTGATTGTTTGTTGATCAAAATAGAATTTCGTAACCTATTCAGAAGATGAAAGTTGCTAATAGAGGGACAAATTTCAATACAAGAAATATTTTCTTTTTGGTATTATTGTTGGTTGTACTAATTAAGTTTTTTTTTCCATCAATGCCAAAGAGGGAGATTGTTAAAAGTAGATTGATACAAGTATAAGAATGTGTTTAAATCATTGTTTTTTCACTTATCTCAAACCTGCTACTTAATGGGAAGACAATTTCTTAGATGATTTGAGTACTATCATTGGTTTGATTGATGAAGAGGATTGGAGAAAATGAGGTAACAATAGAACCTAGAGGAAAGGTTGAGTTATGATATGGATAAGGAGTACAAAGATCAATTAAGAAACTAAAGTTTTAGTGCTTTGATTATCTACTTAAGGTTGCAAAGGATGAATACACTGATTAAGTTTAGAAGAATAAGAAAAAGAAATCGTGTCTACCAAGCTTAATAATCAACACTGTATGTGCTAAGAAATGTTAGTGTAAGCTGAGCAGAAAATTAGTTGGAGCCAAGTAAAGTCAAATTTTATTGTATGCCAAGTGATATAATGTAAGTTGAGTAAAGTTTAGTTGATGTCAAGCACCAATAAACTTTAGTTAGTGCTGAGTGATTTGATAGTGGATATCAAGCAATGCAGTTTTTCCTAAGCATCAGAAGCAAGTTAATGTTGAGTTACAACATTATGATAAAGATCATGAATTTGATGAATCTAAGCTAACAAGTTTGATTTCTTGGATTGTGTGATCTGTGTGGAAGATAAGATTGATGAGTTGGTGGAATAGAATTCAAGATGAATCATTTCGAGAAAAATTCAAAGAGGATTAAAGGAGAAGTTTCTAGAAGGGAATAAAATGAAAAGATGGATAGATTCATTGAATCCTACCTAATCCTACATAACCATAAAATGGACAATAGAGGACGAACAAAAAAAGATCTTAATTTTCTATTTATAGAGATGGTTGGTTAGAAGAAAATGTTGTCATGTGTGAGAATCTAAAGAAGACAAGGAGTCTAGGGTATTGCTTCATTTAGTGATGAAATAGAAGAGACTATTGTTGGAAAGAAAACCAAGAAGACTTAAGGGTATGGGTTCTTGAATGGTGAACAAGTTATCAAAGCTAAAGTGTGTGAAAGCCAAGTAGAATGGAGGATTAAAAATAGAGATCTATAATCTAGTATTTGTTTGTAAGTTGTTATAAGATCAAGCCTTACTATTACTTTCTAATCATTGTCTCAGTCTAGCATAAATCCTTCTGATTAAGGTTGACCTAACAGTCATTTGTAAATTCTTTAACTAGGTGACATTCCAAGTCAATGATCTAAACTCCTCTAACAAGGTTCACTCCTAACAGGGTGATTGAAATCCTCTAACTATTTTACATTCAACAATCTATATTCTAACCTTTAATAGGGTTGGCCTTTCGAAGGGTATCACTTCAAAAGAGTGAGAATGAGTAGCATGTTACTAGTGGTTTTTCCCAAATTGGGTTTCCATGTAATATCATTGTGTCAAATGTGTTATGTTTCATGCTTACATTTTTGCAATTTTGATTTGACAGTAACCTACAAAGATTAAGTGATTTTATGATCTAATGGATGCATGCATGATGAATATGTTTTATAGATATGAGTTCACTAAGCTGTGAAATTTTTTATTTGTAAAACCCATTTTGTCTTAGGGAAAATAAGCCAAAAAAAATCATTACAATTTAGGTTTAGACATCGTATGAAAAAATAACAAGCATAACTATGTGAAATCCCAAATTATCATCCCAAAAAAGGGAAAAATGTTCATACCCGACCAACCAAGAAAAACTAACATTTAGAAATAGAGGGGAGCACTAGTTCTTAGCCTCCTATCCAATAACTACTACAAACATAACCAGAAATAGAGCTAAAACACAAAAATGGGAGAGCCCTACCTAACAACAAAAGGGGCAAAAATAGAAAACAATACAATATAATAAATAACCCACAGAAGCTACCAAAAATCATTGAAATCTTGTAGCATCAACATCAATGCCCTAATGCCACCCTGATTGTTGTTACCCTGTTCTCCCTCACCATCCTTCCATTCCTCCTCATGGTGTTCTTCTTGAACAACTCATCGGTTACCACCCAAAACACTAGACCTACATGTAGGAGGCATCACTATGGAAGCAATGAGATAGGATTAGAATCATATGTGATAAGCATAGAGTCATAAGAATGAACTGTAATAAGATATCAAAATAACAAACATAAGATAATAATACACATACTAAAAATACTAACATAGTGGAAGCATAACATAGAGATTCCAATGCTGTAACATGGGCTATAATACCAGATATAATGTCCCACCTAAAGATCCTTGGAAAAAGGATAAATATAAGCCAAGATAGTTTTTTTAAAAGAAATTACGGATGTACATGAAAAAAAACATACGAGGATCTAAAAGATTGCAATGTAAGACTAACCAAACATCCAAACACCAATGAATCTCTAAATGCCACTGCCAAACTAACATGACCAAATAAAAGAATGAAAACCAAAGATAGTAATAAAACACAAAATCTTCGATCTGTCAAACCATGGAAATACTAACAATCCTAAAGGGTACTCAACACACCAAAATGTGTTCTTTGAAAAAGAGTGGAGATACCCCTTATTTTCTGTGTGAGAAAACACTAGGAACTGTTTCACACGAGGAAGTGCACCATGCTAGACTAGAAACTATCCTCTCACACAAAGGAATACTTGGCCCAAACACTAAACCCACATAATTGGTATTAAGGATCATGTGAGGAAGTTCCAAGAACCACACAAGGAAGTGGAATGAAGCCCATGATAAAATGCCAATTCTCATGCCATAGAGCATATAATCTTGTGTAGGAGAGAGTAAAATCTTGTGTGAAAATTAGCATTAGCAAGTAAGATATAAACCAAAAGAGAAGCTAGGTAAAATAATCCTCCACATTGGGCAGTACTAGATCCATAAATCAAGGCATAAACACTCGAACACAATAACTGCAAGATGGAAAGTACATCTATCCATCTTAAAACATAGCAGTAAAGGAAATATACTAAAACCAACATCACAATGAACAAACATAACGAAACTCATGCACAATTCCTTCCAACCATAAAAACATCATGAAACCTTGAAGGTCCTAGCCATCACCTATGCATAACATCCCAAACTACCAACCAAATTGTTAGAGCTATCTTATGAGGCTGTCACTACTAAAATGTAATAACATTATAAGAACAAGGAAATCTAGCGAGACTTAAAAGGAATAAATTGTCCCATCTATGTTGTTGAAGAAGAAGATGAATGGAATGATTGTAGAAGATGCCCATATAATGCATAAAACAACAATTGCTATTTTGGATTTGTAGATTTGTATGAGATCGAAAGTTGTTATTTAAATATCAGAATTAGCTGATGTTGCTATAGTTTTATTTTCAAAACTATCTTAATGTAAAATTACTATTATATTTTAAGTTTGAGCATTTGTAATTAGCTATGTTCCATTCTCTATATTAAAATAGTATTGTTGTAGATAAAATTAATATAGTAGTTCAAATGTTTAATCACACTATAGCTAGCATACAACTAGAAAATATATTGTATTTTACTATAGTCTTTGGTAATAAATAACTTCATTTATTAACATTGGAGTATTATAAATGTGTGGACTATGCTAGTTTGTACAAGTTAGCATTCAACACTAACAATAAAAAATAATTCTAAATTGAAAAGAAAAATACTTTATAAATGAATAAAATAAAATAAAATGTTTTTTTAATTGTTAAATAAATTAATAATATACATTTTTAAAAAAATAAACATTTCATAAATATAAAACACAAATCTAACTTCAATTCTATTAAACAAATATTTGAAATGACATTTACATAAAAAATTAGAAGAATTAATAAAATGTACATTAAAATATTTTAAATTTTTTAATGCAACATGTTTATAATTATTACCATTAAAAAATAAAATTTATTTTTAAGAAAATATGAAATACAAGTAAGAGTCTATAGTACAAGGATAACTTGTGAGCCTCTTATCTAATAGGTCTTGGATTCAAGTCTACTAGAACTTTGTTAGCCCCAACTAACTATCACAACTTGTCTTGTGACTTCATTGTTTTGCCTAGGTGGTGATTATATGGCAACCTTGTTATTTCCATCTTAGTCAAACCATGTTACAAACCTGGACTAATTAATTAGTATGATTTGATGGATAATAAATGGTAGTGGAAAATTTTGGTTACATCATTAATAATGTTTTATGTTATGATAAATTTCATCTAAAATGTTGGTGTAGTGACTTATATTACATGATGATGTTGCATGGTGCATTTAGATGCATATGTTATTAAAACTATGTTATAATGATGATTCAGTTATTAAATTTATGGATACTAACTTCTATTTTGGTTGTGAGTATTTGAGTGATTTGTAAGTTGTCGAGATGAGGGTGTGGTTGAGGTAGGGAAGGTTAGCCTTCTGAAATGGGATGGATGGATTTTCTTGTGTATCTCACACACACATCACTTATTAAATACATGTTAATATATTTAATTTGATATGTATGTTCTGTTGTTTTCATAATTAGAAATTACCTTTAAATTTTGGTCTTTATTGTCTTAAAAGTGTGATTAAAGTAATCGTAAGATTTTGATCAATTTATTTATTAAAGTCACCATCTTGTTCGGTAAATTTTTGTCATTAATTGGGTATAGTATAGAAAGGGTTTTGTTATACTTTTCACAATTTTTCCGTATGAAGTTAGAGAGATTGCTAGGGAAGTGGAAATGGAGCATTAGAGGTTAGTTACGATTTTGGGGAAAAATAAAATAAGGGTGGGGGTGATGCTTTTTTTGGAGAGATCAACAGCTAGAGGGAAACTAGAAAAATTGATTTGGAGAAGGTTCTCTCTCTCTCTCTCTCTCTCTCTCTCTCACACACACACAAATAATGAAAAACTAGTTTTCTTTGATGGAAGCTTGGAATAGATAATTTTGTCCCATCCTAATTGGAAGCTTGGTATATGTGGTTGCCATTTTTGATACAATTGCAATTTGTTTGTTTAATGTTGATATCTTCCTTTACATGCACTCTCCTTAGCAAAAATTACTACCAAATGGTCAAAGTTTGGGTAAAGTAAACCATGGGCCGTAATTGAGGCTATGTGCCAATTTTTATTACATTTAGTGAATCGTATTAATGCTTTTTGCCTATCTGTAACTCAAAATTGTGATTCAAAACCCCTAATATAGTAAGGATATGTATTATTTTAGGTAATCTATCAAGAACCATAGTTAATTCAAAAAATTGTCTAAGGAATCATTCTTCACCCAATACAGTCTGGTGGTGTGGTTGAATGCATGTAGGTGCACATGTTTATGCCATTAAAATTGTAACTTAGGTGTTAGAGCTATTACTATTGCATGAGGTGAGTACGGTGATTTTATGGAAGCACTTTATTAGCATGGTGATTATTGTTAGGAACCATGCTAACTCTAGAATTCATGACTTAGAATGGCTATGACCTCCCTTTCTCTTAATAGATTCTTTGTCATAAAATTATGAATGTTTGTTTTTTTTTATTCTATTTATAACTCAAAACCTATGAATTCAAACCCAAAATATGCAGATAAGACTCTTTTTATTACAAAACCTATTGCTGAAATTTAGATGGAGTTTGAAATACTAGATGGATAAAAGCACAAACTTGTGTCACCTTTTATAAGAAACGAGATATCAGAATGCAACAATTCAACATTAATGACAAAAAAAATGGCATTTGTGTTTAGAATATGAAGATGATGTAAACTGATGAAATGTGGAGAATTAGATGAATTTTATGCCTATAATTTTAATAAATTTTTTGAGTAAGAATTTATTCATTTTATTTTATTTTGAAGTCCCTTATTTAACTGTAAAATATATAGGGTGTAGTTCTTGTCAAACAAGTATATGCAAATCATCTTTTTTTGTTCTGATTTGAAAATATCTTATAGATGACATGTATAGCTAGGGAACAAAAAAAATAAAGTTTATTTTTGATGTATGTTTTCTTTATTATAAGTAGTCAAGTTCGACCTTATCAAAATCCAATAGTTTTTTCCTCCCGTCAAGACTTCCCTATCAAATATATACCTTCTTGAAAAAAAAATTACATATTCATGAAGAGGATTCTCTCCTCTAGAGATAAATATGATTTTATAATATTTTTGATATGATTTGCTATTTTTTTCCCTTTTTTGATGGAGCATCTTTTGAAATGTTAAAATATTGAATTATAATATTTTGAGATTTTAAAATATGATAACTAATCAAAACACTCAAAAATTTATATAATGATGATGCTGAATATGAGATATATAAAAGGGTATTTTTAGTTTTTGAAAAAAATGAGTTTTGATAGAGAAATAAGATTTGACCAAAACAAGTTTTGGTATCCTAAACGGTGACACAGATTTGTGCTTTTACCTAGATGTCATTGGTCAATAATATTTTTTCTTAGTTTTAAAATAAATGACAAAGATTTTTAGAGGGGCTCATCAATGGTAATTCTTGCTTTGTGACTAATCTAACCTTTAGAAGCTTAGATTGATGTCTAGTACTTTAGCTAAGTCTCTTAATTTGATATCTCATCTCATAAGTGGAATAAACCTGTGTACCAAAGGAGGAGCCTGAATTGCTTAAAAACTTGATGCTCATGTTAGTTGCCTAATGACCTAAATACTGTGTGGATTTTCTCTTAAACTATCATAAGCTATAGAAATATCAAATGATCTTGTATGCTGCAACCTATTTTTCATAGAGACTAAAGTTGTAGGAAGTCATATAACATATGTTGTTGGTTATTATTCATTCTAAAATATTGAATCATAATTTTGTTATATGTTAAAAGGAGAATTGCTAGGTACCTTATTATTTTTCTGACTATTATACCTTACCAATACAAAACTGATAAAGTTTATGACCATCTTAAAAAATATAGAAAGGTAAGATGTATAATACTATGGAGTGTTGTCATTGTTGGTGTTTGAAAATGCTGGAGGGTTTTCAATTATCCCACTAAGAAAGTGACATGTCTAGGGGTAGCTAACTCCCATTATTAACATGCCATTTCTGACAATAGGCCAACTATAAGGCTACACTCCTTTTGCACTTCAGGCTCTGCAGAACCTAGGCAAGTATACCTATAGATTCTTTATATGGTACCAATTATCAAAACATACACTGAATCTAATATGAAGCAGATTTTACCACTATTTCTCCTAAAGACTTATGAAATGACATGGACCTATAGTAGCTAAATGCAAATTTATGACATTCACAAGCTGAGTGAGGGTTAAACATTGAGGTCCTTCAACATAAAAGGAGAAAACACATTTGATTAATAATGTTGAATTCAACAAAACCTTAGATATGTAGCAGTAAGACCTAGTGATCCTAAAATTGATTAGTGCCTTCACCATTGGGCAAATCCATGAATCACAAACATACATATGAATATATGAGACATATGTGTATCTACAGATATCTAATCTATCTATTTAACTTGTAAATAGACATCTATATTCAATTTAAATTTCATTCTTACCTAATATCCTCCTCAATAAATTTGTAACCCTGTCGATTTCTATGAAGCATTTACACAATTCCTTGAATTATCAACAACAATGAAACAACATACAACCTTAAGGGACTGCAACTATGACCTAGGCTCTTTGTTCAAAGGTCATAAAATATTACAACTCACTGAGAATGGAGATAAGATTCAACTAAAACTCAATCATCTGCTGCTCTTTGTATTGTTTCTTTGAAATTATACAATCATATGCATGAAATGAAAACACAGAAAATACCTAACAGATCTAAACTATCTATATTAACCTCCCTATAGTTGTTCATACAAGAGAAATTCGTTGAAGAATTTGGTCACAGTCATGGGAATGCATCAAGAACTAGATCCAAAACCTTGGTATCACAGTAATGTGCCAATTTTCTCCAAAGAACTAGAACCCATCGAGAAAACTGCCTAAAATTGGTTTCTCAGTAACAAAAACTAGAACCCTTACAATAGAAGAAAGAAATAGTAATATAGGATGAAGATGAATTCTCAGATTGAATCTGCAATCGACATGTGTCCAATTGAAATTCCCTCTTCTGTAACTAAAAAAACTCTCTTCTTTCTTCCCATTTTGATCTGATCTTGTTTCATCATTTTCTGTAACAGACTTGCAAAATATCCTTTTCTAAATGATGAAAATTGTGTGAGTCACCAAAATATCTTAATTGCCTTATGAGAATGCTAGTGAAATTTGGTTTTAATTGAGTGAACTTGACTTGAATTCAACCCAAACTACATTTTAACCATCTTTTATGCATATTCAGGTCATTACATTGCCAAAAATCAATTTTGAACTTCCTCACCTGAATGCGGTTGCAGATTAGACATCTAGGACGAAACCTTTTGTAACATGAATATACTGCTTCTTGTGCAAAAATTGATTCTAGAATCGAAAAATTCAGATCTTCTCGATTCTAGTGGTAAATTGGAGTGCATCTCTAGCCTTTCAGAAACACCTAGAATCTCAATTTGAAAAATGCCTCCCTCTGCTAGAACACTCAGGTTTGCACATCCTTTATTTTGCAAAATTTTAAAATATTCTAATGTTTGTACTTTAGAATATTATCTTTTTGAATTTAAAATACCTGAACGTGCATCTTTCTTGAAAATATATTTTAAAATGGCATTTTAATTTTTTAAATTTTTTTTGCCCTGATATTCTAATTCGTGGTCAACACTCATTAACCAAACGCCCCGTGGTGACCTCTGATTGATCGACCACTGCCACCTCATCACCATTTGTTTCATCCTCACCACATGGCAACCTTTCATTTGCTACCAAGACTGCCACCTCATCCGTTGATGAGGTTTCCAAGTCACACCTGGTCTGGGCCCCACTACCTTGCCTACTTTCTCGCATTTTTAAAACTTCGCGCAACTCCATTTTGTAGGAATGCACCAACCAGACGATCAAGCCACATGTCATCAATTAGATGCATGTTGCCTATGAGTGTCATGTCATCACCCTTGCATTTGTGTTTAAAATTGCATTGTCTTTCCTTTGGATGATGTTACTAGGCCCAACTTTGCACATGCACTTGGGTTCTAACAACCTTGCCTTCAAGACATTTGATAATGTGTGACCTCTTGTATTTAAAGACTTCTAAATTACTACCTATAGTCAATGTGGGATAAAACACTCTCACTGCACTCTCCATAAAAATGCTTCTTTGCTTCCATCGATAACACTTTAGCTTCCTTATTACTAAATGCCTAACATCCTTTGAAATGGAAGATTTTTCTTTAACTACTTCCAACACTAGGCGTCTTCATGCTTCTAGTGTAATTTACTGTGAATGTTGTCTTCTTTTCTTACGGCTTATGTTATTTTTTCTTAAAACTCCCCTGCTGCTGCTAACAAAGATGTCCCCCTTCTTGCCTGTGTGAGCCTTTCTTTTAATCTCCATCGCTACTTTTACTTTTGGCGCGGTCTCCTCTTTGTGCATTTTTTTCTAGATTTACTTGCTTGCGTGGATGTCTTTGTTAATTTATGGCTTCCTTCAATTTGCTGCTGAAGTTCTTTCTAACACATGGCTCCTGTTTGCAATGGGTGGCTTGGGATCTCTATTTAGTCATGGATCGCTTCTATTGGTTGAGACGTCTTCCATTCATCATGTTCTTCTTTTACAAAGCAGTGGAAGCTCTTTGAAATAGTGGTTTCCTATATAGTCGGCCTCTGTTCCTTCTATGCATTAGCTTTGGTTGCATGGGTCTATTCACTGCTTAAAACTGTGAGCTGCCTTCTCTAAAGGGCATCTTTAAGTTGCGGCCTCATCCTTTGTATAGTGGGATGACTTTGCCTTCAACTCCCCTATGTGGAGTGTCCTACTATTTCATTTACACTGTAGGTTCCTTTTTCATATGCACTTGAAACTTTGTTTCTCTTTTGCATTGGAGCTTGGTGTTCTTTTCTTAGTTCCCTTGTTCTCCTAACTGCTCTGTGGCTTGTGCATGGATTCACCTTTATTTGAATTTGGCTTCTTTTTATGGTGTTCTCTCATTCTATGATACATAGATTACTTGTTTGCCAACACGGGTTTTGCCCTTACGTATGCATCTTGCTCTAATGGTGTGAGCTACTTGATCTCTCCTTTCAATGCTCATTGTTTTCAAAAACAAAAAGTTCTTCTTGTAAGGAAACTTTTTACACCTATGCAAGCTTCTTTTTATGTGCTTGATGCTACCCTTCAAATGCCTTGCCCTTTATTGCATGAGTTTTGGTTTTTTGTTTTCCACTTATACGTGAGAGGCTCCCCTTTTTAGATGGCATGTATTTTATTGTGGTAATTGGCATTGCAACTCTTTTAAGTGTGGATTGTGTGGGCTTTATAAGCCACCTTCTTCTTCTTCAAGGTTGGAGCAACTTCCTCTATGCATGGAGAATGCACTACAGTCAACATCTTCAAAGAATAAGTTGCTTGACAAGGCACCATAGGAATACACTATTATTATCTTATGCCATATTAAAGGCTGGTGAGAAACTGGTGATACCCAATTCGTCATATGTGAATCATCATTATAATAGGTATTTAACCTTTCTCCAACCAAACCAATGTGATATGTCCATAACTCTTGCGACAAGTCACGAGTGCCATCTTTAAAACCTTTGGATTGCTACATTGCTTATTCCTGTACTCTTTTCTACCCAATGTGTTCCCAAATTTGACAATCCAACAATCATACTCAAGATAGCTATATTATTCTCCCAAGGCTTAGAGAAAAAGGGATCTCAACATAGAAGCCTAGAATTCTTCTATGGTCAATTTGCATCACTTTTTTGACTTATAAGATATCCTTTATTTCACCTCTAAAACCTATCAATTTGATGGAATCAGTCGGGCCCCAAAGTGGGTCCGGCTAAATTTTTTTTCATTTCTAAACAACTAAAATCTCATATTGATCTACTAACCATCTGATACTAATAGGAATAAAATTCAACTTCTGATTAATCAATTTTATAGCTCATTTTACATAATCTGCCAATTGTGATTTTTTGCTAACAAGGCCTATCGGCTAGCTTTAAAAACTGATCCAAATGATTGAGCTCTGAAAATTGGCACACTAACTCTTTGTTCTGCATACTTTCACCCTATCAGATCTCATCTTATGAAGAATTCCTAGTCAAAATATATTCATCATCAAAGTTGCCTTCTCAGAATTACCTGCAAGTAAAGAAGTCAAAAAATAATAAACTAGGTTTGGAATCGACTTTAAAAACTAGGTAAACTAACACTTGGGAGGACAAAAACCTGGGTGTTGGTCCTATGTCATGAGTAGAGTATAAATCTAGGATTTGGTCTCATGATGAATCATGGGGCACAAATGGCGATCAGTCAAAGTAGGCTACTTGGATTTTGTAGACTGGAAACACTGACAGAAAACATTTTTTGCAAATGGAATTGACCTAGAAAAGTGATCAAATGGATTCATCAAGACTTGAAAATTGAAAAATAACAAGTCTTTGATTTCTACAATGTAACACTAAAGGAATTTTAGCATTTTGGTCAACTAGGTCAAAGTTATAGCACGTCAAACAGGGCTTCCCAAAAATGTGTGCAAAGTACATCAGCATGAAAACAGTAAACTACCAACTTTGAGGGATTCAAAACCTAGTCAAACTAACTCAAAACAACTCAAAATATAAGACATAGGTTCTCGGGTATTGACACTAGACACTCTCAAAGTATAAAGTCACAAAACCTTTCTATGTGCAAGATATTCAATGGAAAACACAGCCTCCTGTCACTATTTTACACTAAGGGTAAAATGTAGATTTGAAACTTGCTCAAAACGAGACTTCACAGAATGGCTCAGAATGCTAATTAATCATCATGGAACATATGTACGCACTGAAAGGAAGGTGTTAGAAACATTAAACAATTCTTAGTCCTCAAACTGACAATCGGGTACACATGCATTTAAAAGCATTTATAGGGCTTAATTTTCTCAAAAGTGCTCAAAATTGACCATACAATTTTTAGCGCCAATAGTCATCATCCCTAGGGACATATTAAATTGATTATCGTATAATTCTAGGTAATTGGGTGTATACCACAACTAATTACCTTAATGCTTATGATAGATAATTGTTTTGGTTATTATTCATTTAATTGATAATTTTGTTGAATATGAGAACTTAGATAAGTTATTGTTTTTGATAAACCACTATTTAGAAAACTAGGACAGAATGTCTTCTTTTGCTAAATATAGTTCAGATTTAGAATTTTCCTATTGTCATATATAAACAAGGGAATTATGAGATTGTTGCTATGGTTTCTGAAGGATTTCAGTGTTGAGGTTAAGTTCCTTATGGATGGGTGTAATGTGGCATTAGGGAGGGTAGGGAATGGATGCATTACATTTTGTATCTCTTGGTTAGTCAGTCACTATTGAGTAGTATTCAATATGTTTTTGTCTCTCTAACATTAGCTTTGGAAACTAAATTTACATCAGAACACTTGTGAAATTTCAACAACTATCATAAGGTCTTGTATTTTCATCTTAGTGATGATGTACGGTACCATTATATTTATGTAATCCCAATTTTTGAATGTTTTAAACTTTAAAGTTAGTAATGCATCATTCTTCAAGTTTGTGAAGAACATGTGATGTTTAATCATGGTATTTGAACACTGCAGTTCATACGATGTAATGATTCTCTCATCAAAAGAAGTGAGATCATTTTATACTAAATTATTTATTAACTAATTATACTCTTATTTACAAACAACATTGTATAATCAGTTGCACTGTGAGTTAAAAACTTGTTAACCTTGATTGATTATTTTGTATATACAAGATGCTTTTTTACTTTTTATTTTTAAATTTTAGCATTTAATGGTGTCACGTTGTTTTTCTATAGTTTTAGAAATTTTATGTGATTTGGAAATCTTACTATAGGAATGGTTATTACTTATGGTATCAAAGCAAGATTTAAACCCTAGGCCCTTGGGTTACTATCCTAACTTGCATTGATGTGTGTCAAGTATTTGAGTTACCATCATGGCCGTAAGAGCTAACTATAGAGGTAACTCCAAGAGTGGCGCACAAGTTGAGGAACCTAATGAGAGGTTATATTAGATAATGGAACTATTGACCAAATAGGGGGCTTTGTTGCAATAACAAGGTCAAAGGATGGATAACCTAGAGCATGGGACATGAGGTAGATAAGCTCAAGAAGAGGCAAGGAAGCATGAGGAATATCAGCACACTAAGGCCTCACATAATTAGGAAGAAGAATTGAGGAAGAAATGTGAGGATGAATAGTTAGCTGAGGCTCTTAAGAGATCTGAGGTAGAGTAGAAGACTGAAGCTGATTGTTGAGTTTCTCTTATTAATACTAACAAGGTATAGATAGTGGCTAACTTAAGAAAAGATCTTAAGAATGTTACACCACCCACATTTCACCATGTTTCATGATAGAGCTTCTAGGGAAGATGCTGAGGCATGGATTACTAGCATGGAGAAGTATTTCCTTGTTTAGAAATATATAGGAAAATCTAGAATAATTTGGGCCACATCTCAGTTGGTGGGTGAGGCAGCTACTTGGTGGAAAAATGTGATAGCTAAAAAGAGATATCAGCATGGAGAGGTAACCTAGGAAGAATTTTTACATCTTTTTTGCAAACGATGGTTACCACAACTATTCTATGAAAAGAAATCATCAAATTTCTACAAGCTAGTTTAGGGGAACATGAACGTCACTTAGCATCATGATTTTTTTTGTCAATTGGTGAAGTATGTGCTGCAGTACCAACATGATGAGGTATTCAAAACCCAAAAATTTGTGAAGTGTTTGAAGCCTAAGTTTTTAGTGAGGTTGAAATGTAGGAGCCTGAGACCATTGAATTTTCACTATGTAAGGCCCTTAAGCAGGAATAGAGATTAAAGGATGTATCCTCATCTGAATCCTCTAACCAAAATTATAAAAGAAAGTTCTAGGATAACAAGTCTTATCAAGCTAATAGGGGATATCAGGATTACAAACAAAATGAAAATGGAAAGAAACAAATGAAGAACATGAAGGATAAGGATCAGACAAATTCTAATAGAAACAAGAACAAGGTGAATTGGAACCAAAACAAATGAAAATGATAGAAATGGAAATAGAAAGAATGGAAATAATAGGGGTGATCAGAATAGTAATGATGATAGGAGAGGCCCTAGGATAGGATACTTTGTATGTGGTGATAACCATTTTGCTGCTAAGTGCCCATAGCAACTTGACAGGAAGGACTTTCCACCTCAACACCACATTCATGCTATAGTTGATCATAGATAGAAAGATTATCAAGCCACTTCTATAGAGATGATTGGTATGCTTTTTGGATACCTTGTTTCTATTCTTATAGATATTGGTGCTATTGAATGCTTTGTATATCCTAAGATAGTTTCTAAGATACCTATTAGATTTGGTTTTATGGTTGAACCTTGGACTATAGAATATGGTAATGGGGCTAAACGCAAGGTAGAGCAATGCTTATTTTTTAGTGAGTTGGAACTCAGTAGCTTTTGAACAGAGGTCAACTTGTATGTAGCACCTTTGGGCTCATAAGATGTCATCCTTGGAATCAATTGGTTAAGTGAACATAAAGCTTTAGTAAACTTCCAAGATAAGGTGATTGAATGCCTCAATGACACAGGTCACTTAGTGATTGTAAATGGTGTCAAATGAACACTTGAATTGTGACAAATCTTAATAGTGCAATTAAAGAAAGAAAGGAGGAAGGGATGCTAGTTATTTTTTGTCCATGTGAAGAATATGGAAGAGATTCCACCTCATTTAGAGGATCATCCTATCCTATAGGAACTTATAGCTGTGTTTCTAGATGAATTTCCCAAACTACCCCCTAAGAAGGAGTTCAATTTTTCCATAGACCTTGTGCTAGGAGTAGAACCTCAGTCTAAGGTTCCCTACCACATGACTTCCATAGAGATTTATGAGTTGAAAACTTAGCTATAGGAACTCTTGGATAAAAGTTTCATTTAGCCTAGTGTATCACCATGGGGAGCTCCTATAATATTTGTGAAGAAGAAGGATGGTACCTTAAGTTTGTACATTAATTATCGCATGCTAAACAAGGTAACCATAAAGAATCACTACGCTCTCCCAAGAATTGATAAACTATTTGATCAAATGAAAGGAGAGATCATATTTTATAAAATTGATTTGAGATGTAGATATCACCAACTTTGGATTCGGGAGGAAGACATACCGAAGACAACATTTAGATTGAGGCATGGGCATTATGAGTTTGTAGGCTTACCTTTGGAATGGAAAAATGAACCTACTGATTTCATGAACCTGATGAATAGTGTATTTAGGGACTTTCTTGATAAATTCATGGAGATATTTTAATATACTCCAAGAATTTAGAAGAGCATTAAGAGCATGCACATAGTTTTGCAATATTTGAGAGAGAGGAAATTGTTTGGGAAACTTTGCAAGTGCTCATTTTATCAGAAGGAGATCCACTATTTGGGGAATATTTTATTAGTTGAGGGCATAATAGTGGAGCCTAAAAAGATTAAAGCCATCCTTGAATGGCCAACTACATAGAACATAAGTGAAGTTAAGAGTTTTATGGATCTTTCTGGTTATTATAGGAAATTTTTTGAGGGATTTTCCAACATAGTAGAAATGATCACATCTCTTCAGTAGAAGGATAAAAGATTTGACTAGATAGAAGCATGTGAGAAGGCCTTTCAATTGCTTAAGCCAAGTCTCGCTACCACTCCTATCTTGGTTATACTAGATCCTAATGGACATTTTTTTATAACTACAGATGCTTTAGGAGATGGGCTTGGAGGAGTATTGATGCAAGATGGTAAGGTTGTTGCCTATGAGTCCAAGAAGCTCAAATTCTATGAAGTAAATTATGCTCCTCATGATTTAGAGTTGGCTATGATAATACATGCTTTGTAGATGTGGTGGCATTACTTACTGGAAAGGACTTGTGAGCTTAAAAATGACCATATGGGGTTGAGATATATTTTCACTCAACCTAATCTGAATGCTAGACTAAGGTGATGGCATGAATTTCTTAGTGAATATGATTTTGGCATAGAGTATATTAAAGGAAAACAGAATAGGGTAGCAGATGCACCTAGTCATAGAATGCATATCACCTTGATCACTTCATCTTGAACTTGTATGAGAGAGTACATTCTTTAGTACCTTCTAGGAGATACCCATTATGAATGGGTGAAGTTAGTTTTGGACACCGATGCCTTTGATTCTCGATTTGATGACTATTCTTTTGATGATGATGGTGTGCTTAAGTACTAGAAAATGATTTATTTTCCCAACTGTGAAGGGTTATAGAAGTTGTTCTTGAGGAGATGCATTGCATTCCATTTTCAAGGCACCTAGGGGTAAACAATATTTTAGCTGATTTGAGAACTTTATACTTTTGGCCAAGACTCAAATGGGATGTGATAGAGTATGTTGCCCAGTGTTTTGAATTTTAGCATATCAAGGTTGAGCATGTCCATCTAGCATGTCTTCTATACCCACATGATATTCCATAGTACAAATGGTAGGTTATTAGCATTGGCTTTGTAAAAGGTTTACCCGTGACTTGACACAAGCATGGTGTCATCTTGGTCATATTCAACAAATTAACCAAGATTTCCCACTTCATTCTTGGCAGTCTCTAGGCAAGATCTCCAATTTTTGCAAGAAAGTTTGTCCAAGAGATTTTTTGACTATTTGGTATTCAAGAAACCATTAATTCTAATAGGGATACTTGAATGACTTCAAGGTTTTGGACAACCTTGAACTCACCTTTGGGTACACACTTAGACTACTACACAACTTACCACCCTGAGACTAATGGGTAGATTGAGAGAGTGAATCAGGTGCTTGAAGATTTTTTGTGCATGTACTACATGGATCAATACTACAAATGGGAGGAGTGTCTTCCATTGATAGAGTTTGTCTATAACAAATCTTACCATTCATCTTTAGATATGGCTCCATTTGAGGCTATTTATGGATGGAAGTACTGGACTCCTATCAGTTGGGATAGGGTAGAGAATAGGGTTATTATGGGTCTTGAGATGGTAAAAGAGATGGAAGAGTAGGTGATCTTAATTCACAATTTTTTGAAAAAGGCAGCAGATTGACATAAAAGTTACATAGACAAGAAACACACTTTATGGTAGTTCCAAGATGGGGATAAGATGTTTCTGAGGGTTAGGCTACAGAAGAGTTCAATCTCATTTGGTAAGAGCTCTAAGCATGCTCTGAGATTTTTTGTCCCATTCAAGGTTCTAGAAGTTATCAGCCTAGTTGCTTATCAGCTTGCTTTGCCACCTACTTTATCCCACATTCATAATATCTTCCATGTTTCTTTTCCTAAGTTATATCATCCTGAGATATTTCATGTGCTATTGCAGGTACAAGATGTTAGAGTAAATAATTATTATTTACACTTTTACTTAATTTTACTTAGGTTAATGCATTTATTTATTAGTTTTTGTGTAGGAGTTGTTTACAACATGGGAGTATTAGTTGTAATGTAGGAGTTTGTTCCTATCTAAGTCATACTTATCTCCTCACCTTGTTTGAGGATATCCCACGTATTGTGGATGTATTCTTAGTTGTCATTCTTATCTCCTAGCATCTTCTAGCTTGTTCTACAAGTCTCCTTTTTTTAAGGCATATTGTATAGCAATACATTGTTATTTGTTTACAATATCTTCTCTCTTAGATCATTTAGGTTTTCCAAGTTCCACCTCTTACTTCATTGGTTTCCTTCAACAAAATATTTGCATGTAGGTGATCTTGCCAAGTATTAGTGACTCCCTACTACTTCTTGGCTGAAGGATTTTTGAAGCTACGGTTCGAAGACACAAACCCTAGTTTGTTTGTGATTAGTTTCTTCAATGGGGGGAAGAGCATTTTTTCAGAGCACTTTGGGCCTAAACAGATGCTACCATTAAGTTCAAAAGGCCTATTAATATTAGGATCCATATAAAATTTTCTCCTTTCCATCACCCTTCAAGGTGTGTTTCATTAACAATCTTTCCAACTCCTTCATCCAATCATTCAGAAGTCTTCAAACCTAGCATCCATCAACAATGTCTTCCTCCCAACCATTCTACCCCCTTAATCAAATTTTTTTTATAGGTTCTTGACCTCCATTTCCTAATGCATTTCATCCTTCCTTTCATTATCCTATTGACATTTGTGAGAAAATAACAAAAATTCCTTGAAAATAACAAAGAAAGAGAAACAAATATCAAGTGATACTATCCATATATCTAGATTCTTGAGTCCTCCCTTTGTATTTAGTGTCTTCCAATTCCACTCATCCATCCATTCACTTGTTCTCTTCCACTTGCTCTCTACACTGGGGGAAAGCTCCATCCATAACACATTGCCTTATGTATCTTCCATATTTGTATCTACCATTCCTCATCCTTGTACATCTTTGATCTTGACTATAATTTTCCTTTCATCCATCCATGCTCATTCGACATATCCCTAGTACATTATCCATACACTATTCTACATACTCCAATCATTTTTTCACATATTTGATCTTGAAATCCTATCCATATATTGCATCCCATAGTCCTTGTCATTTTCCTCTCCTCTATCTTCCATCTATACTCCTACATACTTCCATCCTTCTTTCATATGTGCTTGGTCTTGGTTATCCCATCCATTTCATGTCCCACATTTCATCCATCTTCATATCATTATCCCTATTTCATACCCTCCATCCCATATCCCTTATTCATTCCACTTGCAAGCCTATGCTCATGATCAAAACTAAAGGCACACCAACATAATATCCACACATTCTTTGGAAGAATACATACCTTCATTTCCTCCATGAGTATCTTGTACACACCATTTATCCATTTCCATGCATCCTCTCCTAGCGTACTTCCTTCCATTTTCCTATCCTTGGTATGGGGCATTTTAAATCCTTTGAAACATGGTCCTCATCTCCCCATTGTCCTGTACCAAATCCTTTGGTCCTCCATATTCTTTCACCATTTAGATATCCCTACCCTTCGCATTCATTTATCGTTCCTTGAATTTTCCTTGTCAGTGGTCCCAATCTAGTCATTTTTATCAATTCAATCAATTCATAATCTAATCAAATTCCCTTCTTCCACTCATTTTCTACAAATCCATTACCATACTATCTAAGTATCTTTTTTTCTCTAACCCAAGCTTATCACAATAATTCTACTAATTCAATCAAGTTATTCCTTCATCCATCATCTTGTCCAAATTCTTATTTTCATCATATGATCTCAGGATACTGAGCTTCACCCCATCAAACTGAGCTTATCAAAATAGTGATTGCAAACAAAACTTACAAAAATTCACACTAAGACTAAATGATTTGAGAACCTTGTTTCTTTCACATAATTGCTAGTAAACAACCACACAAATTCCAATTCAATTCAATCAAAAAATCATTTTTTCCCTTACACAATGCATCCTTCCTACATAGGCTTAATAGATTCACCATCCAAATAAATGCATAGCAATGACTGTTGACTGAATGACTACTTGGTCATCAGGTCTTTTTTTGATTTTTATCTTTCTGTGTCAGTTATAGCCTTCTCAAGTGTGCCTTGATCTTCAATATCTTGGTATCATTTGAATGGCTTAACCTGATTACATGTGTCATTTTGTGATATGATCTATTTTCATGATTCTTTAGCATATCTATGTTAGTTTTGAGTTATGGTTATGCATTTATCATTGGGGGCAATGGGTTAGTACACTTTCCACCAAGATCCCTAACAAGACTATGGGTGTGCTCAAACCTCTCTAGTGCATATATGTCATTTGTTCCCTCATAACTAATAAACCTACATCTATGTTCCCAAAGTTTCTATTGTAGTTCAATCTACTCCACGTAAAGGAATCTTGTCATCTATGCTTCTATAGCATTTGATGCATAACTTCTTTTGCAAAATCAAACTAGGGTGTGCTCTCCCATATGAACACAACTAAATCCTATGCATTCATGTAGTTATGCTACATTATTATCATGCTAGTATAGTTCTAGAGATTTTTAGTGATTTTATGAATTGTTACTAACTCTTTGGTAGCTTTTAGATTTCATTTCTTGCATTAATAATCTAATTTACTTTTTTGCATTCATCTCCATTTTCTAGAATGTTAAAAGAATGGTTTCTTCCATAGCCTCCTCTTGAAGCATTCCTCATTCACCTAGCTTAGATTCATATCTCATTTTAATACTTTAATCATTGAAGGGGTTCATTCAATAGTTGTTTTTGGGAGAGAACATCCACATCCCTCCAAATAGAGCACACAAACAATGCCTCTTGTGGGTGGGTGCCCTTATTGAGCTACTCTAAGGTTGCACTAGGAGTCTTTTCTTTTAGTTGTATTTAGTGTAGTGAAATGTGAGGATAGTAGTTCTATGTTTGATTTAAACCTTCATATATGCACATGCTACTAATGTTTTTTTGTTTATAGATGCACCTGATAAGTCAGGTTTTTACATATACACAAGTCAAGAAAGGTACTCATTTCACACCTTTTGAACTATGGTATGGATACTTACGCAATGTAAAATATTTTGAGATATTTGGAAGAATGTGTTATATTCTCAAGGATGATTTTAGGAATGGTAAATTAGAAGCAAAAAGTGAAGAAGGTATATTCCTTGGATATTCCACAAGAAGAAAAGCTTATAAGTGTTTAAATACTAACAATAACAAGATTGTGAAAAGTGCAAATCAAAAATTTGATGAATATACAAAAGTACATGAGGCTAAACCAATGAAGGAACCAAAGGAATACAAATTATTTGTATATTTTGATTGAGGTATGCCTGCTAATGAAGATGTTGTAAATCAAGTAGCAAATCAACAACAAGTTTTGATGACTTCTGAGTCAGATAATATGAATGTTGAGTTATGTTTAGGAACCAAGCTTCATTTAGGTGCTAAGTTATAGAATGAAGTTGAGGCACATTCTAATTCTGAGATTAGTTTACATGAAAGAGATGTTGAACTACTTGATAGAGATGTACATAGTGATTTAGAAGTTGAGAGATCAAATGAGAAAAATAGAGTAGAACCAAGATTGTCAAAGTGTGTCAAAAGACATCACCCTACAACACAAAACATTGGAGATATATATGCAAGACCAATGAAAAGGAACAAGTTGAGAAATGATACATGTTTGCTTAGTATGCATGAATCTAAAAAAATGAAAAATTCCTTAGATGATGTGGACTGAAGTAAACCCATGAAAGAAGAGATTGAACAAATTGAGAAAAATAAGACATGGACTCTAGTTCCTAGACTAGAAGACAAAAATGTGATTGGCACTAAGTATGTGTATAGAAATAAGTTAGATGAAAATGGTGAAGTCACAAGAAACAAGGAAAGATTAGTTTGTAAAGGATAGGCACAAGAAGAAGGGATAGACTCTGGAGAAACATGTCATGCGTAGAAAATTGTAAGGTTAAAGAAAACTAAATTTTATTTATTTATTTATTTTTATTATTATTTTTTGAGGCCTTGTGGCATATGTGTTCACAATTGCTATCAAATTTAATTCCATAACGTAACTTGGGAGTGATGTAGTGTTCACAGATGTGGGGTATCAAATCCTCCTATAGGTCCACAACTTAATCATGGCAATGAGTCAATGAAATCTTGTTAGGAAATTCTCTTTTGAATGTAGTTGTCATAGATACCCCTTAATTTATTTTATTTTAGTTATTTTATTCACTAATTATTAATAAATCATAAACATTGAATCCTAACAAAATTTAAAGTTAATCCTAGTAACAATCCTACATTTAATCCAAACATTATTATTCAAGATCTACATACCAATTAATGTGTCCCTTGTGACTAATATTCTTTTATACATTAATTTCGTGTACATACTCAGGGTGTTTTACTGATTATTTAATTAAGTTTATGTTACCAAAATAATTACTTTACATAGTATACATTCATCTATTCATTTATTTATTATTTAATTATTTTATTAATTTAGAATTATTAACACATACGACTTTACACTTATGGCATTTTGAATTATCTATCCATTCTATTATTTTAAAAATTACTTTAATTACTAAGTATATATTATTAAAAATATAATACTTTCATAAAATTTCTATTTCTCCACCCCTAACTCTTAACCTAGCTTACTCTACTATGTACGTTTCTTAACCACAATATTAATTGCATAGTTACCAAACCCTAAGTTTTAACATAATCCTAAGCAATAATGTTATCCCAAAAAAATAATTTTTGCTGAAATCCACACAACATGACACTTAATTTTTTACATTCCTGAAGTTTATAAATAACAACATAATCTAATAATAATAACAAACAAGTTTGACACTAACACCACCTAATCATAACTTTAAAAGAAATAAGACAAAACAATTAAATAATGCAAACATACCCTTTAAAAGAAAAAAAAAAGTTGCATTACCTATATACTGCTATGTCTCCCCAACTTACTATTCCTTAAAACTAGTTTTTCCATCATACCACAAGAAAATTCCTAGAAGGATAGAATCATGTGCCCATCAAGTCTTTATCCAAGGTGGGTGGTCAAAGTCCTATCAAGCATAACAAATGTGGCTGCATCAAATTTCAAGGAGGAATGATTTTAGTACCCATGTTCACCTTTCCCAACCACACAACTACCTCTTCCTCTTGCCAAGCACAAGATTCACTTTTTCCTAGGCATGAGTTGGTAGTGAATTTAGGATTTTATGTCATCTTCATAAAATAGGTTCCAAGTGGAAGTTTTGAAACAATACCAAAGCAAGGAATGCCATTTTGATATATTATGTGTTTTTAAAACATCTAACACAAGAAGGCTTGTATTATACCAAGGTGTGGACACCTAGGTGCATGGTCCTGACTCCATGTCAGAGACTTATCATGACCTCCAATGCCTTAAAATTTTTAGAGGTGAAGTTAGTTGTGGGGTTTTCTAAGATAAAGTGTATATTGTATCTCCATTCTCAAGGGATAGGGCCTAGGTGTTTGCTAACATATGTCAGACAAGGGGGTTATAGACATTGCCCTTTTTCCTAAGTATATGGTTGTATATGAAACATGCACACCTAGTGAATAGAGGTTGACTAATGTTTAAGGGTTGTGTGTGTGTGTTATTCTTTAAATTGATTCAAGTGTATGGATTTCGCAATTTCTTTTATATATTTCTTTTTGGGTTGTACTAGTGTATGTCTCATTCAAGACCTTGTGATCCTCTTGGTGAAGCTAAAGTGGTTCTTATTATTTTATTACTTTGTATTCTTGGGGAATAAATTACTTTCTTTCACCATAAAGTTTCCAAAGAACTAAAGATATACCTTCAGGATTGTTTCTTATGTTTTTGGGCTACGTAACTTTTCAAGCCAATTTTTTTTTTTTTCTTTTAATTCTATCATAGAAATTAGGGAAGATATTTGGTGATGAGATGTTGTTGTTTACCTAGCTCCTTATTTGAACTTGAAATGAAAATAAATGTACAATGAGCTACTAAGCATAATAATTTCCTTCCATTCTATTGAATGCATACATAATATTGAAATGCAAAAACCTAGGTTTTTATTTAACCAACTATATTCCTAATATTATTTCTCATAAAATTTATGAAACACATCTACCCATAAATTATAATTAACATGATGAGAAGAAACTTCTTCTAGATACGTTAAAATACACAAATCATTCAAGTTGCAAGTGAAATATATATAGTTTTCTCATTCCTTCTTTCCACAATGTTTAAAGATAAACAACGATAACAAATCCCTTTTACAATACAATGAAATAATACTGAAGACTGGATATCACAACATTTTTGAGATGACATGAAACATTGGTTCCTCCTCACACATTTGATTTGTTTCAAATTTGTCAATGGTGAAACCTAGTACCTTCAAGAGATCCATCTTCACAAAACCTACACATAATACACACACACACACACACACACACACACAAGGAACCATGGAGGCTTACCTCCCATCCAAGGCTTCTATGAAACCACCCACCAAGTAGGGGAAACAAGATCCAAATTAGGTTTCATTCCAAGCTTACAAATGCATGAACATCACATTACAAATTTCAAGAATCCCATCCCAAGGTATTTCACAATGGTTCACCAATGGAACCTTAACCATAGGCTGAAGGTGTGCTTCTCAAAAGGAGGTTTTCCATATCATATCATATTTGCAATAAAAAAATTTCATGCCCTTTTGGGGCTTCACAAACCAAATAAATATCATGCCCTTTCGAGGCTTCCATAAACATCCTCCAAAACACACTACCAACAATTATAGCTTCCTTAAAACCCATAGTTCATTAACTTCCTTTCTTGACTATTTTCCCCTTATCACCCCCAAAGAAAGATATGAGTGAAAATGGAATACAATGGAGCCCATACTCCAAGGTCCTCAACAGTGTTTCAATCCTAACTATGCCCTTCATCCTAGACTTCTCTTCCCTTCCCAAAAGAGTGAGCGAAGCCCTCACACCCATGATCTCATTCTCATTCCAATCCAAAAAAGAAAACAAAATCAATAAAGAAAGCAAAGAAATCTTCAAGAACACAATACGCATTCACATTTCCACAACACAATACCAAATTCCACAATGCAAAAACTCACAATGCAATGCATACTTAGTTGACAAGTTTTTTTTACTTGCAGATTTATTTTCCAATACTCAAGAAAGAAAATGAAGCATAGTTTTGAGACACCAACCTTGGTCCAAGCTAGGGAAATTATAGTTGTAGTAGAGCTCCCTTAATCTCCCTCCAAAACCTAACTGTCTCTAAACTTAGAGAGTGGGTGAACACCTCCTAGTTTGTCCAAACTACCTTAAGAAGAACTCCAACTCCACTTTCTCCATTTTTTCCAAAACATGAAGCCTACTTTCTCTTACACTATTTTCCCTTCTAAATATGGGACCTTGACCAAGTGTGAAGGAAAGGTTAAAGTCATGTAACAACTCAAATTTCCAATTGGTGGAAGAATGCATTGGTTAAAGGGTACCCAAGGTTAGCTAAGCACTAAAATGGTTTAATTTAGGCCCCTAACATGTTATGCTAACATATGGGTAGCTTATTTTCACAAAAAAACACTTTGGGACCACCTATTGACCCTCTAAAATCCTTGTCAAGTTTCAATTCGAAATTCCCCTTGATGGTGACCCATCCTATTCTCTCTCCAAATGGATTTGATTAAATCTTTTGAAGGGCATTTAGTTTAAGGTTAAGTGTTGCCATGACCAAAACCCTAGGTGACATGTCATCAATACATAAATAATTTACAAGTGTCAAGTGACATATTAAAAAACATTACACATAAAAATGACATGTCCCTAATTAATTAATTAATATATATTTACTACACACATGCAACTTACATTTACAAAATAAGCATATCAAAATGAGGCTTTGAATCTTTTAAAGATTCACCTTGGCTATACTGTGTCCACATAAGTTTGTGTCTTGTTTCCCCAATAAAATTCCATGGTTCAATTGCTTGCACACTAACTCAAACATTGGTAGCCCAATAAAAAATCATATAAAATACATGTACATAAGTGCATGAAAAATTTCATATTGAATAATTCACATTAACATGCTCAATTATCGTAATCAACTTTATTTTTAATTATTTTCATATAAAGCATCTAAAACATTAAAATATTAGAATCTACATATCAACATTAACCTTTCTTATCACGATTAAATTAATATTGTGAAGCACATTAAATTCCAATTTCTATCATGGTGATAAAATATTGAATCTATAACTATTAGAACATCAAGAATGTGAGTTAGGTCATAGTACACATCATAAGTGAAACTCACCAAAATGTAAACATTACAACTAGTATCCTTTGATTTCATCAAACATAGTGTGATTACTAATAATATCCCATTTTCATTATAAGATAAAACATCATAATATGTTCCAATTATATCAAGTAATTAGTAACCTGACATAATCATGTATACATATGTTCAGAATTAGTTGTTAGAAGATTCCATTATATCTTTGTAGGTAATATATTGTATTCTTTAACTTATTATCCTCCAAAACATTTTCACCTAATCCCATTCTCACAACAATTGACTTATTATATTCACATCATACTGAGTTCTACTGAGTAGGCCATTATCCAAGATTGATAACAATTTTTGTTTGTAATTATTAGTAGTACACACAAGAGTTGGTGTTAATTCATCTTTCCACAATGACCATCTAAATCAATTATTTTAATGGATCATAAAATCCTGTCAAACTATCCACGTAGTTTTCTAAGCTATGCCATCTCAAAACTTTATTCTATACGGTCTATTCTTGTCAACCTAATGTAATTTTCAATAGGATGCTTAGCACAAAAATAACTCAATAAGGCCTCAAATTCATTATTGATAAGGAAAATGCCAATCATGACATAATTAGATCCTAAGCCTTCTTACCATTGTTTTATCTAGGAGGCAGAAACATAGCATCTCATCTCCATACTCTTCTTTGTTCTAGTTATATTCATGTTATTAAAATTTATAATAGGGCACTAGGGAAGGTGCCTTACAAAACATTCAATTTTTTTGCAAAATTGGAAGGAGTAAGAAATTTCCTTGCTTACTCTACAAACAAAGGTTTCAAAGATTATCAAATGGATGTTAAATCTGCATTTTTGAATGGTATATTGGAAGAGGAGGTTTATAAAGAATAGCCAGAAGGATTTTTTGATGCTAACAACAAAAACATGGTATATAGACTACACAAAGCTTTATATGGTTTGAAGCAAGCACCAAATGCATGGTATGAAAGGCTTCATAACTATCTTGTGAAAATTGGATTCGAGAGGACTGATGATAACAAATAACTATACTTGAAGACAAAGAAAGGAAAAGGTGTTTTACTATCTAAATTTTTTGTTGATGATATCATTTTTGGAGGTCAAGATACTTTATGTAAAGCTTTTCAAAATGAAATGAAGAAAGAATTTGAGATGTCTATCTTTGGAGAGATCAAGTTCTTTGTGGGTTTGCAAGTACATTAGATGAAACATGGTATATGCATCACTTAGTCAAAGTATGTAAAGGAGATATGGAAAACTTTTGGATTAGAAGATTTCAAGCTAGTAAGCACACCTGTGGCGATTGGACATAAATTGTCAAAGAATGATGATTCAACTTAGGTGAATTAAACATTATATAGGTCTATGATTAAAAAATTACAATATGTAGTACACAATAAACTTGATATTGCATTATCTAGTAGGATAATTGCAAGATTCTCTACTAATCCTATGGAGAATCATTTGATGGCTATTAAGAGAATAATGAGACATCTGAAAGGCACAGAAGATTATGGTCTATACTATAAGAAAAATGAGAGATTTGAATTGAGAGCCTACATTGATATTGATTGGGTTGGAAATATTGATGACAAAAAGAGCACTAGCCAAGGAGTATTTTTCTTGGGAAAAAGGCTAGTTACATGTAATAGCAAGAAACAAAACTACATATCTCAATCTACCGTTGAAGCTACATATGTTGTTGTTGCAGTAAATTGTACAAACATTGTATGGTTCGAAAAACTATTCAAAGGTATGAAGGAGGAAATCTCTAAACCTATGATACTTTATTGTGATAATACAAGTACTATAAATATATCATAGAATCCTATGATGCATACAAAGACTAAGCATATTGCAATCAAGTATCATTAGTTTAGAGAGTTAGTTCAAGATAAAGAGGTGAAGATGGAATATGTTAACACCAAATACCAAATAGCTGATATCTTCACAAAAACATTACCTAAGGATGCTCATGAGTATCTAAGAGGTAAACTAGGGGTGATTCCCCTATCCAAAGCTATTTAAGAAGTATGAGAAATGCCTTGCATCAAAAAAGATAATTAACATATGTTACATATTGATGCAGTAGATCTTACTTTAGGAGCTAATCAAAGAGTTGGAGCTACAAATCAGTCACAAGCTAGGTGACAGAGGAAAAAATTAAAAATGTTCATATCTACATATTAAGATGACAATTGTTTGGCATTGTTGTGAAAAAGGGAGAAAAAGAAAGAAATAGAGAAATAAAGGGAGAAATCCAACAATCCATAGAGGGAGATTATAGAAGATACATATAGAAGATACATGGAATATCTACTTAGAGGGAGATAGTGCTAAGGGATATATAACAAGTGATCTAGAGGGAGTCATAAGGATGAGTTGATTGTCTATTGATCAGAACAGAATTTTGTAACCTATTCAGAAGATGAAAGTTGCTAATAGAGGGAGAGATCTCAATACAAGAAATATTTTCTTTTTGGTATTATTGTTGGTTGTATTGATTAAGTTTGTTTTTCCATCAATGCCAAAGAGTGAGATTGTTAAAAATAGATTGATACAAGCATAAGAATGTGTTTAAATAATTTTTTTGTCACTTATGTTAAACCTACTACTTAATGGTAAAATAATTGCTTAGATGATTTGAGTACTTTCATTGGTTTGATTGATGAAGAGGATTGGAGCAAATGAGGTAACAATAGCACCTAGAGGAAAGGTTGAGTTATGATATGGAAAAGGAGTACAAAGATCAGTTAAGACACTAAAGTTTTAGTGCATTGATTATTTACTTAAGGTTGCAAAGGATGGATAGGATGGATACACTAATTAAATTTAGAAGAATAAGAAAAACAAAATGTGTCTACCAAGCTTAACAATGTACAAAGTATGTGCTGAGAAATGTTAGTATAAGTTGAGAAAAAAATTAGTTGGAGCCAAGTAAAGTCAAATTTCAATGTATGCCAAGTGATACTGTGTAAGTTGAGTAAAGCTTTGTTGGTGCTGAGCACCAATAAACTTTAGTTAGTGCTGAGTGATTTGATAGTGAATATCAAGAAATGTAGTTTGTGCCAAGCATCAGAAGCAAATTAATTTTGAGTGACAGCATTATTATAAAGATTGTGAATTTGATGAATCTGAGTTGACAAGTTTGATTTCTTGGATTGTGTGAACTGTGCGACAAATAAGCTTGATGAGTTAGTGGCATAGAATTCAAGATGAATCATTTTGAGACAAATTCAAAGAGGATCAAAGGAGAAGTTTGTTGAAGAGAATAAAATGAAAATATGGATAGATTCATTTAATCCTGCATAATCCTACATAACCATAAAATGGACATTTGAGGATGAATAACAAAAGATATTAATTTTCTATTTATAGAGATGGTTGGTTAGAAGCAAATGTTGTCATGTGTGAGAATCTAATGAAAAAAAGGAGTCTAGGGTATTGCTTCATTTAGTGACCAAATAAAAGAGACTATTGTTGGAAAGAAAAGAAAGAAGGCTTAAGGGTATGGATTCTTGAATGGTGAACATGCTATCAAAGCTAAAGTGTGTGAAAGCCAAGTAGAATGGAGAATTAAAAATAGAGATCTGTAATCTACTAGTGTATTATAAGTTTTTATAAGATCAAGCCTTACTATTACTTTTCTAATCATTGTATCAGTCTAGGGTAAACCCTTCTAATTAAGGCTGACCTAATAGTCATTTGTAAATCCTTTAATTGAGTGACATTCCAAGTCAATTATCTAAACTCCTCTAACAAGGCTTACTCTTAACAGGGTGATTGAAATACTTTGACTAGGTTACATTAAGTAATTTGTATTCTAACCTTTAATAGGGTTGGAATTTCAAAGGGCATCACTTTAGAAGAGTGAGAATGGGTAGCATGTTATTGGTGGTTTTTCCCAAATTGGGTCTTCACTTAAAATCATTGTGTGAAATTTGTTATTGAATTTGTTATGTTTCATGCTTACATTTCTACAAAGTTGATTTGATAGTAACCTACAAAGCTTAAGTGATTGTATGATTTGATGGATGCATGAATGATGGATATGTTTTTATGCATATGGGTTCACTAAGCTATGAAATTTTTTATTTGTAAAACCCATTTTGTCTTAGGGAAAACAAGCTACAAAAAATCATTAAAATTTAGGTTCAGACACCATATGAAAAAATAACTAGCATAATGGTGCAAAACCCCAAATTGTCATCCAAAAAATAGGGAAAATTGTTCATACCCAACCAATCGTGCAAAACCAATAGTCAAAAATAGAGGGGAACATTAGTTGTCAGCCTCCTAACCAACACCTACTACAAACATAATCAGAAATAGAGCTTAAAAACAAAAATGGGAGAGCCCTACCTAACAACAAAAGGGTTATAAATAGAAAACAACAAAATAAAATAAATAACCCATAGAAGGTACTAGAAATCATGGAAAGCAAGGTCTCCTCAAGATGGATCCAATGACCTCAAGAAGACCCACACTCACAACTCTCACAATGAACATAAACATAATCCTCTAGAAGAGGATTTTGAAAAAAGCTCTCAAATTCTCAATTTCCAAAAGTGAGAAGCAGGGAATTAAATTCCTCTATCAATACTTATATACTTTTTGAGTGAATAACCAATTAAGGAAAATAACCAAAAAGCCTAGTTAAACCCTGAATCAATCCAAATGAAAATAGGCTATTCCAAGTAATTGGAATTCATCTATGGTAAGGCTACTAGAAATTAAAAATCAATCAATGAAGCCTAAAAATGCAACAATCACAAAATTTTCTTAATAGCTTTTGCAACAATGTGAACCTATAAAATGCACAGGCACATTCACAGGTCTAGGAACATAATACAAATGAGCTTAGATTTATCAAATCACTAGAATGTCTAACTTAACATTAAATTAAGATACATCGGCCATACAGGGATGACATAGGTAAAATATGAACAACTAAATCACTAACTCCATGTGCCACTGCCAAGGATATAAATCTTGTACACTAAAACACATGATCAAGTGCAATTGGATATAATAACATAGCTAAAGTAATAAAGGCATTAAATACCTAATTTACCTATTTATTCAAATATACCAAAATAATCCATTTACATTACTCACACTTGCATAAAACATGACAAAACTAGGATAAAGTAGCAAGGTAAACTTTAAGAAAGCCGCCTCCAAAAAAAGATATAAAATATTGGCAAACCTTTCATTATTTTGAAAAAACAAAATTATTTCTATTGGCGAATCTCTCAATTTTTTATTCTAAATATGATTAATATTGGCGATTATTTTTCAATCATAATTTGTTTGTATAAAATATTGATGAATCTCAACAATTATAGGAAGTTCATTAATCACCATGGAATATTACAAATCAAAATTGAACATTTTTTTACCTCGTGGAATATTATGAGGATCGTTACATATACTTCAAATCAATAGTGAAAACTAAATATTGGTGATATATCCCTAAAATAACTAATAATTATGATAATTATTGGTTAGTTCAATTTAATTTCTCCAATAATATATTATATTTAGGTGACTCAAATCTATTCATGTAACGAATATTGTGGAAAATATTTGAGTTTAAAATTTTCAATAAAATAAATTATTGAGCGATTTTAAATATTCTAGAACTGAATTTTATAAAACTATGGCAATTTAGGTTGTATCAAATCTTAAATTACTAGCCAAAAAATTCTAAAATTAGCCAATTTGTGAATATTAGCCACTAAATTATACCTTTTAAAGTAGATTACCATAGCATTTAATCCAACAAATAACATAATCAGGGATATGTCCAAATATCAGATAATTGATATCATTATAAGAAATGATGTCATCTCAAAATGGCATCAACATGCAAATATGATCAACTACACAATATAGTAGTACAACATCTATGATATTGAAATCAAAGTGTTAAATCTCCTAAGGTCATCTCAAATGTAAACAAAAAAATGAGTAACAAGTATCTCTTAGATCAAAATAAGCAAGGTACAAACTGTAAACATGAGAATCACTACGGATAGGACCATGTTATCGTAAATGTGTGATAGCATAATGGGCCTTCACATTACTCCCATAAGGTAGTAAGGAGAAACAACTCCCCTTATATTCATTAACTAGGTCTTAGCCTTGAGCCCTATCCCATGGCCATCAAATAGTGGTGGTTTGGAGCTTTGATGTTCCTTCATCATCTCTACCTAGGTGAAGTCATCATTATCATTTCAACCATGACCCCTCCATTGGTGCCCTCTATTGCCCCTTATTTTTTGGGTGAGAAAACACTAGGAATAGTTTCACAAGAGGAAGTGTACCAAGCTACACTAGAAACTACCCTCTCACATGAAGGAATGCCTGGCCCAAACACCAAACCCACATAACTGGTGTTAAGGCTTGCATGAGGAAGTACCAAGAGCCATGCAAGGAAGTGGAGTGACCCCATTATGAAATGCCAAGTCTCATGCCATAGAACATACAATCTTGTGTAGGAGAGAGTACAATCTCGTGTGATCATTAGCATCAACAAGTAAGTTAGACACCAAAAGAGAAGCTAGGAAAAATAATCCTCCACATTGGGGAGTACCAGATCCATAAATCAAGACATAAACACTCAAACACAATAACTACAAGACGAAAACTACATCTATCCATCTGAAAACATAGCAGTAAAAGAAACATACTAAAAGCAACATCACAATGAACCAACTACCAAGAAAATTATTAGAGCTATCTTATGAGGGTGTCACTACTAAAATGTAATAACATCATAAGAACAAGGAAATTTAGCCAGACATAAAAGGAAAGAAATTGTCCCATCTATGTTCTTGAAGAAGAAGATAAATGGAATGATAGTAGAAGATGCCCATATAATGCATAAAACAATAGTTTTTGTTTTGGATTTGTAGATTTATATGAGATTGAAAGTTGTTATTTAAATATTAGAATTAGCTAATACTGCTATAGTTTTGTTTTCAAAACTATCTTAATGTAATATTACTATTATATTTGAAGTTTGAATGTTTGTAATTAGTTATGTTCCATTCTCTATATTACAATAGTATTGTTGTAGATAAAATTAATATAGCTGTCCAAATATTTAATCACACTATAGCTAGCACACAATTGGAAAATATATTATATTTTACTATAGTTTTTGGTAATAAATAACCAAATTTATTAATATTGGAGTATTGTAAATGTGTGGACTATGCTAGTTTGTACAAGTCAACATTCAACACTAACAATAAAAATAATTCTAAATTGAAAAGAAAAATACTTTATAAATGAATTAAATGAAATTAAATAGTTTTTAATTGTTACATAAGTTAATAATATATATTTTTTAAAAATCAACATTTCATAAATATAAAACACAAATCTAACTTCAATTCTATTAAACAAATATTTGAAACGAAATTTACATAAAAAATTAAAAGAATTAATAAAATGTACATTAAAATATTTTAAACTTTTTTATGTAACATGTTTATAATTATTATTATTGAAAAATAATTTTTTTAAAAAAAAGAAAATATGAAATACAAGTAAGAGTCTATAGCACAAGGATAACTTGTGAGCCTGTTATCTAAGAGGTCTTGGATTCAAGTCTACTAGAACTTTGTTAGCCCCAACTAATTGTCACGACCTATCTTGCATCTTTATTGTTTTAACTAGGTGGTGAGTATATGGAAACCTTGTTATTTTCATCTTGGTCTAACCATTTTACAAACTATTAGTCATTTTTGCCTTCCTGCTAGAATCACCACATTTGAATTCAGCATAGTAATATTCACAAGTTTTAAATATTCAAATATTCAAAAGGGGGACAAAATACGTTACACTCAACCTTATTATATTTCTTTCCTTGTGCATTTTAATGTTCTTGTGGGTCCACAAGTCCCCATTGTCAAATCTCAGGCAATCCATGACTGGTGCTATGTCAGTATGAAAAGTTGCACGTTGTTTTGCCATAGCGACATAACACCTTTTGGGCGCGTGTTTGGTGGGTCCTCCCTTTTCGTATTTTTTCTCCGGCACCAGGTTTTGGTGGATCCATAGTGGGTACTATAGTGCTATCAAAAAATTTGTGCTCCTCACCATTAGCAACATAGCGCCTAGACATAAAGTGATATTATGGTAACATCAAGAAGGATGGTGGGTCCAAGGCATGCCCCATTGGATATCAGTGTGAAATTAGTCAGAGACATTGGCAATTGGTCATCTTTTCATTGGCCAAAGCATGAAATGTAGAGTGTGGGTCCTGTTTCACTTGGCAAGCTACTAATGAGGACTTGTCAGATAGGTTGGCACATGGCGAGTTCTTATTGGGCGGTGTATGGATAGATCAGATCCATCTTGCTCACTGTCAGATCACTCAAAATCCATGGTGGGCGCTATCTCACTATGGGAAGTTTCCCAGATGTTACCCATAGTGACATAGTGCCCTTTCACCATGTGGATTAGTGGGGCCAGATCTTGCCAAGATGAGGATGCCATGTTGTGCTAGGTGGTTTCCAAGTGGATTCATAGACCAAAAACTTTATGGAGGCAAGCATAGTATTCTAAGGATCTTCTATGATTGTTGATCTCGTGGAGATCAACGGTGGGCACTATCTCGCTATGGAAAGTTGCTCGAAGGATATCCATAGCGACATAGTGCCTCAGCAATACATAGCAGGGTGGGGCTGAGTATTATGAAACTGTAAGGATGGTACTAGTTTAGGCCAAGTCAGATGCCAGGTATGCTGAGTTGGTTCGTGGGTCTAGAAGTTTTAAGGGCAAAGTGCGATAATATAGCAAGTCATCACAATCGTTAGATCAATCTAAATTAATGGTTGGCACTATCTCGCTATGGGGAGTTGCGAGGATGTTACCCATAGTGACATAGTGCCTTAGCAACACATGGATGAGTGATGCCAACTAGTGCCAAGTGGTTGCCAAGTGTTTCATGGGCCCAAAAGTTTTATGGAGATGACGCAGTGGTATGGAGCCTCAAATCTGTTGAGATCTATGGTGGGCGCTATCTCACTATGGGAAGTTGCCTGGATGTTACCCATAGTGACATAGCACCTTGATGACACATGTTCTAGTGGGCCCAGTGGAGGTAGTAACGGTTAGAGCGACTGTCAGTTAAGTTGACCGTCACAGTTGGAGATTGAGAATTGGCACAGTTAGTAATGAAGGTGGTGGTCAACTCAGGAAGACCTTGTGAGGTGGTAGAAAGGCGATAAATTATTGGCCCATGTGGCTCATCCTTCTTGAAAATTCAATTTGACTCATTGATTTGCTGATTCACTAGCCAAAATGATAGGAAATATCAAGGTTTTTTGCATAATCTGATCTTATGATCATTTCCAAGCACCCTAGAGTAAATACGAAACAAAGAGGAACGCTCTACCCCCCAATCCAACCTATCTACCTGGTCAGAGCATAGTTATGGCACCGTTTCCATCCTCTCAAGGCATTATTTGACACAGAAGATCAGATATCATTGCATCTGGATCCATATCCATGATCATATTTTCTTCGACTATTCTCTGTAGGACTTAATGCAGTAGTTGTGAAGTAATTGCAGGAAGAGGACATCCTAGTTATGCCATAGCTATAAAGAAATTTTTTGTGAATTTTGTAAAGGATGAACCTTCTTTGTTTCTCTGTTAGTGCTTTGCAGATTCTTAGTGTAAATTCCCCTCTGCCTCTGAACTACATGATTTTCTATCTTATCTCCTTCAGCCATTGGTATGAAAGTGCAAGAACTTCTTTGCCTCTTACTGGTGTTTTGTAGAGATCTATGATCTGCATGACTGTATCCCCTTGGCCTATGAATGATAATATAAGTGAATCTCTCTTTCCTTATGTCATTCATATTGGTCTTCTAATCTGCATGTGATTATTAGATTAAAGCAAGTTTGGAATTGTATATCCTTAGTTTCATTCTGGTTCAATAGTGCATATATGGGTAGAGTTTGGTCCGAACACTCTATTTTGGTGCATTACCTCTTTAGATTAGATTAGGTAGATTTTCTTTCATGCTCTCCTTCTCCCTTTTCCTCTCCAAGAGTAGTTAGGTGCATCCTGATAGTAAGAGGAACCTGACCTTCTCTAGAGACTCAACCTCATAGTTAAAGTCACATAGCTTGGAGGTTGTTTCCATGTTTCACTAGGTTGTCCTCATGCATAGGCTTTGGACAAGGGTGCAAACCTAAGTAACAATAGTTTTTGGCATGCCCAGTGGGACAACCTTTTTTAGAAAATTTCAAGCCTCCTGGTGTCAAAAGGGATGATTTCAAGATCAATACTAAGGAGATAGTACTGGTTGTAGTGTTTAAGCCTTCAAGATTCTCATTCTTCAAAGTACTTGGAGACTCTAAGCTTCATATACATATATGGTTCTAGACCAAATTTGCAGTGATTCATGACCAGAGCTGAGACAAGGGCATCTTCTAGAGGTAAGTTTCATTATCAAGAGCTTTCACTTTCAAGCCCTAGAAGAAGGAAGACTAGAATATATTTATCACCAGTTAGGAGTGCAATAGTAACAAATATACCTACAAGATCTATCTCTACTCCTCCTGCTGTTAGATCTCAGCCTAGACTGCCATCAACACATATCAATAAATCACTTATCTATATGGCGTTGCCTAGAGCTCATACTTTTTCCACCTTTAATGGTGGGAGCCCTCTCTTATTAGCCTAAAGACATGACATATCAGTAGCTACCGTTAAAAGTATATCAGAGTTTACTGGTGAAACCTCTATCTCTCCCTTAGAACATATTCAAGAAGTTGCAAATGTCTGCAATATCCATGGTATTATAGAGGATGATGTTGAAGTTAGGCTCCTTGCCTCATCGTTGAAAGGAAAAGCAGTACAATGGTATAGAGGTTTAGCTGATGGTTCTATAACAGATTAGGATGGATTAGGAGCAGGATTGTGGAAACATTTTGAGGACTAAAGTGACTATTCGTCACTTTTAGAGTAGTTGACTACTATAAAAAGAGCCCCCCATGAATGTATGACTGATTTTAATTATAGATTTCAAAAGACATGGGATAGAATACCTACTCCAGTGAAGCCTACCCTTGGTAATCCCTTCTTGCATTACCTTAGAGCTTTTAACAGTGATATTGCTACTACACTCCAAACTATGGGAGGAGATACCTTGCCTAATGCTTATGATATAGTGATAAGGGCAGAAAATATATTAATACAAGGAGGTAAACTTGTTGCAAGGCCTCCTATGCCCTTTTTTCCTAATGTTCCAAATCATCAACCTGCAATAGCTCCCCTTCCCACAACTTCTACATCACAATCCCTTACTCCAGTTCCTCAAGCTTTCACATCCTCAAATGAGATAGATGACATCAAAAAGATGGTGCAATCTCTGATGCAAAACATGGATAAAAGAGAAAAGAACCTAGAGAAAAGATTGCAAGATCGTGGGAATAGGCTAGAGGGTAACTCCTCTATGATGCAGAAAGTAAGCAACATGGTGGTGACTTTAGAAAGACAACAAGCTCAAGGTAGTAAGCCTCATCAATTGCAATATCAAACTCTAGGAAGTGGTAGGCCTCCAAATCCTAATCATTGGAACAATTCTTTTGATTAGAGTAGGCAGGGTGGCCATGCTTCAACCTCAAATGTAAACCAAAGTAGGGCCATAGTCCCTCAAAAAAATATGGCTCAAGATCAAGATTTTTGTCCCTCCTGTAACTACTCCTATGCCTATTGTATGTCTCAGAAGGTTGAATCCTTTATGGTTTTGACAGTCCAAGAACCTGCAGCAAAACAATCATACAAGGGGAACCAATTTAAAGATGCCTTAGATATGCAAAGATAGGGCCATTGCTCTTTTATGAATCATCAAATGGAGGATCATTGTAATGTAAACTGGGATTCCATTGCTCATAACACTAGAAGCAAAATAAGAGCTATGGAAGATGCTATCCCTACTCCCAATTAGGCCTCAACTTCAAATGCGATATCTCATGAGCAAGCAACAAATAATCAATCAAGTGCTTTTCAGCAGCAAAGGCAAAATCATGGTAGAAAAGATACAAGTGATCATCAAGTTATTCCATCTCAACCTCATACAATTGCAGCTCCCAAAGCTTCTATCAAAACACCTGCTATGCCGTTAAGTGTGGTAGAGAAAATGAAGAAGAAAAATGTGAATATCTTTATGTGGGATGCTGTTGCTACTGTACCCATGCAAAAGAGGTTGCTGCAGGAAGAATTGGAAAAGATTGAACCAAAGGATTAGACACTCAGCATGGAAAGTGCCACAAGCCTAGTACAATCCTCAAGGGAGGTAGAAACAAGTAAAAAGGTTAGACCTCCTCCATTCTATGTTTCTATTATTATAGGGGAAAGCTAGTCCATAATTGCATGATTGATTTAGGGGCTAGTAGTTCAGTGATGTCTAGGTGTGTTGCTGATGCTTTGGGAATGAAATATGAGCCCATTGTTAGGGATGTATTACAGTTGGATGGTAGTACTATCAAGACTAAAGGGATCCTTAGGAATGTGGAGATGGCCTTACATGCATGCCCTATTTGTACTGTAACCCAAGATATCTCTATTGCTGAGGTCAAGCCATATTTTTCCATCTTTATGTCAAGAGACTTTACAGCCCAAATAGGTGGCTACATATCTTTCGATTGGTCATATATGTCTTTTAAAATGAGATATGAAGCCAATGCTTCAATTAGAGTAGATCCTCAAGCCCTCCATCATACTGAATCTTACACCCCCAACCCCATCAACATGAATTGCGCTATCCTAGAGATGAATGAGAGTGACATAATGAATGAGCTTGCCACTCCCCTAGCAGAGATGCCTAATTTTTTCTTGGATGAATGCGCTACTGCGTGTCAATTTGACCCTATGCCAAAAACCCTAGGCCTCAATACATATTTTATATTAGAGAAAGATGCTCTAGTTCCCAATCTTGTGGAGACTAAAGAATATATGAGTGGGATATGGAGTATGTACTTTGATGGGTCAAGGAATAAAAATGGATCAGGGGCTGGTGTGATATTGATTTCTCCTACACAAGTAAGGTACTACTTCTCCTTTAGGCTCCAATTTAGTTGCACTAATAATGTGGCCAAGTATGAATCCTTGATTCAAGGTCTCCTACTTGCTCAAAAAAGAGGAATCCAAGCCTTAAGGGTGTATGGAGACAATGAGTTGGTGGTTAATTAAGTGAGAAATCAGAATACCACCAAGAATGGTTTACTCAAGTCTGATAAAAATAGGGTATGGGATTTTCTTGAAGGTTTCAATGCATTTAATATTCAAAGCATTCCTAGAAAAGAAAATAGACATGCTGATAGACTTGCAGCAATATGTGCATCTTATGATGTGCCAGGGAATCTTGAAGAGGAGAAGAAGCAACAAATCAGAGTGGTAGTAAGGCCTTCCATCCTTGATAACAACATCCATTGGTAGGTGTTTGAGTCTGATGAGAAAATTGTGACCTTCTTGCAAAATGAGGCAGAATTTTTAGAAAGAAATCAGTCAAGACCAAGACTGTAGGATCAATGTGGTGATCAGATCATTCATCTTAGTTCTAACAAGCTGCCTAAAGGTCTCATTACCTTGGAGAGTGTTTTCAATCCTGATGAAAAAACAAGAGGCAGAGGCATGAACCTAGCTACTGATAGAGGTGATCATATTCTAGTCATGGTTTCTGATGGAAAATCCTTGAACATGGGGAAGGTATGCTCTAAAATTGAGCAGGAGAGTTTTATTCATCTATGTGAAGAGTTTAATGACATATTTTCCTAGACATATGATGATTTAAAGGGTTTTGACCCAAGGTTATTTCAGCATATCATAGATTTAATTAATGATGTAAAACCAGTAAGACAAAAGCAGAGGCTAGTGAATCCTAATATTGTACCCTTAATGAGAAAGGAGCTATCCAAATTGATTGAGGCCCACATAATTTTCCCTATCAAGCACTCATCATGGGTAGAAAACCTTGTCCCTATTAGGAAGAAGAATAGAGAAATTAGATTGTGTTTGGACTTTAGGGACCTTAACCAAGCTTCCCTTAAAGATCACCATCCTTTCCCTTCTATGGAACATATTTTGTCCAAGGTTAGTGGTTCAAAGAGATTTTCATTTCTTGATGGATTTTCTAGCTACAATCAAGTGCTAGTTAAAGAGTTTGATAGGTACAAGACTACATTTACCACTAAATGGGTACCTATGCTTATTGTAAGATGCCATTTGGACTAACCAATGCAGGTGGTACATTTGATAAGGAAATGGAGATGGCCTTCAAAAGATTGATTAACAAGTTTTTCTTAGTTTACCTTGATGATATCACTGTGTATTCAAAGAACGTAGAAGATCATTTTGATCATCTAAGATAGGTATTCTTAAGATGCAGAGAGTTTGGAGTTTCCCTTAACCCAAGCAAGTGTGTCTTTGCTACTAACCAAGGGAAATTATTAGGTCATATTGTATCTAAAGATGGCTTAACCATTGATCTAGAGAGAACAAAAGAAATACTTTCCCTTCCTCTTCCTAAACACAAGAAAGGGCTGCAAATTTTCTTAGGCAGGATAAATTTTGTGAGAAGATTTATCCCTAATCTTGCTACCATGGTGAAATCTCTTACAACTATGCTTAAGAAAGGTATGGTCTTTGCATGGACCAAGGAAGGGAAGGAAATTTTTGAAGAGATCAAGACAGCCATAGCCTTAGCTCCTACTCTCATGAACCCAAATTTTGAGAAAGATTTCATCCTTTATACCCTAGGTGGTGAGTCAAGCATTTCTACTGTCTTGACTCAAAGAAATGATAAAGGTGACGAGCAACCCATAGCTTTCGTTAGTGAAGGACTTAAAGAGTATGAAAATAAATATAGCTATGTAGAGAGGCAAGCCCTTGTAGTCATCAGAGCTTTAAAGAAATTTAGACGCCTCCTGTCTCATAATAAGATTCATTTGTTAGTACCCCATGGCAATGTGAAGGATTTCCTTTTGAGCAAAGATATTAGTGAGAAAAGAGCCAGTAGATTACTAAAGTGATGGAATATGATATTGACATTCAGATTATCAAGTTGGTAAGAGGGAGGGGGTTGTGTAAATAGATGTTATCATCTCAAGAACCTGATGAGGAAGCTGCTATGATACTAACAGAGTAGCAAGAGGTAAGAAATAGCAACCCAAGGAGTTGGATGGATGACATGATGAATTTCTTATTAGGCAATAGATATCCTCAATGATCAAATAGAACTAAAAGGAAATAGTATAGATTACAATCAATCCCTTATGTAATAGTTGACGATGTCCTCTTTAGAAAAGATTTTAATGGAGCCCCATTAAGATGCCTTAATACAAACCAAGCTGAAAGAATGAGCAAAGAACTTCATGATGGTCCTGATGGTGGTCACTTCTTAGCAAGGACAACTACAATGAAGATCATGTGGGTTGGTTACTTTTGGCCATCCCTATTTCATGAGTATCATAGGTATGTAAGGAAGTGTGAAAAATGTTCCTTTTTCTCTAGCAAACAAAGACTTGCAGCTCTTTCCCTTCATCCTATCTAGGTGGATCAACCTTTTTCTAAGTGGGGATTGGATTTCATAGGCCCTATCAACCCTCCTAATTTAGGTCACAAATGGATTTTAGCTGCTACAGATTACTTCACCAGATGGACAGAGGCAGTTGCATTGAAGGATACCACTAAATATTTAGTTGTGGAATTCCTTGATGGAATTGTGACCAAGTTTGGTGCCCCTTCAACCATTATTTCAGATAATGCAAAGTCTTTTGTTGGAGCTCAGATTTGTGCATGGGCAGTGGATCATAATATCTATTTGAGCACATCCTCAAATTACTATCCTTAGGGTAATGGTTTGGCTGAGTCCTCTAACAAGAATCTAATCAAGATCATGAAAAGGATAATAGAAGATAACTAGAGGTGTTGGCATAAAAAATTGAAGATTGCACTATGGGCTGACAGAATAACAGCTAAAAGGTCAATAGGGAATTCACCATTTGTGTTAGTTTATGGCAGAGAAGCAAGGCTTCCAATTTCATTGGAGTTCCCATCTCTAGAGCTAGCCCATTAGCTGGAGTTGATTGAAGATGATGCCATGATAGTAAGAATGGAAGAACTGATGGAGCTAGAAGAGAAGAGAAATAAAGCCATGCAGACCCTAGAGATACACCAGCAATAGGTAAAAAAGAGTTTTGACAGGAAGGCTAAGGTCATAATCTTTAGGGAGGGAAATTTGGTTCTGAAATGGGATATAGATAGGGAAAAACTAGGAAGATACTCAAAGTTTGATGCATTGTGGAGTGGTCCCTATCTGATTTTCAGTTGCAAGCAAGCTAATGCATTCCAGTTAAGCAAGCCTGGTGGTGAGATTCTACCTATCCTTGTCAATGGGATCTATCTCACGCCATGTTTTTGAGGGTTTGAGATTCCATGTGCATTGTTAACTTAGTTTTGTTTCCTATTAGTTCCCCATTTTTTCCATGAAGTTCATGAGCATAGGATTGTTTTCGTGAGACAAAAAGTTTCAAAATTTTGAAGGTCGCAGAAGAGAAGTTTTGGTCTCTTGTTCGAGTTGCAGATATAGGGGTTTTAGGGTTTTCCTCTTAGAGGTAGGGTTAGGGTTTCATAGCGTACGTAGGATCCACATCTTTTTGACTCTATAGCCCAATGGATGCTTTAGGTCACTGGTCTTATGCATAGCAAGCTAGCATCCCCTTTGAGTCACTAGATTTGTTAGTCATTTTTGCCTTGCCGCCAGAATCACCACATTTGAATTTAGCGTAGTAACGTTCACAAGTTTTAAATATTCAAATATTCAAAAGGGGGACAAAATATGTTACACTCAACATTATTATATTTTGTTCCCTACACATTTTAATATTCCTGTGGGTCCGCAAGTATCCATCGTCAGATCTCAGGCAATCCACGACTGGCATTATGTCGCTATGAAAATTTGCATGTTATTTTGCCATAGTGACATTGCACCTTTCAGCCGTGTGTTAGGTGGGTCCTCCCTTTCCATATTATTTCTCCAACGTCAGGTTTTGGTAGATCCACAGTGGGCACTATGGTGCTATCAAAAAATTTGTGCTCCTCACCGTTAGCGACATAGCGCCCAAACGAAAAGTGATATTATAGTAATATCAGGAAGGACGGTGGGTCCCAGGCATGTCCTGTTGGATATCAATGTTAAATTAGTCAGAGATGTTGGAAGTTGGTCATCTTTTCATTGGTTGAAGTATGACACATGGAGTGTGGGTCCTATTTCACTTGGCAAGCCGCTAACGAGGACTCGTCAGATAGGTTGGCACATGGCTAGTTCTTATTGGGCAGTGTACGAATAGATCAGATCCATCTTGCTCGATGTCAGATCAGTCAAAATCCATGGTGGGTGCTATCTCGGTATGGGAAGTTGCCTGGATGTTACCCATAGTGACATAGCGCCCTTTTTCGACATGGATCAGTGGGGCCAAATCTTGCCAAGATGAGGATGCTAGGTTGTGCCAGGTGGTTGCCAAGTGGATTCATAGACCAGAAACTTTATGGAGGCAAGTGCCTTATTTTGAGGATCTTCCATGACCATTGATCTCATGGAGATCAATGGTGGGTGCTATCTTGCTATAGAAAGTTGCTCGGAGGATATCCATAGTGACATAGTACCTTAGCGACACGTAGCAGGGTGGGGCCGAGTATTATGAAACTACAAAGATGGTACTTGTTTGAGCTGAGTTAGATGCTAGGTATGCTAAGTTGGTTTGTGGGTCTAGAAGTTTTAAGGGCAAAGCATGGTAATCCGATGAGTCTTCACGATCATTAGATCAATCTGAATCGACGGTTGGCGCTATCTCGCTATGGGAAGCTATGAGGATGTTACCCATAGTGACATAGCACCTCAATGACACATGGATGAGCAATGCCAAGTGGTGCCAAGTGGTTGCCAAGTATTTCATGGGCCCAGAAGTTTTATGGAGATGACGTAGTGGTATGGTGAGTCTTCATGATCGTCAGATCTGTCGAGATCTACGGTGGGTGTTATCTTGTTATGGGAAGTTTCCTGGATGTTACCCATAGTGACATAGTGCCTCGGTGACATGTATTCCAGTGGGCCTGATGGAGGTAGTAATGGTTAGAGCGGCTGGAAATTAATGTGACCATCATAGTTAGAGATTGAGAATTGGCACAGTTAGTAATGAAGGTGGTGGTGAACTCGGGAAGACTTTGTGAGGTGGCAGAAAGGAGAGAAATTATTGGCCCATGTGGCTCGTCCTGCTTGCAAATTTAGTTTGACTCATTGACTTGCTAATTCACTAGCCAAAATGATAGGAAATACTAAGGTTTTTTGCATAATATGATCTTATGATGATTTCCAACCACCCTGGAGTAAATATTAAAGCAAGTTTGGATGTGTATATCCTTAGTTTCATTCTGGTCCAATAGTGCATATATGGGCAGAGTTTGGTCCGAACACTCTATTTTGGTGCATCACCTCTTTAGATTAGATTAGGTAGATTTTCTTTCATGCTTTCCTTCTCCCTTTTCCTCTCCAAGAGTAGTTAGGTGCATCCTGATAGTAAGAGGAATCTGGTCTTCTCCAGAGACTCAACCTCATAGTTCAAGTCCCACAGCTTGGAGGTTGTTTCCATGTTTCGCTAGGTTGTCCTCATGCATATGCTTTGGACAAGGGTGCAAACCTAAGTGACAACACAAACCTAGACTAATTAATTAGTATGATTTGATGGATAATAGATGGTAGTGAAATTTTTTGGTTACATCATTTATAATGTTTTATGTTATGATAAATTTCATCTAAAATGTTGGTGTAGTGACTTATATTACATGATGATGTTGAATGGTGGATATTGATGCATATGATATTAAAATTATGTTATGATGATGATTTGGTTATAAAATTTATGGATACTAACTTCTAATTTGGTTGCAAGTATTTGAGCGATTTGTAGGTTGTTGAGATGAGGGTGTGGTTGAGGTAGGGAAGGTTAGCGTTCTGAAAGGGGATGGATGGGTAATCTTTTATAACTCACACACACATCACTTATTAAATACATGTTAATATATTAAATTTGATATGTATGTTCTGTTGTTTTCATAATTAGAAATTACCATTAAATTTTGGTCTTTATTTTCTTAAAAGTGTGAATAAGGTAATGGGAAGATGTTGATTAATTTATTTATTAAAGTCATGATCTTGTTTGGTAAATTTTTATCACTAATTGGGTACACTTTAGAAAGGGTTTTGTTATGCTTTTAACAATTTTCTCATATGAAGTCAGAGAGATTGGTAGCGAAGTGGAAATGGAGCATTGGAGGTCAGTTAAAATTTGGGGGAAAAATAAAATAGGGGTGGGGGTGATGCTTTTTTGGGAGAGATCAATAGCTAGAGGGAAACTAGAAAAATTGTTTTGAACCAAGTTCTCTCTCTCTCTCTCTCTCTCTCTCTCTCACACACACACACACACACACACACACACACACACACACACACACACACACACACACACACACACACACACACAGAGACACACACACACATTCATGATGAAAAACTAGTTTACTTTGATGGAAGCTTGGAAAAGATAATTTTGTCACATCCTAATTGGAAGCTTGGAAAAGATAATTTTGTCACATCCTAATTGGAAGCTTGGTGTATGTGGTTGCCATTTTGGATACACCTGCAATTTGTTGTTTAATGCTGATATCTTCCTTTACGTGCAGTTTCCTTAACAAAAATTACTACCAAATGGTTAATGTTTGGGTAAAGTAAACCATGGGCCATAACTGAGGCTATGTGTCAATTTTCGTTAAATTTAGTGAACATATAATGCTTTTTGCCTATTTGGTGATGTTGGAAATATAACCCAAAATTGTGATTCGAAACCCCTACTATAGTAAGGTTATGTATTCTAGTAGGTAATCTATCAAGAGGTATAGTTAATTGCAGAAGTAGTCTAAGGAATCATTCTTCACCCAAAATAGTCTAGTGGTGTGCCTGAACGCATGTAGGTGCACATGTTTATGCCATTAAAATTGTAACTTAGGCGTCATAGCTATTGTTGCTACATGAGATGAGTATGGTGATTTTATGGAAGCACTTTATTAACATGGTGATTATTGTTAGGAACCATGCTAACTCTAGAATTCATGACTCATAATGGCTGTGACCTCCCTTTCTCTTAATATATTCTTTGTCATAGAATTATGAATGTTTGTTTTTTAATATTTTATTTATAACTCAAAACTTATGAATTCAAATCCAAAATATTCAAATAAGAGATTCTTTTTATTACAAAATCTGTTGCCCAAATTTAGATGGAGTGTGAAATACTAGATTTCATTGGTCAATAATATTTTTTTAATTTTTAAAATAAATGAGGAAGCTTTTCAGAGGGGCTCATTAGTGGTAATTCTTACTCTATGATTAATCCAACCTTTAGAAGCTTAAATTGATTTCTATTACTTTAGCTAAGTCTCTTCATTTGAAATCTCATCCTGTAAGTGGAATGAACCTATGTACCAAAGGAGGAGCCTGAATTGATTAAAAACTTATTGCTCATGTTAGTTGACTGATGACCTAGATACTATGTGGATTTTCTTGGAAACCATAATAAGTTATAGAAATATGAAATGATCTTGTATGCTACAACTTGTTTTTCATAGAAACTAAAGTTGTAGGAACTCATGTAGCATATGTTGTTGGTTATTGTTCATTCTAAAATACTGATTCATAATTTTGTTATATGTTGAAAGGAGAATGGCTAAGTACCTTATCATTTTTCTAGCTATTATACCTTACCACTACAATGCTAATCAAGTTTATGACCATTTTTAAAAATATAGAAAGGTAAGATGTATAATGTTGTGGAGTGTTGTCATCATCCCTAGGGACATATTAAATTGATTATTGTATAATTCCAAGTAATTGGGTGTACACCACAACTAATTGCCCAAATGCTTATAACAAATACTTGTGTTTGTTATTATTCATTTAATTAATAATTCTATTGAATATAAGAACTTAGATAAGTTATTGTTTTTGATAAACCACTATTTAGAAAGCTAAGATAGAATGTCTTCTTTCGCTGAATATATTTCAGAGTTAGAATTTTCCTATTGTCGTATATAAACAAGGGAATTATGAGATAATTCCTATGGTTTCTAAAGGATTTGAGTTTTGAGGTTAAGTTCCTTATGGATGGGTGTAATGTGGCATAAGGTAGGGTAGGGAATGGGTGCATTACATTTTGCATTTCTTAGTCAGTTAGTCACTGTTAAGCAGTATTCAATATGTTTTTGTCTCTCCTTCTAGTATTACTGATGAATTATAAATGTTTGGCCAAGCCATTAATTTTGCATCTCAGTATGCTTTTTTGACATTAGCATAGGTGTGTGACAATGCTTGTTTTTCCTTTTTTTGCATATGTGTAGATATAATTAGATGTAAGAAATGTGCATTTGGGTAGATATGTTACAATTTTTCTTTCACTACATATGGGTAGAGATGTAGTGTTGATGCAGGAGCATCCTAGGTGTAAGGGCAATCTTGCATGACCCAAAAATATTTTATTTTCAGCCTTTTCTATTTTAATAAGGACTAGTGGATAGTGTGGTTACTATTTATGGGTACTTGCTATTTTTAGTAAGTTTGTCATACGAGCTTGGAATTTTCTCATTTTCTATAAGAAGGTTCATTTTAGAGATATAAGCATATCATACAAATCTCATTGCTCTAGCTTAAGTATCAGAGAAGTTATTGCATATTTTTGATGGAAACATTTGTAGAAAAATATTCAGGCTCATTGTTAGAGGCCTTAGAGTTCTTGGATGAGGTCTAAGAACTCGACAGAAGGGCACTAGTGTGGTTTCAAGCCTATAGATCACGAGCTGGCATTTCCAAAAAGTGGTTATAATAGCCAATTAGAGCAACGATTCGTGAGTTATGGCCTTCAGAAGTTGAGCTACTGAAATTTCTCAAAGATGTATTTGACTGACCCTATGTGTATTGTTAGGGTCTATCGGATCTAGGTGTTAAGTTTCAGCATCTAGAACCTTCTTGGGTGGCATAAAATTGCCTATGTAAGAAAGGCTCGAACATTGTCTAAGATAGCTTTGGGTGATAGTTCATAGCACTGTCTTGTAGATACTGTAATGAAGGCACCCATTTGGGTTGGAATATTGTAATTGAGAATTTTGTAATTTTGCATTTGTGGCAATAATAAGAAGTTCATATTTTGTTCTCACATTTGTTGTTGTTTCTTTATTTTTGTTATGAGTTTATGGTATTAAGGGGAGTCCCCTACATCAAGTGGTATAAGAGCTAGAGTTCTTGAGTGTGTGGAAAGATCACCGACTATGAGTTAGTTCACACCAAGACCATGGTTTGGGTTGAGCGTGTAGATAGATCGTTGATTGTGAGGCAATTTGCACTAGGGTTTCAAAAAAGCATGAAAATGCCTCTACAAAGAGAGCGTGATAGAACAACTACATGTGTTACACCTGAGGGATTTTGAGCCCTCCAAAGATAAATGCAAGCATTAGAAGAAAAAATGCAGAGAGGAATGAATCTTCTCATAAGAGATGAAAGTGAGGATAAGGATGAAGTGGACAAAAATGCCGAAGTAGAGGCAGTTCTAAATTGAGAGGAAGAGAGGCTTTTTAGGGCCATCTCCAAGATTGGAAAAAGACCTAAGTTTGAGGTTCCCACATTTTTAGGAAATCTTAACCCAGAAGAGCTGATTGATTGGATCAATGAACTAGAGGAGTGCTTTTAGTATGAAGATATTAAGGATCCATATAGGGTCAAGTTTGCAAAGGCAAAACTAAAGGGACATGCAAAGATCTGGTGGCAAGAGGTTCAATTGGAATGAAATAGAAAGGGAAAGGACAAAATCACCAGATAGGATTGGATGATAGCTAAAATGAAGCAACAATTCATTCCTATGGATTATGAGCTTGATATATTGAAGAAGATGCAAGGAATGAAGCAAGTGGGAAAATCTGTTCAAGAGTATATCGAGGAGTTCTATCAAGTTCTCATTAGAACTAGCCATGCAGAAGCTGATAAGAAGAAAGTTTCCCATTATCTTAATGGGTTAAGGCCCAACATTTAGGACAAGCAAAGTCTAGTTTAGATTAACAATATTGAGGAAGCATACTAGTTTGCCTTAAAAGTTGAGGAGAAACTAAGAAAGAAGTTTGACAATAAGAATAGTGGAAGAGGTCACGGTGGAAAATTTGGTGGATGATCTTATGGAAGCCATAATGATGATCAGAAGAACAAGGATGAGGCTAGAAGTAGCAACCAGAACCAAAGGGGAAATAATTCTAATAATTTCCATGATAAGAACAATAGAGATTAGAGAGAAAGAGGCAACAGAAATGATCTGGAAGAGGAGGCTTCTATGGAAAATGTTTTCACTATAGGGAAGAAGGGCATAGGGCATTTGAATGTACCTAACACCAAGGAAGGATAGATCAAAGAATAGAAGGTTAGGCAAGAGTTGCACATGTTGGAAGAGTTTTTTAATATTATATCAAATAATGTACCTGATGGATTGTCCCTAATAAGGAAGATCAATCACCAGATGGATTTGGTTCTAGGAGCCTGTATGCCAAACAAATAAGTGCACATAATGACACCTACAAAAAGTGAAGAGTTGAACAACCAAGTTCATGAGTTATTATAGAAGGGTTTGATTCGAGAGAGTATGAGTCCATGTGGTGTACTAGCAATATTAGCACCAAAGAAGAATGTAGAATGGAGGATGTATACAAATTCTCATGCTATCAACAAGATCATGATAAAGTATAGATTCCCATTGCCAAGGATGGATGATATTATGGATTGTTTGAGTGGAGCTCAGTATTTCACAAAGATAAATTTGAAGAGTGGGTACCATAAAATTTGTTTCAAAGAAGTTAATGAGTGGAAGATTTCTTTCAAGACAAGGGAAGGACTGTATGAGTAGTTAGTCATGCCTTTTGGGCTAACCAATGCATCAAGCACTTTCATGAGGCTCATGAATGAGGTACCAACGGATTTTTTAGGTAAGTTTGTCATTGTTTTCCTAGATGATATATTGATCTTTAGTAAGACATTGGAGGAGCATTTGATTCATATTTGCAAGGTGTTTGAAAAGTTGAGGGAAGAAAAGTTGTTAATAAACTTGAAAAGTGCAGTTTTGTAAAGGAGTTTGTGTACTTGAGATTTGTAGTCTCAAGAGAAGGTCTAAAAATGGACCCAGAGAAAGTGAAAGCTATCCTTGAATGGCCTACTCTAAGGAGTATGATAGAGGTAAGATCTTTTCATGGACTCACTACATTTTACAGAAATTTCATAAGAAGTTTTAGCAGTATTTGTGGACCCTTGACTGAAACAATGAGAAGAGATAGGAAAGAGTTTAAGTGGACTATAGGAGTAGATAAGAGTTTTAATTTGTTGAAACATAAAGTTGCTAAGAAACCTATTTTAGCACTTCCTAATTTTAACAAGGTATTTCAAGTAGACTATGATGCTAGTGGTACTACAATAGGAGCTATTTTGAGCTAAGAAGGTAGACCTGTTGCTTATTCTAGTGAGAAGTTGCAATAAGAAAATATTCTATTTATGATTAGGAATTTAATGCCATAGTTCAAGCATTGAAGAAGTGGAGACACTATCTTCTTCGCAAGGAGTTTGTTTTGTATACTAATTATCAAGCTTTGTAATATTTGAATAGTCAAGGAAAATTGAACCAAAGACATTTAAAGTGGGTTGAGTTTTTACAGAGTTATACATTTGTTTTGAAATACAGAAGTGGGAAGTTTAACAAAGTTGCAGATGCTCTTAGTAGAAGAAAACTTTTGCTGACATAAATGTAGATAGAGATGGGTGGGTTCAAGGAACTTAGTACATTGTATCTAGATGATCCTAATTTTGGTGAAGCATGGAAGGCTTGTACATAATCTATTACAATTGATAGGACAAAGTGGTTGGATTTTATGATCCAATATAATATATTGTTCAAAGGAAGCTAGTTTTGCATTCCAAGAAGTTCAATGAGAGAGAACCTCATGAAGGAGAAGCATAGTAGAGGATTAGCTGGACATTTTGGTAGAGGTAAAACTATAGCTTTGGTTGCTAAAAATTATTACTGGCCACTATTATAGCAAGATCTGACGAATTTTGTACAAAGTTTTCAAGTATGTCAGATGGTGAAAGGAGTGAAGTAGAATATAGAGTTGTATTAACCATTACCTGCACTAGAGAAGCCATGGGAGGATATCAACATGGATTTTTTTCTTGGATTACCAAGGACACAACATGGGCATGATTCTATTTTTGTGGTGGTTGACAAGTTTTCAAAGATGGCACATTTTATTCCTTTCAATAAGACTAGTGATGATGTTCATGTAGCAAAGTTATTTTTCAGAGAAGTGGTGAGATTGCATGGTCTACCAAAGAGTATAGTTTTAGATAGAGCTACTAAATTTGTTGGGTATTTCTAGTGTACATTGTGGAAGAAGTTGAAGAAAAATTTGAAGTTTAGTTCATCACATCATCCATAGATTGATGGGTAGATAGAAGCTATGAATAAAAGTTTGGGAAGCTTGCTGAGATGTTTGGTCAGAGATAAACCAAAAGGATGGGATATGATTTTAACATACGAAAATTTTTCATATAATAATCCTATTAATAGGAGTACTGGCAAATCACCATTCCAGATTATATATGGGAGTAGTCCCAAAAATGTTTCTAAATTGAGGAAGTTGGAAAAGGGAGAGATAAGTAGTGCTGAAGTAGAAGATTTTGCTAAAAACTTGAGGAACATCCTTGAGGAGGTGAGGAAGCACATCATAAAGATGAATACACAGTATAAGGCTAAGGCAGATGTGAAAAGGAGATATAAGGAATTTTAGATTAGAGATGAAGTCATGGTTCATTTGAGAAAGGAGAATTTTCTATTAGGTACATATAATAAGCTGGAGATGAAGAAGTTTGGACCATGCAAGATAATGAAGAGGCACGATTCTGGAAATGTGTATGAAGTGGAGTTGCCTATTGAATTGAATATTTCACCAATATTTAATATTTCAAATTTGACAAAGTATTATGAAGGAGGTTATGAAAATGAAGTTGTAGAAGTACAGTGGCGCATTCCAGTAGCTAGTTTGGCTACCAAGGAGATTGAGGAGATACTAGATAGTTGTATTGGAAAAAGTACCAGAAATAGAACTTATGAGTAATATCTAGTCAAATGAAAAGGGAGACCAGTTGAGGATTCATCATGGCTAGCAAAGGAGGAGGTGAACTATCTTGGTTTTCCTTTGAACACCTGAGACATGATGAGGTCACTTCTTAAATTACCCCAAGTGTCTAATGCAGGATTATCCTAGGTGTAAGGGCAATCTTGCATCACCCAAAAATGTTTTATTTTCAGCCTTTTCTATTTTAATAAGGACTAGTAGATAGGGTGGTTACTATTTATTGGAACTTGCTATTTTTAGTAAATTTTGTATACAAGCTTGAAAAGTTCTCATTTTCTATAGGAAGGTTCATTTTAGAGATATAAGCCTACCATAAAAATCTCATTGCTCTAGCTTAAGTATCAGAGAAGATATTTGGTTTTTTGGGGAAAATTTTGTAGAAATATCTTCAAGCTCACCATCGGAGACCTTAGAGTGCCTAGATGAGGTCAAAAAATTCAATGGAAGGGAACTAGCACAATTTTGAGCCTGTAGATTAGAAGCTACCATTTCCAAAAAGTGGTTATAATAGCAAATTAGAGAAACAGTTTGTGAGTTATGGAATTCGTAAGTTGGGCTACTAACATTTCTAAAATAATTTTTCAAAGATGTATTTGGGCAAGTCTATGTGTATTGTTAAGGTTTGTCAGCCCTAAGTATTAAGTTTGAGCATCTAGAACCTTCCTAGGTGGCATAACATTGCCTATATAAGAAAGGGCCAAACATTTTCTAAGACAACTCTGGGTGATAGTTCATAGCACTATCTTGCACATACTGTAATGAAGGCACCTATTTGGGTTGGCATATTGTAATTGAGAATTCTATAATTATGCATTTGTAGCAATAATAAGAAGTTCATATTTTGTTCTCTCATTTGTTGTTCTTTCTTTATTTTTGTTATGAGTTTATGGTATTAAGGGGCATCCCCTACATCAAGTGTTCTTTTCTTTTCCCTACTATATTCCATGTTTAGGTTGCTTGGCACATGGATTGCATGTAGTATGCTTCACAGCTACACCAGATCCATCTGATCCATCTTGTTCTAGAAAGCTAGGCTTCTTGTGCAAGGGTCAGGGTATTCTTCATGTCAAGAAGAATCTCAGGGGAGTAATCCCTTTGTGGTTGGTGAGGTAAAAGCACTTGGGCTAGACTCCCATCTTAATTAGTAGATGGACCACATCCGAAGGATTTGGAGATCGGATGTACTTTACAACACTTGTGAAATTTTAGCAACTATCATAAGGTCTTGTATCTTCATCTTAGTGATGATGTATGGTACCATTCTATTTATGTAATCCTAATTATTGAATATTTTAAACTTTAAAGTTAGTAATGTATCATTCTTCAAGTTTGTGAAGAACATGTGATGTTTAATCTATTGAAAATGATTGAAAAGATCATGAATGAAGAATGCTGGAACTGGTAAAGAATGCTTTCAATCATTGTTTTGTCATTGATGTCAAACTTGCTACTTGCAGGAATGACAATTGCTTAAGTGATCCAAATACTATCAATTGGTTGATTGACAAGGAGGAGGTAATCAATAAGATGTAACTAGAGCACCTAGAGAAAGGTTGAAGTTATGATGTTGTAATGAAGTATAAGGATCGACTAAGCCATTGATGAAATAGTGTATTGATGACATACTCTAAGAAATAGGCAATGGACACAGTAAGACACATCAAAGATGTAAGGTTTAATTAAGTTCATTTATGAGTGCTGAGCAAGCTAGTTAAAGCCAACCAAGTTCAAATTCAGTGTGTGCCTAGAAATCCTTCAGGTGCCAAGCATCAGAAAAAGGTAGTGGATGCTGAGCAATCCTTTAGGTGCTGAGTAACACAAGATTGTTTAGGTGCCGAGTAACATAGGATTGTGTTGAGTAACACAAGATTGTTCAAGTGCCAAGTAACTCAGGAAATGACTTCAGGTGCCAAGCATCAGTAAATTTAGTAGAAGTCAAGTAACACAGAAGGTGATGAGCATCAGTAAACCAATGATGTTGAGAGGTTGCATTATTTGTTAAGTCCAAAGATTCTCTAGATTAGTAACGATAAGTTTTTTACATTGAATTTTGTGAACTAGTTGGATGATAAGGATGATGCGTAGATGTCACATAATTTTATGTAAACCATGCAAACCAATTCAAGGTGAATGTTGATGGAATTATCATGAAGTTTTTGGAAGAAGAAATTTGGAGGGAAAATAATATCATTCTCCCAGATCAAATCAAATTAATGAGTGGGAAGATTTGAGTGGGAAATGAAGAACATAACTTCTTTATAAGGAATTATAGGTCAGAGATCGAAAGAGTAGAGGGAGTTGGTCATAAGTGTGGTCATGTGAAGAAGCCAAGAGAATGCTAGTGTGAAGTGTCAAGAAGAGGACATAGTGGGGAGCAAGCACAGAGCATCAAGAATCTGAGTTGATCAAGTGACCATAGAGTGCATTGGCATAATGAGTGGAAGAACTCAAGGAGACAGATCTTGAAGAGTGGACAAGCTATCAGCACTATAAGGAAGAAAAGCCAAGCAAAGAAAAGAATTGAAGAGTGATCTAAAATTTGCAAGGTTAGAGTTGCAATCTTTATCAGGTCAAAACCTTTCTAATACTTTCTTACAATTGTATTAGACATTGAAATCCTACATTGTTAGGTTAGCTTAATAGCTAGGTGGATAAGCCTCAGGAAAAGGATAGAAGATCCCCAGGAGAAGGATAAGAGATCCCTAGGAGAAGGAAAGGAGATCCTTAGAGAGGGATAAAAGATCCTTTTGAGAAGGTAACTATAAATCCCATGGACTTGGGTGGGTCTAATAGATCTATGTAAATCTTTTAACATGGTGGCATTCTAAGTTGAATGTTCTTAAGTCCTCTAACATGGCACACTCCTAACATGATGTAGAAATCCTTTAACAAGGTCACATCTTACAGTGTGTAAAGCCTTTAATAGGGAAAACCATTAGATGTGGTTGAAATCAATTGCACAGTTATTTTGTGGGTATCATCCCCACCCCAGTTTTACCTTCTTATTCTTGGAGGGTTTCTAGGTCACCAAAATCCTTTGTGTTATGTAGTGATGCATGTTTACTTTTCATGATTGTTTCATGTTTAATTGCATGCATGATAATTTCAATTATATGCCATTAAGGATTTGACAAGAAAGTAAAAAGGCTAGAAAGAAATATTTGTATTGGACATTATTAGACCTTAAATAACTGATTCACCCCCCCTCTAAGTTATTCTAAAAGAATTCTAACAATCATTGTATTTCAGCACTGCAGTTCATATGATGTAATGATTCTATCATCAAAAGAAATGAGATCATTTTATGCTAAATTATTTAAATTAATTGTACTCTTAGTTACAAAAAAACATTTTATAATGAGTTGCAATTTGAGTTAACAACTTGTTAACCTTGATTAATTATTTTGTATATACAAGATGCTTTATTTTTTAAAATTTTAGCATTTAATGGTGTGGCATTGTTTTTTTGCATTTTTAGCAATTTGGTGTGATTTGGCAATCTTGCTATAGGGATGGTTCTTAGTTACAGTATTAGAGTGACGTTTAAACCCTAGGCCCTTGGGCTACTATCCTAACTTGCATCAATGTGTCTTAAGTGTTATAGTGATTACCCACTTGATAGGAGAAGAGAAAGCCCCACTATCCTAGGATGTGTCATTTAACAATGCATTGAGATCCTCTTTTATTTGCTTCATAAAGGTTCTTTCTCTAGTATTAGACTTTTCTTGGTGAACCTCGATATCATGATTATTTGTGCCACAAGAGCCAACTGTAGAGGTGGGTCCAGGAGTGGTGCACAAGTTGAGGACCCTAACGAGAGGTTATATCAAATAATGGAACTATTGACCCAATAGGGAGCCTTGTTATAGAAATAAACTCAAAGGATGGATAACCAAGAGCATGGAACTTGAGGTAGACAAGATGAAGAAGAGGCAATGAAGCATAAGGAATATCAACATATTGAGGCCTTGCATAATAAAGAAGAAGAACCAAGGGAGAAATGTGAGGATGAACAATCAGTTGAGGCTCTTAGCAGATTTGAGGTAGAGCAAAAGATTGAAGCTAATTGTCATGTTGCTCTTATTAATACTATCAAGGTATATATAGCAACTGACTTAAGCAAAGATCTCAAGAAATCTACACCACTCACATTTTATGGTAGAGCTTTTGGAGAAGATGTTGAGGCATGGATTACTAGCATGGAGAATTATTTCCTTGTTTAAAACTATACAAAAAAATCTAGAGTAGTTTGGGCCTCATGTCAGCTGATGGGTAAGGCAACTATTTGGTGGGAAAATATGATAGTTAAAAATAAATTTCGGCATAGGGAGGTAACCTAGAAAGAATTTTTACATCTTTTTTGCAAATGATGGTTACCACAACTATTCTATGACAAGAAATCATTAAATTTCTACAAGTTAGTTCAGGAGAACATGAACGTCACTCAGTATCATGAGTTTTTTTGTCATTTGGTGAAGTATATTCTACAGTACCAACATGACGAGTTATTCAAAACCCAAATTTTTTTTGATGGGTTTGGAACCTAAGTTTTAGTGAGGTTGAAATGCAGGAGCCTAAGACAATGGATTTTTCACTATGTAAGGCCCTTAAGTAGGAATAAAGGTTGAAGGATGTTTCATCATCTAAATCCTCCAACCAGATTTATAAAAGAAAGTTATAGGATAATAGGTCTTATCAAGATAAAATGGGATATCAGGATGGTAGACAAAATGGAAATGGAAAGAAACAAATTAGGAACATGAAGGATAAGGATCAAGAAAATTCTAATAGAAACAAGAACAAGGAGAATTGGAACCAAAAAAAATGAAAACAACAAAAATGGAAATGGAAGGAATGGAAATAATAGGGGTGATCAGAATAGTAATGATGACAGGAGAGGCCCTAGGACATGATGCTTTGTATGTGGTGGTAACCATTTTGCCACTAAGTGCCCACAACAACTTGATAGGAAGGACTTTCCACCTCAAAACCACATTCATGCTATAGTTGATCATAGATAGGAAGATTATCAAGCCACTTCTATACAAATGACTGGTACACTTTTTGGATACCTTGTTTCTATTCTTATAGATATTGGTGCTATTGAATGATTTGTATATCCTAAGATAGTTGGTAAGATACCTGTTAGAGTTGGTTTTATGGTTGAACCTTGGACTATAGAATATGGTAATGGGGCTGAATGTAGGGTAGAGAAATGCTTATTTTTCAATTAGTTGGAACTCCCTAGCTTTTGAATAGAGGTCAACTTGTATGTAGCACCTTTGGGCTCATACGACGTCATCCTTGGAATCAATTGATTAAGTAAACATAAAGATTTAGTAAACTTCTAGGATAAGGTGATTGAATGCCTCGATGACATAGGTCACTCAGTGATTGTAAATCGTGTCAAATGACCATTTGAATTGTGAAAAATCTTAGCAGTGTAATTAATGGAGATATTTTCATATACTGAAAGAATTTAGAAGAGCATGAAGAGCATGCATAGAGCTCTCCAGCATTTGAAAGAGAGGAAATTATTTGTGAAACTCTCCAAGTGCTCATTTTATTAGAAGGAGATCCTCTATCTAGAGCATATTTTATCAGTTGAGGGCATATCAGTGGAGCCTACAAAGATTAAAGCCATCCTCGAATGGCCAACTCCACAAAATGTAAGTGAAGTTAAGAGTTTTATGGGTCTTGTTGGTTATTATAGGAAATTTGTTGAGGGATTTTCTAGCATAGCAGCACCGATCACATCTCTTTAGTAGAAGGGGAAAAGATTTGAGTGGATAGAAGCATGTGAGGGGGCCTTTCAATTGCTTAAGAAAAGGCTGACTACTACTCCTATCTTGGTTATACTAGATGCTAATAGACATTTTGTTATCATACAAATACTTTAAGAGATGGGCTTGGAGTAGTACTGATGCAGGGTGGTAAGGTTGTTGCCTACGAGTCTAGGAAGCTCAATTGTATGAAGTAAATTATGCTCCTCATGATTTAGAGTTGGTTGTGATAGTACATGCTTCGTAGATGTGGTGGCATTACTTATTAGAAAAGCCTTGTGAGTTTAACACTAATCATATGGGGTTGAGATATATTTTCACTTAAACTAATCTGAATTCTAGATAGAGACAGTGGCTTAAATTCCTCAGTGAATATGATTTTGGCATATAGTATATTAAAGGAAAAGAGAATAGGGTAGTGGATGAACTTAGTTGCAGAAGCTATATCACCATGATTAGTTCATTTCAAACTCATATGAGAGAGTACATTCTTCAATACTTTCCTGGAGATACCCATTATGAATGGGTGAAGTCAGATTTGGACACCAATGCTTCTGATTCTCGATTTGACGACTATTCTTTTGATGATGATGGTTTTCTTAAGTATCAGAATAGGATTTATTTTCCCAACCATGAAGAGTTATAGAAGTTGTTCTTGAGGAGATGCATTGCATTCCATTTTCAAGGCACCTAAGGGTAAACAAGATGATGGCTGATTTGAGACCTTTATACTTTTGGCCAGGACTCAAATGAAATGTGATAGAGTATGTTGCCCAGTGTTTGGAATTTTAGCGTATCAAGGTTGAGCATGTCCATCTGGAAAGTCTTCTGTACCCACATGAGATTCCATAGTACAAATGGTAGGTTATTAGCATGGACTTTGTAAAAGGTTTATCCATGACTCGACACAATCATGGTGTCATCTTGGTCATAGTTAGAAAATTAACCAAGATTGCCCTCTTCATTCTTGGCAGTCTCAAGGATGGATCTCCAATTTTTACAAGAAGGTTTGTCCAAGAGATTTTTTAACTGTTTGGTATTCCAGAAACCATCAACTTTGATAGGGATACCTAGATGACTTCAAGGTTTTGGACAACCTTGAACTCTGCTTTGGGTACACACTTGGACTTCAGCACAACTTACTACCTTGAGACTAATGGATAGACTGAGAGAGTGAATCTAGTGCTTGAAGATGTACTACATGGATCAGTAGTATAAATGAGAGGAGTATCTTCCATTGGTGGAGTTTTTCTATAACAACTCCTACCATTCTACTTTGGGTATGTCTCTATTTGAGGCTCTTTATGGATGTAAGTATTGGACTCCTATCAGTTGAGATAGGGTACACGACAAGGTTATTGTGGGTCCTAAGATGCTAAAAGAGATGGAAGAGTAGGTGATCTTAATCCACAGTCTGCTGAAAGAGGCAATAGATTGATAGAAAAGTTATGTAGACAAGAAACACACTTTATGATAGTTCCAAGCTAGGGATAAGATGTTTTTGAGGGTTAGACTGCATAAGAGTTCAATCTCATTTGGAAAGATCTCTAAGCTTTCTTTGAGATTCATTGTCCCATTTCAGGTTCTAGAATTTATCAACCTAGTTGCTTAACTTCTTGCTCTGCCACCTACTTTAGCATTCATTCATAATGTCTTCCATGTTTCTTTTCTTAAGTTATATCATCTTGAGATATATCATGTGCTATTGTAGGTATAGGATGTTAGAGTAAATATTTATTATTTACACTTTTACTTAAGTTTAGTTTGGTTAATGCATTTGTTTATTAGTTGTAGTCTAGGAGTTGTTGACAACATGGGAGTTTGTTCCTATCTATGTCATACTTATCTTCTCACCTTGTTCAAGGATATCCCACCTTTTGTGCACATATGCTTAGTTGTCATTCTTATCTCCTAGCATCTTATAATTTTTTGTAGAAGTCTCCTTGAGGCCTTTATATTTGGGCTCTCTCATTAAATTTCATAACTCATTTTTCAGGGCATATTGTAGCTATACACTTTTCTTTGTTTACAATATCTTCTCTCTTAGTCCATTTAGTTTTTCCAAGCTCCACCTCTTTCTTCTTTAGTTTCCTTTTGATAGGTTATTTGCATGCAGGTGATCTTGGTGAGTGGTGAAGTTGGCTTTCATCAAATTCTACATGGTATTAGAGACTCCTTGCTGCTTCTTGGCTAATGGATTTTTGAAGCTATGATTCAAAGATACAAACCCTAGTTTTTTTGTTATTTATTTCTTCAATAAGGGGGAAGAGTATTTTTGTAGAGTACTTTGGGCCTAAACAGATGCTACCATTAAGTTTAGAAGGCCCGTTACACTTAGGATCCATATAAAACTTGTCTATTTTGAACAAAGTTGCTTCGAGAGGAATTTTTTTTAATATGGCAGGATCATATAGATCTCTACCTATAGGTATGGATGATTTATCAAAGTGGACCAATTTTTTTGGCCGTATAGTTTTTTTTTTTAGCTTCATAGTATTTTTCTCAATAGAGTAGGGCTTTTTAATGATAGTGCAGGGCTTTCATGATATTATTTTCCACCGGTGGTAGCTACCTCACCATCGAGCCATTGCTCCCTCACGACAAACAAGCCTCCTCTCCACTAGCTATGCCACCTCCACACCTCTACCTATGGCCAATAGTAGTAGCTCCACCAGTGGTGCCCTACTCTGCACCACCCATCGACCCGCCAATCTACAATAGACACTTGGCATAGTTTGCAGGTGCCAAGTGGCATGGGTTGGCACTTGCCACATGGCCCCTGCCACATCATCTGCACATGTTAGCCTCCTACCACATGGCACATTTTTTGTTGTGATGATCCCATGGCCATCAATTTTAACCTAGTGTTTTCCTGATGTTAGCATGATGTCATCACTACAACATCACACCTATAGGTTCTCCAGGATCCTTTTTGATCTATTTGTAATTTTTTGGCCATAACTTTAGCATAAAGAGGTATTTTTCCTATTCGAAAGAAGTCCCAGACAGATGGTTTTGTAATGAAGACATTGGTGTAGGAATTTTTAGGTTTTGGTGTAGTTTTTTTGCCCATTTTTGCAATCAAATTTAGATGTTCTATTTTTCACTCTGACAAGCTTTTCTTTTGTATCCCATCTCTATTTTTTGAAAATATTATATTTTTGGAAAGCTGGTTTTGTCATCTTTTCAGAAATGTTGTCATTTCCTTCAGATTCTACCCCTTGCTCTTTCTATCATTTTTTTGGCATTTTTTTTCTCTATAGTGGATATCTTGGGTGTTCTAGGTCTGAGGATCATTTTCATGGCATGGGATCTTTTGTTTTATGCTATACTATCTTTTGTATCATATTGTTTCTCTTTCTAATCATTGTTGATATCATTTGTAAGCATCTTTATGCAAACACATTGAGATAAAGTGCCACTCTTGCATTTTAGGTTCATGAACGTTGTTTTGAGACAGTTATACTAACACTATTTTATAAAGCACTATGGGGGGTTAGTTGTTGCGATTTTTGTGCCCTCTTCCTTTGTCAAGTGAGTGTCCCTTACATGTCATTAGCCCCATGATGTGTCGGTGACACATGGCTTTATAGGTGTTTATACCTCTTACTCTCTCTCATTGTTCTTGGTTCTTTTTGTAGAGGATTTTGGCCCACTTTCTTAGTTTCCTATCACCTCGCCTTGTCTGCATTAAGGTGTTAGTATCAGAATGGTTTTGACATTTGAGTGCCAACACACTTAACCACTTTCTATATTGAAGTCAAACAACATTCAGGTGTCGAGTGATCTTTAGGTGCTGAGCAACCTTCAGGTGTCGAGTGAAGATCAAGTGCTGAGTGACTTGAGGTGTTGAGCATGATACAAGATCCAAGTGATATTTAAGTGCCGAGTTATAGATGGTGTTGAGAAAAACAAAAATGCAACAAGAGCTGAGTGAGATTGTTTTGTTATGTGTCGAGCATCAGAAATTCATAAGTTTTGAGTAACATAGAATGCACATATGAGTTTGTAATGTCACTGATTCAGATGTAAACCATTTTTATGGCTAACATTGAAGGATATAGAAGGATCTAATAGATAAGACTAAATATTTTATTTTTCCTATGCAAACTACATGCAACCAATTAAAAAATGAAGAAGGCATGCAACCAATAACAAAAGTACAAGAAATGAGTAGGAAACAAAGATTCAATATGGATCATAGATCCACACCTAACCCTAAGTCTTTGAATCTCTTTATAAGGAAGAAAAAATCTCATTGTATTATGAATGGATGAAGGAGTGTATGGGGAAACTATAGTGGAGTTCAAAGTGAAGAGTAAAAAAGACTTAGAGGAAGAGAGCAGTAGTTAGACATTCAGTTGATCAGAACAAAGCAAGGGATACAAACAAATATCAGATCTCAGAAGATTAAGATTAGAGAAAGTAGATCAAGTACCTATGTTTAGCAATCAAGGATTGTAAGCTATCAAATTTATTATACCTAATACTCTCTAGCCATTGTATTAGAAAGGAAATCCCATGTTGATAGGTTAGCTTAACAACTATTTTGTAGATCCTTTGAAAAGGTGATTAAATCCTTTAACAGGGTAACACTTCATGTAAAGTGTTTGTAAATCCTTTAACCAGGTCACTATTGACACAGTATAAAGCCTTTAACAAGGAAAACCATTAGAAGTGGTTGAAATCAATTGCTGCAGTAATTTTGTGGGTATCATCCCCACCCCAATTTTACCTTCTTATTCCTAGAGGGTTTCTGGGTTACCAAAATCTCAAGTGTTATGTGGTGATACATGTGTTTACTTCATGTTTGTTTGATATGTTTACATGCATGGAATTTACTTTTAGTTAAAAGTTTTAAAGGATATAGTGTAACTGAAGCATTCTTGCCATTTGAATATTCCAACGTAAGGGGGAGTTATTCTATTGTTCTAATGCTTCCTTGGTTTGATGGTTTTATAGTGTGAGCTAATTATTTAGTATTTGATCCTATATACAAGGCGATTTTAGTGGCTAGCTACTTATGCATTTCGATGAGATGGATTATCCACCATATAGACATGCTCGGTTCATATCTTTTATTTTCCATGGAGGTTCCTCAAATCAGCAATTTCTTTTTGACAGATTTTTCAGCTACCTCATATTTCAGTGATGCCCTTCATGATCTTCTCTTTGTTCTTGTATTATGGGACATTTTTCTAGTTGGAGGCTTCTTCAGTCCTTCATTAGGTTTTCTTACATATTTTGGGGGGGGCAGGTTTTCCCATGTGGTTTTCTCTCTTTCTCCATATTTAGAGGTTGCATTTCTTTGCATTTGTACATGGGTACCTAACATGGCCTCATTTTTGAGACCCATTTTGCATTTCATCTTAGCTATTGTAAGCTTAAGTGCATTCCCCTAAGTTGCACTTAAGGGGGGTGTTAGAATAAATAATTATTATTTATGCTTTTACTTAACTTTAATTAGGTTAATGCATTTATTTATTGGTTGTAGTCTAGGATTTTTTGACAACATGGGAGTTTGTTCCTATCTATGTTATACTTATCTCCTCACCTTGTTCGAGGATATCCCACCTTTTGTGCATGTATGCTTAGTTGTCATTCTTAACTCCTAGCATCTTCTAACTTGTTCTAGAAGTCTACTTGGGGCCTTTATATTCGGGCTCTCTCATTGTATTTCATTACTCATTTTCAAGGCATATTGTATAGTAATACATTTTTCTTTGTTTGAAATATCTTCTCTCTTAGTTTGTTTAGTTTTTCCAAGCCCCATCTCTTCCTTCTTTGGTTTCCCTTTGACAGGTTATTTGCATGCAGGTGATCTTGGCAAGCTGTGAAGTTGGCTTTCATCAACTTCTACACATGATCCAAGGGTGATGGTAGTCTAGCCCATCTGACTCATTGAGTAGCATACCATCAGGGTACAAGATAGGGATGTCCTCCAGTACAAGGTCTAATGGGACCAATTTGGTGTGGATAGTGCCACTTGAGAGAATGCATAGGATTTACAAAAATCCTTTCCCCATCTTTTTGTATAGCTTGCTTTATTTTAGTTATATCTTAGTTTTGGGTTTGTGTGTTTAATTTTGTTGTGATTGACATCGGGATGATGCCTCTTCCTAGAGGGGAGGGATGTTATGACCTATCTTGTGACTTCAATATTTTCCCAGGTGGTGACTATGTGGCAACCTTGTTATAAACTTGGAGTAATTAATTAGTATGATTTGATAGATAATAAATGGTAGTGGTAAATTTTGTTTACATCATTTAAAATGTTTTATGTTATGATAAATTTCATTTAAAATGTTGATTTAGTGACTTATATTACATGACAGTGTTGTATGGTGGGTATTGATGCATATGTTGTTACAATTATGTTATGATGACAATTCAATTATCAAATTTATGGATATAGACTTTTGTTTTGGTTGCAAGTGTTTGAGTGATTTGTAGGTTGTCAAAATGAGGGTGTGGTTGAGGTAGGGAAGGTTAGCCTTCCAGAAGGGGATGGCCGGATTATCTTGTGTAGCTCACACAACTGTATCACTTATTAAATACTTGTTAATACATTAAACTTGATATGTATGTTGCGTTGTTTTCATAATTAGAAATTACCTTTAAGTTTCTAGTCTTTATTTCTTAGAAGTGTGATTGAAGTAATAGGAAGATGCTAATCAATTTTTTTATTAATGTCAACATCTTGTTTGGTAAATTTTTTTCATTAATTGGGCACAATATAGAAAGGGTTTTGTTATTCTTTTCACAATTTTTCCTTATGAAGTGAGAGAGATTGGCAAGGAAGTGGAAATGGAGCATTTGAGGTCAATTACAATTTGGGGGAAAAATAAAATACGAGTGGGAGAGATCGACATCTGGAGGGCAACTGGAAAAATCAATTTAGAGCAGGTTCTCCCTCTCTCTGTCTTTTGAATAATGAAAAACTAGTTTTCTTTGATGGAAGCTTGGAATAGGTAATTCTATCGCATCCTAATTGGAAGCTTGGCATATGTGATTTCCATTTTTGATACAACTACACTTTGTTTGTTTAATGCTAATATCTTCCTTTACGTGCGGTTTGCTTAGCAAAAATTACTACCAAATGGTTGAAATTTTGGTAAAGTTAACCATGGGACATACCTAAGGCTATGTGCCCCATTTTTTTTCATTTAGTGAGTCGTATTAATGCTTTTTGCCTATTTGGTGCTGCTAGAAATATAACTCAAACTTGTGATTCGAAACCCCTACTATAGTAAGGATATGTATTGTTGTAGGTAATCTTTTGAGTGCCATAGTTAACTATAGAAATAGTCTAAGGAATTGTTCTTCACCTAAAATAGTCTAGTGGTGTGCTTGAATGCATGTAGGTGTACATGTTTATCATAGCCATTGTTGCTGCATGAGGTGAGTAGGGTGATTTTGGAAGCACTTTATTAACATGGTGATTATTGTTAGCAACCACACTGACTCCAAAATTTGTGACTTAGAATGGCCGTGACCTCCCTTTTTCTTAATAGATTATTTTTCATAGAATTATAAATGTTTATTTCATTATATTTTGGTTATAACTCAAAACTTGTGAATTCAAACCCAAAATACTAGATAAGAGACTCTTTTTATTAACAAATTTGTTGCTCAAATTTAGATGGAGTGTGAAATACTAGATGTCATTGGTCAACAAGGTTTTTTTTTTTTAGTTTTAGAATAAATGATGAAGCTTTTCAAAGGGGCTCATCAGTGGTAATTCTTGTTCTATGCTTAATCTAACCTTTAGAAGGTTAAATTGATGTCTAGTACTTTAGCTAAGTCTCTTAAATTGACATCTCATTCTATAAGTGCAATGAATTTGTATACCAAAGAAGAAGCCTAAATTGATTAAAAAATTGATGCTCATGTTTGCTCACTGATGACCTAAATACTATGTGGATTTTCTCTAAAACTATCATAAGTTATAGAAATATCAAATGATCTTGTATACTGCAACGCATTTTTCATAGAAACTAAAGTTGTAGGAACTCATGTAACATATTTTGCTGGTTAGTTTTCATTCTAAAATACAAAATCATAATTTTTTTATAAATTAAATGGAGAATGGTTGAGTACCTTATTGTTTTTCTAACTATTATACCTTACCAATACAATAAGGATCAATTTTATGACCATCTTAAAAAATATAAAAAGGTAAGATGTATAATGTTGCATTGTGTTGTCATCATCCTTAGGGACAAATTAAATTAATTATTGTATAAATTCAGGTAATTGAGTGTACACCACAACTAATTAGCCCAATTCTTATAATAGATACTTGTGTTGGTTATTATTCATTTATTTGATAATTGTTGAATATGAAAACCTATATAAGTTATTATTTTTGATAAACCACTATTTAGAAAACTAAGACAAAATGCCTACTTTTGCTGAATATAGTTGAGAGTTAGAATTTTCCTACTGTCATATATAAAAGAGGGAATTATGAGATAGTTGCTATGGTTTCTGGACGATATGAGTGTTGAGGTTAAGTTCCTTATGGATGGGTGTAATGTGGCATAAGGGAGGGTAGGAATGGATGCATTGCATTTTGCATCTCTTAGGTTGTCAACTAGTATTAGGAAAAATTAAATATGTTTTAGTCTCTCCTTCTGGTAGTATTGACGAATTCTAAGTGCTTGGCCAAGCTATTATAGTATGTTTTTTTGACATTAGCATAGGCATGTGACCATGCTTATTTTTCCATTTTTTGCATATATGTAGATATGCTTAGATATAAGAAATGTACATATGGGTAGATATGTTACAATTTTTCTTTCATTGCATATAAGTAGAGATGTAGTGTTGTTTTCTTTTCCCTACCACATTCCATGTTTAGGCTGGTAGGCACATGGATTGTATGCAGTATGTTTGATGGCTACACTAGATCCATCTGATCCATCTTGTTTCAAGAAGCTAGGATTCTCATGCCAAGGCTAGGGTATTCTTCATGTAAGGAAGAATCTCGGGCGAGTTTTTACTCCATGGTTGGTGAGGTAAAATTTTCTAGGCCACACTCCCATATTAGTTAGCAAATGGACCACATCTGAAGGCTTTGGAGACCAGATGTACTTTAGGACACCTATCAAATTTTAGTAACTATCATAAGGTCTTGTATCTTCATCTTAGTGATGAGGTATGGTACCATTCTATTTATGTAATCATAATTTTTGGATATCGTAAACCTTAAAGTTAGTAATGTATCATTCTTCAAGTTTGTGAAGAACATATCATGCTTCATCATGGTATTTCAGCACTGCAATTCATATGATGTAATGATTTTATCATCAAAATCAGTGAGATCATTTTATGTTGAATTATTTATTAATTAATTGTACTCTTACTTATGAACGACATTGTATAATGAGTTGCACTTTGAGTTAACAACTTGTTGACCTTGATTAATTATTTTGTATATACAAGATGCTTGATTTTTTTTTCATTTCAACATTTAATGATGTGTCATTGTTTTTCTGCATTTTGTGCAATTTTGTGTAATTTGAAAATCTTGTTGTAGGGATGGTTCTTACAATAACAATGTAGTTAAGAATGCTATAAATGTATGTAAATGAGTCATATCAATTGTGTTGTCATTGATGTTAAGTCTATTGATTAGACATTTTGATAATTTAGTTGAGTGTCATATTATTTTCTTGATGAAGAGGATTTGAGGAAAGCATGTTGATAATTGTAGTGCCTGCCCTTGGTTTGCATTTTGTTATCATTGTTGAACTCTTTTAGAGCTAGTTTTATGTTGTTGGTTAGCAACATTCTTTTGAGACTTTCAGATATTGTGCTATGGATTAAGTTTATTATGTGATGAGATTACTTAGAATTTGCATTTCATGTATGCATGATGATTATTTTCAGTGTTTGCAGTTATTAATGATGATTGGTAAGATGATTTATTATCATATGTGTTTTTTTATGGATACTTACCCCATACTTGCATGTGTATGGTGTGCGTGTTTGCTTTGCGTGTTTGCTTTTGTATGGCATGTCTGATGTGGTTAAGGAAGGGAGTCGTAGTCACCTGCTAGTTGGGATCTACACGATGCACCATTTCTTGCCATTGCCTGTTTAGTTTAGTATATATTGTGTTTGTACATGCATAGTTTTTATGTAGGTTGTAGGTACTAGGTATCGACTTCCCTGAATTGCCAGGAGGAGCGTACCCTATCACATTATCTCAATGATAAGAGAGGGGAGATAAATTCTCAAGTCCAAATCCCAACCCTTTAAGCCATTTGTCCTAATTGAAAAATTAGGACAAGTATCTGAGTTGAGTACGCTCCGAATACGTTGGATAACGTAATTCATGATATTAACCCTTGGTTTGATTTTGTATGTATTTTGGCTATGATGTATTTTCATATTTTTACCTTATGAGTCTTTGATGTATTTTCTATTAATTAAGCCTAATTAAAAGATTTAATTAATGGTTTAATTAAATGGAAAATTAATATGGTATTTTAATTTTATTTAATTAATTGGGAAATTAATTAAAGAAAATAATTAAATTTGAAAATAAAAGTTAAAAGTTTAAATTTGGAATGTGACAATATTTATTTTAATAATAATATATTTGGAGTTCATTTTTAAATAAATGACTAAATAATAATATTATTAAAGCTAATAAATATTTTAGCAATTAAGTTTTGAAAATGAAATTTAAAAGTGGAAAATATATTAAAATTATTAAAAGATTCTAGATTTCATGTTCTTAAAATATAAATATATTAAGATTGAAAAGTGGAATTATTAAAGTTAGTGCATGAGATTTAGTAAATAAATAAATTAAATTGGAAAGAGTAAATTAAATATGATATTAATATTTGCTCACATAGGAGTTGGCAAATTCTCGGGAGTTGTCATGTAGACAACATAGGGGTTTGTACTCTAAGAATGCACAAGTTGTCTACACTTAGAAGTTAGCATTTTATTTGAGCACATGGTGTCTATAACCTTAAGACTTATCTAGAAGGTTGGAGAAGACCCATGCTTGGTTGTCATACTTATCTTCTAGTTGTTTCTATAGACACTCTAGATGCATCTTAGAGGCTTTTAAATAGAGGCTCTCCTAGTGTGTTTGGACAAGCTTAATGGAAGGTACAAGCTACAAGCTTCAAGCTAAAATGGAAGCCTCAAGCTTCAAGCTTACATGCAATTGAGAAGCTCATATGCTTCTACATGCTCATATGTTTCTCCATGCTCATATGTTTCTACATGCTTCTATGCTTCTTCTAGCACTTCTAGTCACTTGGAGGAATCGGTTGGCTTGGATTCTTGGAAGAATTGTGAATGATAGAGAAGGAAGGAATTTTCTATGGACTTCTAAGGCATGACAGATTAGCATCAGTGTCCAGGTGCACTCATGATATTCGCATATTCTCTTTGCACTATTTCTCTTCCTGTCTTCATCATGTTTTTTATATGTATCTGAATACTCTCTGTGATTAAATTTACAATTGGAATCTAGATATGCTATTTGGTTGAGAAGAAAACATTAGAAACCCTAGAACCAATTAAGGAAGAAATTAGATCTAAATGGGTTTGGGTTCGAATTAGAATCAAATTGAGAATAATGATTTCAAATTTATAAATAAACTTATTGGATGGATTAATGGATATGTTTAGAAAATAATTATTTTAAGAAGAAATTCTTAATTTATAGATTTAGAAAAATCTTGTTAGTTCTCTTATCAAGATTATGCAAATTTGCATACATATATGTATATATATATATACACATGTATATATATATATATACATGTATATATACATGTATATATACATATATATATATACATATATACATATATACATATATATATATACATATATACATATATACATATACATATATACATATATACATATATATATATATGTATATATACATATATGTATATATATATATATTATATACATATATATATATATATTATACATATATATATTATATACATATATATATATATATATATATATATATATATATATATATATATATATATATATATATATATATATATATATATATATATATATATATATATATATATATATATATATATATACATATACATATATGCTGTTATAATTAACAATAATCTACATATATATATATATATACATACATACATACATACATACATACATACATACATACATACATTTAAATCACAGTAGAAATTATATACATGAAATTCGAATTGGATTATTGGGAAAGCGAAATTCATTTAAAATTAAATTAAATTTATATCACTGTTGGGTGGGCGGGATTTACCCAACCGCACCCCCCTTTCCCTTCATTTACCACGACAGCGTATTCAACTCTACCGTGTGGATGCAGAGTGCAACGTACCTGTAGGTGCTTGCACGTTGCAGGGTACCTGCCTGCGACCATTGCTAGAAACGTGTGGGGTCAACACGATTTAAACCCCTCATACCTTTCCTCCGATCTTCTTTGCAATGATGTGTGGCATGTGCTAAGGTCGCAGGGTACTCATAGGGTACCTGCGGCAGTGGTATTATTAAGCCATGGTCAGAGTGTATTTGAAACTTTCATATGTTTTGAGAATTTGGTATCAATTGAATAAATAAAAACATTATTGTTATTAACAAGTTAGTAATAATATTTATTAATAATATTTTTATATTACTATTAAGTAATAACATTTATTAAAAGTTTAGTTAGCATTGATAATTTTACTAATTATTAATAATTTGTCAATGTGGAGATATTATTATAGTTATTAAGTTAATTTAATTATTTTGGAAATAATTAAGTTTAACTAAAATTAAACTATGCAAGAGAGTTTGAGTGCATGTTGATTGCAATAAAATAGGCATTGTGGATTCATTGATATGGTGGTTAAATTCAAGCCTTAAACTTAATTAACCATTATCCCTTGGAATACATTGAGAAGGTAGATCTAACATACAATGAGGTAGTTCTTTTGGGTAGGTGGTTAGTTATCCTTTAATTATAATTATAATTAATAATTCAATTAAGAGATTCCAATTTGGATAATATTTAATCTAATTTGGGTTGTTGATCGGGGTCGCAATGGCGAATTATATGAGATTTAATTAAGTATTATTTAAAAAGATAAAGAGTCATTGTTATATTATAACATTGCTATGTTATTATTAATACGTTATGTAAATAACTCATTAAGAGTCAGCTAATGAAGCTTATATTAAGTTTCTCTAGATCGATTAATATTAGTTTGATGAGTTTATTATTTATTAATGTTTGTTGGGTCTAACAAAATATTAATAAATAATGGTATAAATGGTTAATTCGATTAGATTTAATCTAGTGAAGATTATTTATTGATTAAAGTTTTGTAAGAATATTAGTTTTGGATTTGAAGTATAATTGATTTTTAATCAATTGATATTCATTTAGTTGATATTATAACTATGATATTAATAATTAAGTTGTGCGATAGAGTCTTTTGAAAAATTGATGATAATACGAATTAGTCAAGAGAATGTTGGTATTCTTTGAAAGATGACGAAAGTGGTCATACAGAATTATTAATAAGATTTTCAATATAGCTTGTTATTAATATTAACAAGTTATTATTATTGAATTATTAATATGATCATTTGAGTATTGAATTATAGTTGACTTTTAACTTACAGAATTTTAGTTAGTTATTAGTCATCTGATATTGATTGGAACGTTGCTATGGTTATGCAATTATTAAATAAATCAATTAATGAGAGTTAATTAGTTTTAATTAATAATTAAGTTATGTAATAGAGATTTAATTGATATAATTTTTTTAATGATATTTTAAAAGTATTGATATCAAGTTGATAGGTCTTAATCTGATAACTTGAATAATGACCTTAGATGTTTTAATGGAGAAGACTTAGTAATATATAATTGAGAAATTATTAGAATGATAAAAGGTCAAGGATTGTGAATCGATATTAATTGATCATTCTAATGAAGTTATAATCTCTTATTCGAAGAATGATAATTGGTCCTCTTATAATATAACGAATAATGTTCTTAGAAAAGTTGAAAGGTTAATCAATTAGAATATGGATCATGGTTAAATATAGAGGACAATTTAATTAAAGGTCAATGATGATCAGTTTAGTGAATATTTATCCTTAAGTTAATCTTAGAATGTAATTCTTAATAATGGAAGGATAATGCTATCGGGGAACAATTGGGTTGACTTGTAGGTCAAATGATGAAACTTAAGACACTTGAAAGTATACTTGCAAACAAAAAATTGGAAACCTCTACACTTGATTCAACTATGTAATATAGCAAAACCAAAACATGTGTTTACATCGTGTTTTCTATATGCTTCTTGTTTTGGGTTTTTGGGTTGACTAGTGTTGACCAGTCCTAGGTTGTTGCCAAAGGCTTGGGGGTTATGAGATATCATGGCATGTTGATCTTATTTGCTCTCAATCTTTATAAGCCCAACCATGGTTATGTGATCGTATGCTCTATGAAATGCTTGTAATTGCTGATTGTTATTGTTCATTAGTCTTCATGTGTGAAACTGAGATGTATATGTATCTGAGACACCTAAGCTAATCATTTTTGAGTCATTGATCAGTTATTCTTGGTTTATTTTATAGTCGCCATGATGGGATTGAAATGTTGATTATTTCTTGATGATGTCATGTTGTGACATGTTTTGACTCAACCATTTTGGAGTCTTCGATCAGTATGGTTTTGAGATATTCTTGGTTGCTTGTTGAGAACCAATGGATGTGGTGATTTATTTTGAGATATATTTTGGTTGTTGAGAACCAATGGATACTTATGATTATCATTGATGCCTTCAGTTGCCAATAGAGAACTGTTGTGGTCATGATTTTCTATGGATGCTTTTTCCAGATGCTCATGGAGATTTGATGATTCTTATCTTGGAGATTTGATGATTCTTATTATAGATATTTGATGCTTATATTGTGGATATTTGATGATTCTTTTTATTGATTATCTTTTGGATTTTCTTTACAGTCGCTTGTACAGGACTGTCGTGATTTTATGATTCCATGAGCTTAGGGTAGGTAATCTACTTGTAGTGTCGGGAAGTGGCTTGCAATGGGGGCCGGGGCCCTAAGTGGCTGCCAGGGTAACTCATTGTAAGTTTGGTTAATAAGTGATAACATTTACACACTAAATGGGGATTAAATGAACCTAAAAAGATAATTGTTTTGGTTCTCGCCCATGCCTTGAGTTCTTGTACAGACTAGGATGGGAGTAGTGAGAACGTATGGTTGCGACCTTGCATTCCGTAGTATGCCTTGTTAGTATGAGAGGATACTAGTGGCCGCATGAGATCAGTATGGACCCATGGAGTTTAGCTAACTGCCAGGGTAACTTGTACGTGATAAATGTGATGACACTTTCCCGCTTGCAGAGTAGGTTTCCTACATGTCATTGTTGTGCCTCTAGGAATTAGATGTCATTTTTGTGTGATGGAACCTTAGAGTTAACATACTTTCAGGATTCCTAGACTTATAGAGATTTGTGCTTTGTGAATTGATATCCTATTTGGGACTTGAGATTATCTCCTTAGCACGGTGGGAGTGGACCACTTAGGTTCCACGTGGTCGGGTGGTAGTGTTTTATCACTCTTATCATTTGAGATCCATTGAGACACTATGGCTGGAGTATTCTTGGTTGGTATTTATCTTCATTATGGTCTTGGAGCATTATGATAGATGATATACCTTATGATGGATGTATTTTTCGGTATGTTTCTTAAATTGGTGTTTTGTATATGTTAGATGATGTTATCTTATGCTTTACTTTGTATGTTAGTAGGATGTTTTAGGAGTGACATTCCTACTATGATAATATCGATGATCTCTTCGATGCTTTGGAATGTTACGCATGGAGGGATGGCTAGGATCCAAAATGGTCTAATGATGATATTAACGGTTGGGAGGAACCATGCACTTAGTTAATTATGTTTGTGATATATGGTTATCTTTTATGATGGATGTTTATATCTTATGTGATGATGTATGATTTGTGGTTTCATTTACTTTAATTGCATCATGGATTAATATTGGATGATGTTGTACTTTATTTACATGGATGTTTATTCTTTTAAGCCTTTGACATGTATAGTGGATGATTGAGTAATCAAAAATGTAATTTAAGAATGTTGGATGGATCATGGTTATTTCATAAGGATGTGATGTTAGATGAATAGTTAATTTAGATGTGATACAATGTCAAGGGATCTTTAAAGAATGTAACTGTTATGTATGTTATGTTTACTTTCATTTGAATTGTTGCTAATGCTTCCGTTACTATGTATAAGTTGTGAATGGTTGATATTTCATGTTTTAAAAAAAAATTGTTTGGCGAACTTAGTGAAATTCTTTGGATCCCTTGGCGGGGCATTACAATAATAGAGTTGATAAGTATGGTATTCAATGGGCACTTGAATGAGTTGGGCAATGATAATATATTGTTGGTTTGATCATTTTATAATCATGCAATAGTGTAATGTAATGAGATAACAATATTTACTAAATGATAAGTTGAAAGTAGGAAGACATTGTTCATTGAGTGACTATAGTTGTCATTGAGTAGTTGACAAGGTGAAGATAAAGTTCAGTTTTAATTGAGTAAGTTTAGTATTGATCGAGAGCATGGTATGAAATGTTACATTCTTATTTGATTAGGATTAGAATTGCTAGAACAAGTGAGAACATTAATCTATATTTGAAATGTGAATATGATGATATGATGTTGATTTGTGAAATATTTGTGGATGACATTATATTTGGAGGAAAAAAACATCTTATGTAAGACATTTGTTGATTTAATAAGTAAGGAATTTGAGATATCTATGTTTCGTGAGATCAAATTTTTCATTGGTCTACAGGTTCAACAAAGAAAAAAATGTATATATGTGACTCAATTTAAGTATATAAAAGACTTCTTGAAGACATTTGTAATGGACGAGTCTGGACTAGTTGGTACATCCATGGTGGCTGGAGTAAAATTATTAAAGGAGGATGCTACTACAAAGGTAAATGAAACACAATATAGATCAATGATTGGTAAGATACCATATGTCATGTATAGTAGACCAGATATTGCATATGCTATTGGAATTATTGCAAGGTTTTCATGTAATCCAAAGGAAACACACATGATTTATGTAAAGAGGATATTCAGATATCTTACATGAACTAGAGATCTTGGACTATGGCATAAAAAATATGATGAATCTAATCTTGGAGTCTATATTGATGCTGATTGTGTTGGTAATGTGGATGATAAAAAAAGCATAAGTTGTGGAGATTTCTTTTTAGGAGAAAGATCGATAACATAGTTAAGCAAGAAACATAGCTGCATTTCACAGTCTAGTGGTAAAGCTAAATATGTTGTTGTTGCAATCAAATTTTCAAATATTGTATGCATTAAGAAACTATTGTAATGTATGCAAGAAGAGATAACAAAGCCTTTTACTATTTGTTGTGATAACACTAGTGTAATAAATATATCAAAGAAAATGGTGATGCATGCAAAGACAAATCATATATCAATCAAGTATCATTACTTGAGGAAGCAAGTACAAGGGAAATATGTTAAGATTGACTATGTGAAGTCTAAAGAGAAAAGTGTAGACATGTTAAGTAAGCTTATTGTAGGTCTCTGTAACATGGTCCTGTAGGAACTAGAATTGCATCCATACCTCACACAAGCTTCGAAATATGCCCCGTCAAAGATCATAGCCCTATGGGATTTAGTGACCCTTGGGGACATTTCAGTTTAACATGCTAGAGAATGTTTGAGAATTGAAGGGGATAGGACAAGGTTGAGGATAGGGCTTACCTGGCCACTCGGAGCTAACAGAGTAGGCAATTTGATCCCATGATGAAAGGTGAGAGAGATTTGGCAGTTGGCAACTTTGTACTAGCCAACACTGCAAGTTTTAGCATCACTTGAGATGGCGTTGTAAAATGAAAATGGAATGTGATCTCCAAAAAGAGAGAGATTTTATTGTAGGTCTCTACAACACGGTCCTATAGGAACTAGAATCACATCCATACCTCACATGAGCTCCAAGATATGCCCCATCAAAGATCACAACCCTATGGGATTTAGTGACCCTTGGGGACATTCTAGTTCGGCATGCCCAAGAATGTTTGAGCACTAAAGGGGATAGGATGAGGTTGAGGATAGGGTTTACCAAACCACTTGGAGCTAAAGGAGCAGACAGTTCGATCCTATGATGAAAGGTGAGAGAGATTTGGCAGTTAGCAACTTTGTACTAGCCAACACTACAAGTTTCAGCATCACCCGAGATGGCATTGTAAAATGAAAATGGAATGTGATCTCCAAAAAGAGAGAGATTTTATTGGAGGTCTCTGCAACATGGTCTTGTAGGAACTAGAATCGCATCCATACCTCACACGAGCTCTGAGATATGCCCCATCAAACATTGCAGCCCTATGGGATTTAGTGACCCTTGGGGACATTCCAGTTTGGCATGCCCGAGAATGTTTGAGTGATGAAGTGGATAGGAGGAGGATAAGGATAGGGTTTACTTGGCCACCTAGAGCTAGCAGAGTAGACAATTCAATCCCATGACTAAAGGTGAGAGAGATTTGGTAGTTGGCAACTTTGTACTAGCCAACACTGCAAGTTTCAGCATCACTCGAGATGGCATTGTAAAATGAAAATAGAATGTGATATTCAACAAGTGAGAGAGGTTATTTTAGGTCTCTACAACATGGTCCTATCACAATTAGAATCACATCCATACCTCACACGAGCTTTGAGATATGCCTTGTCAAAGATCGCAGCCCTTTAGCATTTAGTGACCCTTGGGGACATTTCAGTTCGGCATGCCTGAGAATGTTCAAGCACTGAAGTGGATAGGACAAGGTTGAGAATAGGTTTTACCTAGCCACCTAGAGCTAATGGAGTAGACAGTTTGATGCCACGACCTTTTTTCCACTAAGTTGCAAATTTGAGCAACTTTTACAACTTTCAACAATGCAACTTTGCACAAAAAGTGTAATTTTTACATTTTTCACTTGATTCCAATTCTATGACTTAGAAAAGGTTCAACAATAGTAAGACCTCAAAAGAATATATGAATATAGATAGTTTTATGGTTATTTCCTAAAAGTTGCTAAATTGTTGCAAAAGTTGCTAATGCAACTTTACAATTTTTGCATTGACAACATTTGGGTGAATTATGCATTTTGGCTTGGAGGGTATGGAAACTAAAAGGATTTGATGTGAACATGCTAGATAGGGTATAAAAGACCTATTAAAGCCTAAAAACATCTTAGAGTTGACTGTTTGTAGGATTTTCCCATTAGGACCTAGAAGGGTCACTTGTCACATTGTTACAAATTTGCTCATTTTGGGTTGTTACTTGGATCCATCACCCTATCCTCTGCATCAGGATTGATCCTAGGTTAGGGGTGGATAGAAAAGACCTATAAAGGTATTAAATAATGTAATAAGGCTATCGAAGCCTCTAAAAGATGTAAAAGACACTAAAAGTGCAATATTTTGTAAAATTGCCAACATTGGCAATATAAGCCAAAATGGGCTTAATCAAGTCATGTAAAGGGTCCAAAGGGATATTTCATTTAGTTTTGAGAGTCTAAATGAGTTTAAAACCTCATTCCCACATGTGGGAGACAAGTTTGGGTAGTCAAAATTGATTGCTCCAAAGGTCGATTTAGTGTTTTCTCTAAGCAAGAGTTTCATTTTACATTGGAAGTCATCTAATATAACCAAAGTGAAGGTGTTTGAACCATTTTTGGATTCTAGAGACGTTGCAAAGCAAGATTTCTAGAAATCCCTAGGGTAAAGGGGCTAGAAATGAGGGTATGCAAACACCAACACCCCATTCTATGCTCCTTTCAAACACTTATTTGCTGATTTCATTGCCTAGCCGGGTATGCAAACTCGCTTAGGGCCTCTTTAAAAAAAAAAAAAAAACCTCTACAAAACAAGACCAAAATACATATTTATATTGTTTATATAGTCTATTACTTGATTCCAAAAGGCCATCATGGTTCCACCATTGGATAGACTAGCGAGCTGGCAACTTTAAAAAGATTTTTCAAACTAGTAAAGAAACTGATAAAAAAAACTCCTAATCTTTACCAAAGAATCTAAATTCTATACACTATCAAACCACATGAAAACAACAACCCTATCAATCCATTAAAGGTGTGGATGAAGGGTGAAATCAGAAAATTGTCATCAAAATGCTTAGTTTGCTCTTCATTCCAATGCCAAAATTCGTACAAAAGCATGTGCCAACCCTCAAACTGACTTGGATTGGTCTTAAATACCTCTTACCCACTTGAATCAATAGATCTCATAGGTTTCCAACTAATTCTTGAAGCCCTTATAAAGTTTTAGTACTTTTTGTTAATGTTGTCAAGCAACTTTGCAAACTTGCAAAGCTGCCAAGTGCAACATTTGCACTATTGTGAATTTAATGGCTCCATGACCTCAAACATGGTTAAATGAACCTATTTTCATGTAACCACAACTTTTAACATTTTTTGCATCTTTCCCATCCTCCTAGGGTCTTGGTCAATGTTTGACCATTCTAGGCTCTAACAAGCAATTTAAGCAATTTTGCCAACATAGAAGCAACTTGGGAACTCAAACACAACAAAAACCTATTTAAAAATACAACTCACACACTTGGGGCTTTATCACTTAGCCCTTATTCATGTGGTCTGGCCAAGACCACTACAAGCCAAAAATGATTTAGGAAACTTAGCATATTTCCTAGGTGCTCTTGCAACAACAAAGCTGAAAGCCAATGGGTAGAAGTCAATAGTGTATATGAGAAATATGTTAGCAAGTAATACTAATCTATTAAAAAACAAAAGCATTAACTAGCATAAAAATCATTACATATATGAGAGACAAAGTGAAAACCCTCAAATGAGAATATGAGCCATGGAATGGCTCTCCCAATGAGAATGGTCACTTGATTTAGAGATGAGTCTATTATGTGGATGTGGGATGTATGCTCAAGGTTCTCAAAATAGCTTCAATGGAGATGAAAATGGAAAATTGGTAGCTTTGTGAGCTCTCAATTTGGCATTATAAGGGTATGGTTAAGGCTTTTGCTTCTCAAAACTAGCATTATAACATTAGCTTCAAGATTGTGATGAAATGGCTAGGGAGGGGATTCAATTTATAGGCAAGAGGCTTGAGGGATTGAGGGCTAAGATGCAAGGATGGGAAAAAGCTCATGGAGGGCTCAGATTGCATGAGAGGAGAGCACATAGATTGTGCTTCCTTACAGCCAATCAGGGAGTGACACATGTCACAAGGTGAGAGAATGGAGGAAAGGGGAAGGATGAGTCAACAAAGGAGGCTCAAGGGATAAAATCTTTATAAAGACCCTCATAATGGCTTGTAAGAGCAATAAAAGGGCTTGGAAGAGTCATTTATGGCCTAGTGGGCTTCATAAAGTTTTATGGTTGGGATATTTTGAAGGAGATGAGAGGAATTTTGACTTGGGCTTGATTAGGAAGGTTTTAAGCTTGCTTAGGATTGTGCAATGGATTAGGATGGTTTAGAATTAGCTTAGGGATAGGCAAGTGGATGGAATTTAATGAGGGTGGGTGAAGGAGGAGATATTTGTTAACTTTGGCTTGGGGTAGTAAGTCTTAACCCATGTTTAGAGAATGTGACAAGGTTAGGAGGGGATTAGGATTAGGTTTAAAGACATCGTCTAGAAGAGTCTAGACTTTGGATGAGGATAAAGACTTTCTAGAATATTCTAGAACTTCCTAGGATGAGGATGAAGACTTTCTAGAAGAGTCTAGAATTTCTTAGGATGAGGATAAATTAGATTTTTAGGAAATAAATAAAGTTTTATTTATTTCAAGGGTTTGGGTTGAGGAGATATTTATTAAAACTTTTTTAATAAACAGGAGGATTAATATTTAATCTTAATTAAATATTTTGAGTTGGGATTAGGGGTAGGAAATGATGGGATTAGCCTTTAATCAAAATTAAAGAAGGATTAGAAGATTTTGGAAGAGATTAGTGGTCTTAAGGAAATTGGCCAAGTTTTGGGCAAAAAATAATTTTTTTATTTATTTTGGGTTTTTTGGTCAATTTATTAATTAAATAATTAATAAATAAGGAAATAATGTTTAAATAAGATTTAAACATTTTTGGGAGGGATTCCTTAATTAAATATTTTTAATTAAGATAAAGGGATTTAATGGCATAAAAATAAATAAATAAATTAAATAATTAATTAATTAATAAATGATGATGTCATCAGGAATTTTTCAGAAAATAAAAATACTTTATTTTCTAAAGGTTTTTAGGTGTCTACAAATAGTAGGAAGAAGAAATTCTCAACTACTAGCATAAGACTGAGGGTTTGGTAGTTAGCCTATCAAATGCCCATGGCTAGGTAGATTCCTATTTTGTTGAATCCATAGTGTTGGATCAAATAGTTGGTCCAAAGGAACTACAAATGATATTGCTATATGTTGTAATACTCTAATAGTAGTATTTGTAACTATAATTTACTTGTATGGGGTTTGGGAGAAATTGGAAGAAATTTACTTGCAAAATGGGATTACCTTGATTTTTCCTAAGATGCTTAGAGATAGTTTCCAATTGGCTATAAGTGCATAAGATATGGTCAATAGGAAGAAAGAGAGACAAGAAGGTGGTAGAGGAAATGCAAATAGAGGAAGGGGAAGAAATGTCAAACTCTTCATGAAAGCTATGACCTAAATGCATCACCATTGTGTTGAATCTTCTAATATACATCTCCATTAAAATATGTTTGTTGGTGTAAACCTGTGAGGAATAGTTGGTCCCAATTCAGTTGTTAGTCAATATTAGGAATGTGACCAATTAATGTGACAACCTCATCATATGTCACTTGAACAAACTTGTGCGTCAACTTTATTAGCCCTCTTCTTTGGTGACCTACAAATGAAGAATTAGCATAGTAAAAAATCTAAGATGAGATTAAAAAAATGGGTCCTATTAAAGAATTTAATAGCACTTCAAATAATGTATCTAGATTCTAAACAAATAAAAACTAAATCTCATCACTTACACATCATAACAATACGGTCCACCTTAGTAATGTAATATTCTTGGGGAAGAGGTTGTAACATAGTATTTGGATCCAATTGATCACTTTTTATCTCTCTCCCTCTTTACCTATTCAATCTAATGAGCCAACTGGATCTGCTCGACATTTTAACGTCTCAAGTATTGCCTCATGGTTTGACTCGCAAAATTTCCAAAGAATCTTATTATGTGGTTTTCCACCATATTTTATCAAGTGGACATTTGATGTGACAACAACGTTTGAATAATGAAGAATCTTCATCTTTGTTTGCCAATCCTCAAATAACCACAAGTTAGGATTCTTCATAGGATATCATCTAAGCCATGTGCCTATTACAACCACTATACTGACATGGTACTCTAAACCTTCACCATCTATAACCCAGTGATCCAATTTTTTTTTGGCTTCAGCACAATGACACAAATAATAATTTGTCCCTTCTTCATTATCTTTAGGTGAAATAACAACAAAAACATGGCTTGCAATGACAAATGTACAAAATGCGGTCATTAATTCAAAAAATACTTAGGTAAAAGCTATAAAGCTACATATTGAAATTACAAAGATATATATATATATATATATATATATATATATATATATATATATATATATTACCAGGTTGCACTAGATCTAACAAGCTATCAAAATCAATAGATGAATCCATCTCTACCATTTCCAGTGCTTGTGGGGGATGATAGGTGTCAATTGGATCCAACACTCGTATATCCCATTTGTCCACCCATTCAGTTGACTTATAGTCATGGCTTGTAGTGACAAATGTACAAAATGCGGTCATTAATTCAGAAAATACTTAGGTAAAAGCTATAAAGTTACATATTGAAATTACAAAGATATATATATATATATATATATATTACCAGGTTGCACTAGATCTAACAAGCTATCAAAATCAATAGATGAATCCATCTCTACCATTTCCAGTGCTTGTGGGGGATGATAGGTGTCAATTGGATCCAACACTCGTATATCCCATTTGTCCACCCATTCAGTTGACTTATAGTCATCCCAATTTTTCTCTGCACATGATGGACAATAGCATGCCATTTTTCATGTGTGGATACTCGATGAACCTGCATCAAAGCTTCTAAAAGAGTGTAACTCACTAGATCCTATTAGTGTTCAAAAATCTTGATATAGTGCAATGTTAGTATTATCTATCAACCAAAAAAATCTATGAACTGTAGACTTACCTTCCTTACCTAGACCCATTGTAGCGTTACACCATTGGACAATGGATTTTTCTTCTACCAATATTGCTCCATTTTTGTACTTTAGTTCTTCACGAGCCATGGCTCTTTTAATGCATGCGCCTACACCATCATGCTCTCCCTTACCATGACTAGCCTCTGTGAAATTCAACATATATTGAATTCTACACAACTTGTGCATCCTACTCAACCAATAGAACATCCGTGCATTCTTAAATTGAGATACACAATTGTCTGACCAAATAATGTGCTGATGATATGATATGCCCCTGTTAGCCAAGTCTCTATAAAATAGTTGAAAACAACCATGTAAAAATTTTGTAAAATGTGATCGATCATCACTGATGTAAAAATGGTACTCCCTCAAAATCTTCCTATCATCCTCTCTACTTGTAGGTGAATGCATGAATGTTATGCGAACAAATATGGAAACCTGTTGAGATGTATAATACTTTGCTTGCACCTCATTTTGTGGTTGTAGTGTGTAGTTCTCTACAAAATCTACAACTGAAACAATAGTATCCAATGGAAATGTATCCTTGCACAACTTGAATTGCAAATCCAACCATCGAGCTCTATGGGTATGCCTTGCATACTCGTAAATAATCTTTTCATGAAAATTCTTTATGAACTCATACACTAGAATCTTTTCAATGACTAGATCACATCTTTTACCATGTTTACCATCTTTTAGAGCATATGTCATTGTCTTGAATTTTTTTTAATCTACTATTTCATTTCCAATTGCATGCATACTATCCATATGTTGACAAGTTGATAAAAGTTGCAAAGAACTACAAAATAATCATGTACTGTCCAAGCATGATGTCTTGTAAAATTTTTGGTCATCCCCTATTTCACATAAAATTTTGGATATGAATGCCCTTGAAGATATTGGTGCCTCGTTTATGTCACAATCCTGCAAAAAAAATTGAGAATGCAAAACTACGCATTTATGCCTAAAACCATCAAAATGGTTAGAAAATTCAATATGTATCCTACAACAACAAGTTGTACATGTGTGATTTATCTTCACATAAAAAGGTTTGCCCATCTCAAAAAATCTTTGACTTATTCAAATTTGAGGATACATACCAATAAATTTTGCAAAAAATTGTGTCTGAGTTGAGTCCAAAAAATGTTTCGCATGTGGCTCGCAATTTCGGTTACCAATCCTCCTTCTTACAACATCTCTTTGATTAGGAGAAACATATGTATTATTTTTCCAAAAATCTTTGATCAATGATTTCAAGGCTTTTCTAATTTCTTTATACTTTCACGATAGTCTACTGCTAAATCTCCATAACTAATTTTTTGTTGGAACTTCTAATCTCTCACACCTTAGCATGGCTCTCCTTAGGGTACCTCTACCAATTTTTAATATTTTGCTTGTCTTTCTCATGAGTTAAGCTTTATTCATTTGGCTACTTACTATTGTCGATGTGAGTACTGCTAAATCTCCATAACTCATTTTTTGTTGGAACTTCTAATCTCTCATGCCTTAGCATGGCTCTCCTTAGGGTACCTCTACCAATTTTTAATGTTTTTCTTGTCTTTCTCATGAGTTGAGCGTTCTTCATTTGGCTACTTACTATTGTCGATGTGAGTACTCATATTGTGATATTACTATCTTTAATGTGTGATTTAGAACCCACTTTGTCATAAGCACTCATTAGATTCTTTACAATATTTTTTTCATTTGAATCGTCCATCGTTCTTAGCCCAAGAATCTTCATGATAGGCCTAAATTTCAAAATTTTCATCATTTCAACAAATAATTGGCATTGACTTGTAATATTTAATTCTTCAAAAATTAATCTCTACATACTACTAACTTTTCTTTGACAAGTACACTTGCTAATCTTGTCAGGCATTGATTTCAAAATGTTAGTATCAATATCAATCAAATATTTTTGTCTTCTAAAATGAATTCTAGAAGGTGTTCTAATCTCTTCAATTCTCTCAACATTTTGAACATTAATATAAGGTTGAGTGTATTGCGTACCTTGAACCGAAGATCATGTGCCTTAGCAATAAGATGTAAAAGATGGAATATCACCTACTTGATGTGTTGATGTTGTGCTTTCAACATGACATGATGGAGTGTGTATATCGTTGGATCTACAAATTAGTGTCTCTTCTACATGAGAGGATGATATGCCTTCAACATTGGAAGATGGTACTCCAACATTAGAATATGGTGTAGCAGACAATATGACTCCAACATTGGAAGATGGTGTAGCTTCACAATTTAATTGTCTTCTTGAGCATAACAATCTCATTCGTTCTCTTTGTCTTTCTAATTCTTCCTCTTTGTTTCTTTGTACTAGTGGTTCTTGATCCTCTTCGAAAATCAATTCTTCATTATTGCTTTGTAATTTTCTTTGTTCATGTAGTAATTTAATTTTATCTCTTTTAATTGCCAAATCTCTCTCCCTATCTTCATTTGTTTTAATCTTTGGTTTCTTCCTTGGCATGATGATGATTTCTACATGTCAAATTATTCAAACATCTGAATTATTTAAAATGTGTAAATTATATATTATTCAATTACATATAAAAATTATAATTATTTGAATGAATACACAATATATATCAAACGACTTGTCAAATTTCTAACCATTCCAAAATAATATTTCATTCAAACATACAATTTTCAATGAATTCACTATATATTAAATAACATGTCAAATTATAATTAAATTTGTATCTATATATTGACAAACAATATTTAAAATGGATTGCACTAACCTTTTCTATACAAGGAATATTCAAAAACTCTTCAAATCACGTATCCAATGATTGAATTTGGTGTTTGCTAACTTCCAAAAGTGTTGAAATAGTGTTTGCTATGATGAAACCCATGATTTTTGTCAGAATAACAGAGTGCATAATAGACCAAAAGCAAGAAATGGATGAAATGGGCCCCAAGGTTGGTTTTTTACCATTTTAAGGTGATTTGAGATAGTGCTACACACTATAGCATGTACGCACTATAAAGCGTGTACACACTATAGTGCATATGCACTATGTGAAATCACATCACTCCCCATCCTCCCTACTCTCTATCCTTCCTACTCTCTCTACCATTCCCTCCCTCTCTCTCTTCCTAATCTCTCTCCCCTCTCCCATCCTTTACTCTCTCTCAATCTTCCTCTCCCACCACCTACTCTCTCTACCTCTCTCACCCTGTCTCCTCTCCCATCCCTAACTCTTTAGATCTCTCACACACACTCTTATCCCCCCTATCTCTCTCCCTCTCCCTCTCCTACCACCTTCTTTCTCTCCCCCATCTCCTACTCTCTCTCTCCTCTCCCATCCCCTACTTTGTCTCTCTTACACACATTCCCATTCCCCCTATCTGTCTCCCTCTCCCTCTCCCTCTCCTACTACCTACTATCTCTCTCTCTCAATTTCTCCCTCTCCCTCTCTACTCTCTCTCTCCCATCTTGTATGAGCTCTCTCTACAACTACCTACTCACTCTCACACTCTCTCCCATTCCCTACTCTATCTCTCTTACACACACACTCCCATTCCCCCTCCCTCTCTCCCTCTCCCATCGCCTACTTTCTCTCCCACATACCCTACTCTCTCTCTCACACACACACACTCCCATCCCCCCTCTCTCTCTCCCTCTCCCACTGCCTACTTTCTCTCCCCCATCGCCTACTCTATCTCTCCTCTCCCATCCCCTACTCTCTCACACTCACACTCTCTTCCATCCCCTACTTTGTCTCTCTCACACACACACTCCCATCCCCCTCCTCTCCCATTCCCTACTCTCTCACACTCACACTCTCTTCCATCCCCTACTCTATCTCTCTCTCTCACACACACTCCCATCCCCCCTCTCTCTCTCCCTCTCCCACCGCCTACTTTCTCTCCCCCATCCCCTACTCTGTCTCTCCTCTCCCATCCCCTACTCTCTCACACTCACACTCTCTTCCATCCCCTACTTTGTCTCTCTCACACACACACTCCCATCCCCCTCCTCTCCCATCCCCTACTCTCTCACACTCACACTCTCTTCCATACCCTACTCTGTCTGTCTCACACACACACTCCCATCCCCCTCCTCTCCCATCCCCTACTCTCTCACACTCACACTCTCTTCCATCCCCTACTTTGTCTCTCTCTCTCTCACACACTCCCATACCCCCTCTCTCTCTTCCTCTGCCACCACCTACTTTCTCTCCCCCATCCCCTGCTCTCTCTCTCCTCTCCTATCCCCTACTCTCTCACACTCACACTCTCTCCCATCCCCTACTCTGTCTCTCACACACACACACACACTCCCATCCCCCCTCTCTTTCCCTCTCCCACTACCTACTTTCTCTTCCCCATTGTCATACTCTCTCTCTCTGCCACCCCCTACTCTCACAGTCTCACACTCTCTCCCATCCCCTACTCTCTCTCTTTCATAGATTCACACACTCTTATCCCCCCACTCTCTCCCTCTCCCTCTCCCACTCCCTCTCCTACCGCCTACTATCTCTCTCTCTCTCTCAAGTTCTCTTTCTTCCTCTCTACTCTCTCTCTCCCATCCCTTACTCTCACTCTCTCTCCCATCCCCTACTATGTCTCTCTTACACACACACTCGCATCCCCCCTCTCCCTTTCCCTCTTCCACCACCTACTTTCTCTCCCCCATTTCCGTACTCTCTCTCTGCCACCCCCTACTCTCACACTCTCACACTCTCTCCCATCCCCTACTCTCTCTCTTTCATAGATACACACACTCTTATCCTCCCACTCTTCTTCTCTTCCATCCCCTACTCTCTACATCTTTCACACACACTCCCATTCCCCCCCTCTCTCTCGCCCTCTCCCTCTCCCACTCCCTCTCCCACCACCTACTTTCTCTCCCCCATCCCCTACTCTCTCTCTCCTCTCCCATCCTCTACTCTCTCACACTCTTACACTCTCTCCCATCCCCTACTCTATCTCTCTTACACACACACACACTCCCATCCGCCCTCTCTCTTTCCCTCTCCCACAACCTACTTTCTCTCCTCCATCATTGTACTCTCTCTCTACCACCCCCTACTCTCACACTCTCACACTCTCTCCCATCCCCTACTCTCTCTCTTTCATAGATACACACACTCTTATCCTCCCACTCTTCTTCTCTCCCATCCCCTACTCTCTACATTTGTCACACACACTACCATCCCCCTATCTCTCTCCCTCTCCCTCTCCCTCTCCCACTCCCTCTCCTACTGCCTACTATCTCTCTCTCTCAAGTTCTCTTTCTTCCTCTATTCTCTCTCTCTCTCTCTCTCCCCCATCCCTTACTATCACTCTCTCTCCCATCCCCTACTCTCTCTCATGCTCTCCCATCCCCTAATCTCTCTCTCTCTCTCTCTCTCTCTCTCTCTCTCTCTCCCATCCTGTATGAGCTCTCTTTGCCACCAGCTACTCTCTCTCACACTCTCACACTCTCTTCCATCCCCTACTCTGTCTCTCTTACATGCACACTCCCATCCTCCCTCTCTCTCTCCTCTCTCATTCCCTACTCTCTAGATTTGTCACACACTCCCATCCCCCTCTCTCTCCCTCTCCCACTCTCTCTTGCATCGCCTACTATCTCTCTCTCTCTCAAGTACTCCCTCTCCCTCTCTACTTTCTCTCCCATCCCCTACTCTCTCTCTCTCTCTCTCTCTCTCTCTCTCTCTCTCTCTCTCTCTCGCTCCCATCCCGTATGAGTTCTCTTTGCCACCTCCTACTTTCTCTCAAGCTCTCACACTCTCTCCCATCTCTTACTCTATCTCTCTTATAAATAAATACACATTTCCATTCCCCCTCCCTCTCTCTCTCATAGTCCCTGTCCCACTACCTACTCTCTCCCTTCCCTTACTCTATCTCTCTTACAACCTTCCATTCCACCTATCTCTCTCTCTCTCCCTCCCACTCCCTCTCCCACCACCTACTATCTCTCGCTCTCTCTCTCCCATCCCTCTACGATTGCCTACTCTCTCTCTCTCTCTCTCTCTCTCTCTCTCATTCTCTACTCTCTCTCTTTCACACACACACAGACACACCCATCCCCCCTCTCTCCTCTTCCATCCCCTATTTTTTCTCTCAACTCCCTCTCCCACTCCCTCTCCCACTGTCTACTCTCTCTCTCTCTCTCTACTCTCTCTTACATTTTCACACTCTCTCCTATCGCCTACTCTATCTCTCTCTTTCTCTCTTACACACATTTCTATCCCTCCTTTCTCTCCCTCTTCCACTCCCTCTCCCATCGCCTACTCTCTCTTCCATTCCCTACTCTCTCTTGAGCTACTTTGTCTTCCCCCTCTCCCATTCCCTAATCTCTCTTTCACACACATGCACTCCTATCCTCCTCTCTCTCACTCTTCCTCTCCCACTCCATCTCCCATCACCTACTCTCTCTCTCCCTCATCCACTACTCTTAATCTCTCTCTCCCAACCTGTACTCTCTCTCACACACACTCTCTCTCATAGCTTGTACTCTCTCTACCATCCCTACTCTCTCTCCCATCCTATACTCTCTTTTCCATCCCTACTCTTTCTCACTTTCTCTCTCCCATCTCCCATCCCCTACTTTCTCTCTATCTCTCTCTCACACACACATGGCCATTCCCTTATCCCTCCCTCCACCTAGTTCTCTTATGCAATTTAGGTCTTAATAGTGTGTGCGCACTATAGCATACACGCACTACTGAGAAATCATTTTTAGATAGCATGTGCGTGCTATAGGGCGCACACGCTATTGAAAGCTTATTTAAACCCAAGCCTAAGGCTTGGTTTTTCCTTGGAGATCCAACCCAAAGGTTTGGAGTTTATGAATAGGTCTGAGACGTGTTTTCCAGAAAACATACCAAAAATGATTATTTTTTCTTGTGTGCTCCCATTCAAGATTCCTCGTGGTTGGGTATTGATAAGATCAGGTTACATAGCATTATAGGTCTTTGTGTTAGCTATCTAACCATATAATTTATTTTTAATTTGAACTATTTCAAACCTTTCATCTATAATTTCTTTTGAATGTATGTTCATTTTTTGTCAAAAACCACCATGTACTAATTGGGCTATAGATTTTAGCTTGTTCATCAAATTTTGTAACAACTTAGTTTTTTAGAAACTAGACTCCATTCTACACACTTTGAAAAAAAAAAGTTTTGATTTTAGATTAGTTTTCAATTATTTATAGGGGGAGCACACAAATATTTAACATTTTTTGAATGTGTCTAGTTAAAAAATTCTTTTAAAAAAAAATACACATTATAAAATTACCCAAAAAATCTGGGATAAACTACATAGTGTTAAGTAACTTTTGACTAGAGCGATTAAAGAATTTCAAAAAAAATGTTAAAATTTTAGGGGGGGCCACACTTTTTACTGTGTTATGTTTTTTTGGAATAAACAGTACCAATTTTTGTGGCCCTCCTTTTTGAGGACCTAAAACTAAACCATTTTGAAAAAAAATTAGTAGTTTAGAAACTAGATTCAAAGGACTACGACTTGTGTTTTTTTCATATCTTAAAATTTTGAGTGTAACTATCTTCAAATTCTTGTTGAAGTTCAAAATTTGTAGATTTCAAGAAAAAGGTGTCCACTTATACTCCCTTTTTGGCACCACAACTTTGTGCACTTACCCCTCTAGCTCTCTACTATTATTTGTAAATCAACCATATCTTCAACTTACTTGATCTACACTTAACCTCATCATTAACCCTATATCACCTAAATGTCAAACCTTTATCCATATGACCATGATCTCTATTTCTATTCTTCACAAAAAATATACTATGTTGTCATCAATGAAAACATAGTCATGAATGCAACATATCAATCATGCTAGGTGAAACTCTTCATACTTTGGAAATGCATACAATACTCCCTGAATGAATACCATCATCATTCATACTAAAAACTTCCCCTATCTAGAATTCACTAATTCAAAGATGCATACTTCATTAATTGATGGATGAACATAAACATCTTTGTGGAGTTGATGCAAGAGTTCAATATTTATGAATTTCCTGAAGTTGTCAAGATGAATATGATGAAACTAATGTAAACTATACATGCAATGTACAAGGAAAACTAAAATATTTCATAAATTTCACATTGGAGTGTATAGTTACCCTTGGAACTGCTGACAAAGGAGGAGAATATTAATAAGAAAGATTATGCCCAAAGTAGGAGAGAACTGGTAAGGATAGAACTAGTAGAGATTCAATAATATGAATAGAAGAAGATCATAAGTGGGTGAAATGTTGAATATGTTTTCTACTACTAAAGATATGTAATATGAGTACACTTGATAATGTAGGTACCCTATCTCAAAATACAAATGGATTGTGAAGATTAGTATATTGAATATTTATTTGGTTGAGGATACTTATCAATATTCTTTGAGAGCTAAAGAGAAGATGAAGAGAAGACATCAAGGTAATTCTAAAGGAAAAGAAAAGAAGGAATATTTTGAGAAGAATAAATAGAAGACAAAGACCTACCAATGATACTACTAGATTTTGTTACAACTCTACTGAAGAAGGAAAATTATTTAGAAGTGGTGAACAAAGGAGAAAGAAAGGTAAGAACAACAAACCCACTTTTCATAATTTTGGAAAGCTAGGCCATACAACTAATGTTTGTAGGAGTAAGAGTGTCAATCAAAGTTCTAAGTAAAAATATAGAGGAGTTTTCTACAAATTCAAATATCAAGGATATCATGCACACGATTGTTAGAAGTATGGAGACAAAGCATACAAGTGCAAATCCAAGCCTAAATGGTCATCAAAAAAACAAGCCAAGGTAAATCACAATGGAAACTATTAAAATTGGGATTATAATACAAGATATAGTTGTCACTATTGTCAAGAGTATGGAAATGTTACTAAGAATTTCTTTAGAATATATTTCAAAAGTGATTACAGTAGATGGTTGAGTAAAACTACATGCTTTAGTTGTTTGAAGCTTGGTCATGTAAGAAAAACTTGTCCAACAAAGTCACATGCATAGAAAAATGAATTTAATAAAGGGAAAGAGAAGGTTGTTGTTGGAAAAGTCAAAGTAAAAATGAAAGAAGATTGTAGTACATCAAGTGTAGATGAGGTCACTTCATCCAATGGATCAGGTGATCACATCACCCACAACTAGGCAATCAAAAGGTATGTGTGGGATTGATATCTCAAAGTTATTTCATACACTAGTTCTAGGAATATGAGATGTAAAAAGATCATAATTTCATGAATTAAGATGCAATGTAATAGTTTGAACTTGAAATAAATCCATAGTTTTGTTGGTTTCTATGTTGTTTTTGAGAATGGAGAATTTCACTATGGTTGCCAAGTGTGAAAGGAATTTTAGTTGATGCCAAGCTATTATGTATGATAGTATTGGAGGAGATTTCTATGTCAAAAAATCATAGTGTAGATCATTTGTAAGTTGAGTGAGTTGAAAATGCAATGTAAACTGAGCTTATAGCTATATAAGCACTAAGCATTTATTGCCAAATATCAATGGTTATATAGTCATTTTTTGACTCATTTGCATTCATTAGAGATTGAAGAGAGCATGAAGAGCACATGGTGAACCAAGGAGGAAGATTCAAGTGGTTGTGAATTGAATTCATCTACTACTAGCCATCACTCATCATATTAATAAGGTATTTATCGAGTACTGAGTTACACTATTTGAATTTTTGCAAATCCTAGTTATTTGAAATGGTTTCTAGCTCCTCTACAATTGCTAGGGAGGAAAATAAAGAGGTTTTCAATTTCCAATTAATAAGTAACGAGGTTAGACAACCACCCTTCTAAGCTATTCCTAAGATAACATAGAAAGGAGATTGATTTGGTGCTTTATCGATGATACCACCAAAAAGTCTTGATGATAAAGGATGTAAAATATTGTTACACTTGTAAGGTGGGAAGTATTGGAGACATGAAAATTGGAGTGTTATAAAATAAACTTTGTGTAGATGGAGTATTAAGGGAAGAGAATAAAATCATATAAAGAAAAGGGTTAATACATTCCCTAGATTTCCCTAATGTATTCAAAATAGAATGGATTAAGATTGTACTTAGCATAATGCATGAAGACTTCACATGGTTGGAAAATGGACACATTAAGATCACAAAGAGGATCATACACTGAGTGTCATGGTATCCTACCCTTGATAGACCTAAGAGCATGAGAAGTGATTGAAAGGAAGTGATAGAGAAGAACACAGGTGCAATATGGAATAAGAGAGGTGTGTCAATAGACTTAATTTCTCACCCCCTACTTGCATTTTTAGTGAGACTAATAGCTCACAAGTTTTTTCAATCTATCAGATTGAATAGCATATCTTATATGATAGTGGATTTAGGATATAAGATTATTAAGAGAGACCATACCTATGACCTTTCTGAGTTGCAACTTCAACAACTATCTAAAAACTTGGAGGCCATTAGGAAGACAAAAAGTGAATCATACAAATTTGGTTCTCTACTTGTTTGCATAGTATTTTATGTGTAAAATAATTCTCCTACATTTGGAAAGGTAGAATAGAAGAAAAATAGGCCATTAATAGTATAGGTTGCAGAGTTAATTGAGCAACTTGGAGTGAATCTTGATTCAGTTATCACTAGCTACTTTGAGGAATTCAAGAAGTCTATGAAGGAGAGAATAAGGATCCCAATGTCATTAGTAGAACAATACTACAATGATGTTTTCTTTCTAGTTGATATTGATAATAGATAAGTGCAAGAAGCTATTCCCAAGGTAAGATGGATTGATCCTTTGCCTTATGAAATTAATGTGGATGAGGCATCAACAGCCATCACAACTCTATTGGTAGAGGATATAGACAAGAGTGTTACATCATTTGGTCATTATGATGAAGCCAAGTCCAGAATTACAATTGACTTGAATATAAATTCTATGGTAAGGAAGAAGAATAAATTTGTGAAGAAGATGAAAGAGATATCTGGCGAAGGGGGAGAAGAAGAAGGAGGAGAAGAAGAAGAAGATGAATATGAGGAAAAACAAGGTCAAGCCCTAATGGCACTCACACAAGGTCAAGGAGAAGACCGAGGAGAAGAAAATGTTGAAGGTGCCGAGGGAGAAGAAGCCAAGGAAGCATCCAAACATATGGAGAAGAAAAGGAAGGAAATGAAGCCTATAGTAGATAAGACAAAGAAACTTGTGAAGCCTACACAACAGAAGCCAACAATACCTATTACCAAGGCTAGCGCAAGGGAAACTACTAAAAAAGTAAAGGAAGATGAGAAACCAAATTGAAAAATAACTATTGCTATTGTAAAGCAAAGTGATCCTAAGAGAAAGAAGAGGAGAAATTATGTAGCTATAACTGATTTAGATGAGGAGAAGATAGAATTAGGTGAAATGAGTTAATTCAAGGTGGTAAGCCATAGTCCTTCGCCTGACATAGGCAATTTGTGTAATAATATTAAGCATAATTTAGATTTATCTAGATTCACACATGTTGAATTTGATAAGTTAAGAAAGTTATATATGAATAAGGTAGAGGAAGGAATATATGAGATGATGGCCACATTCAAGACCACACCTATTGAGATTTCCAACTCATTACCCAAAAGTCTATATGAGAGAGTCAAGAAAAAGTGGCAATTTAGTTTGCAAACTAAAAGATAGATCAGGGACACCACATTTTCCCAAGTCATGTATGAGTTTCCATAGGAGATGATAGTTGAGTCTATGGAAAAGCATAAAAATAAATTTTCTCCCAAATGCAGAGAATTCAATATTTTGAAGAAGAATACAAAGGATGTGGTAACTAAAATAAAAGATATATGGAGATCTATTTACAAGTTACCCATTCTTGATATAACAGAAAAAGGTTAGCAAGACACGTAAGAGTCTAAGAAAGATGAGCAAAAAGCAGCAGAGATTACAAAAGATGAGATATTCAAAGATGATAGGGTGGGAGCAATAGAAGAAGAGTCCACAACTAAGGACGAATAACAAGATGATCAAATGTACAAGATGTACAAGTTTTGAGTAACAATCCACCAAACATAGACCAAACGAGTCAGCATGATTGAATAAAAATCAAGGATGTTCCTAACAATTATGCTCTAAACATTAATCCTTTTACTAAGGATGACTTAAATAAAATTTTGAAGAATTCCACCATAGAAGCTAAAATTTTTACAAATCTAGTGTTGATGAGAATAGAAGAAATTGAAAAGGTTGAAATAGCATTAGTAGGGGAGAACAAAATTGACATATCTAGTGTGCCCCTAAATGTATATGTTAGAAAAGACCAAAGTGCAGGCACTAAACAACAAGTTGTTATTACAAAACTAGTTGCATTGCCTCTAGTGCCATTTATTTCACATAAGCAAGCCTTACTCATAGTTGACAAGGATAGAACTAAAGTTAAAGTAGGTTAGGAAGCAAGTCCTGCACCTACATGAAAAAAACAAGGTGAAGAGTAGAAAGAGGAAAGCTAGGTTGACAAGCCTAAAGAGTTGAAGGTGACTAGTGCCATAGAGGAACATGTTGCCCTACAAACTCTAGTTAATTTACCAATTTTTGTTACTCCTACTAGTAGTCAAATTCTTCATAGGTTGAGCACTCATTCCACTCCATTATAAATATCAAGGCCAAGTGCACAAACATCTAGAAGATCATATGCCATTTCTTATGGAGATATAAGTTTTGACGAGGTGATTGAACCACCCAAGTTTGATCTTAACACAATAACCATTAAGAAAATGAACATTCTACAGAAATCTCTAGCAAGGAAGAAACACCTAGAGTTACTAAGAAGGGAGAAAAAGCAGAAGCAACTTCTCCATGATATAAAAGACATATTACTTGATGATTTTAGTCTCCTAGCCCCTAATGAAGAAAAGCCTATTCTCGAGAAACTAGTAAATACTATTGATAAAATAAATGATGAAGACCTAGAATCAAACACTAAATTATTAGAATGGTATGAGAAGAAGTTTCATATAAAATTTCTTGAAAATATTTCTAGTGTTATTGCACTAAGATAGGTTGAGCTAGCAACCAAGATAAATGATGTCAAGAAAGTGTTGGAAAATATATTTTCTCTTTACACAAAAGTTTGTGATGTGAATTTATTCATAGAAGAAGTTTAGAGGGCTATTGACCTACTACAAGAAGATCTACAAACAATAGGTAATACTCTTAAGTTTTCTCATGGTCAAAGTCAAGCTCATTTTCAAAGATTGTTGTCTACTTAGGGTTAGTTAGCCATGTTACAAACACAAGATGCAAACATAAGGGCTACCTTGATTAGTATCAAATCCATGTTGACCCCACACATGGAGGTTTTGTATAAGGAACTATCATATGCTAAACCATTGATGAAGAAATATTCTCATCTTTCTACTCATGATGGATTAGTAGACCTTTTCATCTAGCTAGATATTTAGTACGAATCTCTAAAGGTGGCATGCAATAATTGGGATGCAAAATTAAAGATCATCATGGAATTCCATAAAACATTTTTGGAAAAACACACTATTAGTGTACCACCCATGGCATAAGTGTCAAAAAAGGGGGATAATAGCTATGAAGGGGCTAGTAAAGAAAATACACATGAAAAACATAGTTTGAGATAGAAATAGGGGATAGCAGTAGTACAACACATTTACTTAGCAAGAGTTATACAAAATTAAGCAACAAAAAGGAACATTCAAATCAGGGGGATTTATAAATTTTTTGAGAGGTATGACTATTAAGTCATCAGTTGTGAAATTTTTTGAAAGTTTGTATGTGAGTTGAGTAATGTATACATACTGTCTAAGTTATGCTCATAGTTAAGGTATATATGCATGATTAAGTGTTTTTTCCACTCATTTCAAAGGGGGAGATTATTTATCTCATTTTGGTTTTGACATATGAGTGACAATACTGTCATGTCCCCTATTCAAATAATTAAAAAAAAAAAACTTTGTTAAGGCAAGCAGGCTCCAAAAAGGTGAAATTTCAGAAAAAAGGGTTAATCTTTAGAAACCAATGGACTAATAAATAAAAATTATTATTAAATTATATTTTATTAACCCCTCTTGGACGTGAGTTAGGGTTATGCCCTCTTTAAAAGGGGTTTGGAGGCATTTTGGGCTCATTCTACATCTTGATTCTTGATAATTTTCTTGTTGTTCTTCAGAGGCTGCCAAACCTGTGGAGAAGGAGACCCAAGAACGGGAGTTTGTAGGTTTCCAGGAAGGCTAAGGATGGGAGTTTGAAGCCATTCCATGTGCATGCTCATACAGAGTTTGCCCTTGTGCTGAATAGTGCCGATTTGGGTGTTTTCGGGGTTGTTTTTGGTTTGAATTTGGGTTTTCAGTTGAGTGTTTCATATCAGTTTGGTTTTCTGTTGTATTTCAAAATTTATGATGTTAAAATAGAGCTGAATATATCTATTGGGTCATGATTAAACTTCTGAGATAATTTATGAGTGTTTTGTGGTGTTTTCGGGCATTTTTGTGTTAATTTCGGGAGCCCGATTGAGCATAGTTTTGCCCTACATTTGTGATCTCTTGTGTAAGGGCTATACAAATCTGGAAATGTCATTTTTTAGGCTGTTATGCTGCTTAAATCTCTGTAAAAATGTCCATTTTCAGATTTATTAATAATTTGTGAAGTTGTGAAGTTTTTGGCACTAATTTGGACATACCCGATTTGGGTTTTATTGGAAAATTGGCAGATCTTTGTAATATTGGTTGTTTGATTTTAAAGTTCTGATTTGAGGCTGGAAATATCATAAAAAAATCAGTAAAGGGACATTTCAGTGGTATCAGAGCCGTGATCTTGCCAGCCTGAGGGTTTGTAGAAGTTGCATGTCAGTTTTAACAACTACCCAGATCTTGCATGTCAAGGTTTGATAACTACCCAGATCTTGCATGTCATATTTTATGATTGCATGTAACTAAGTGAAAGAGAAAAAAGATATTTGCAGTGAGAAAAGAATAAAGAAATTTTGATTAAACCCCCAGTTGAAAGCAAAAGTACAAAATCCAAGGAAGAAAAAAGTATGGCTGATCCAGATGAGATGGCAAAGAAATTCTTCCAAGACATCCAAAATACTCAGAAGCAAACAGTGGATGGTTTGGCGGAAACTAGAGAGGCTTTGCGAATATTGACAGAAAAATTACAAGGAATTGCATCTATTAATGAGAAAGGGAGCACTTCAGAGGAGCCGAGAAATGGGAGATCCACACCATCTAAATCAACCAAATCCATTTTCTTGCCTGCAGATGAGCCACCAGTACCAAATCCAACCATTAATCTAGTGGAAGAGGTTACAGGTAATTTGATTACATTAAGAGCTACTTACAATGGCTTAGATGATGACTTTCGTAGTTCAGTTCCTTTTAGAGAATATGTGGATATGATGAACGCTTTGATGCCCAAGAAAGAGAATAGGAGGGAGCATGACACAAGTGGAAGAGAGCTCAAAAATAAAATAAGCAAGTTTACAGCGCCTACTTTTGATGGAACAAATAAAATTTCAGCTAGAGCATGGCTATAAAAATTACAAACTTTCTTCACACTTAACCCCATGAAAGAGAGTGATGCTATTCAATTTGCAAGTCTACACTTGGAAGATGCAGCCTATGATTGGTGGTATCATGGAATGACTACTCAAGGTCACGATCAGGTAACTACATTTGAAGATTTTAGTCAAAGGGTGATAGATAGATTTGACCTCAAGGATGATGAAGAGTACTTTAAAGAATTGTCAAAGTTGAAGCAAACCAAATCAGTTAATGAGTATATAGAAGAATTTCAAAAAGTGGCTGTTATGGTACCTGATATGAGTGAAAAGAGGATCATTTATCTTTTCCTTGATGGTTTAGAAGATTCTGTTAAGGGTTTGGTTAAGGCTTTCTCACCCTCAACCTTACAGGAAGCTATCAAAAGAAGCTTGCAACTTGAAACTTGCGTGCCTATGAAATCAATCACTAATCAAAAACCTCCAAATCTTTGGCAACATAAGGGAAATTTTTAGAAAAAGACTTTCCCAACACTACCACCAAAAGATGTGACAAATGTGGCAAAAAAGAAGGTAGATGAAGAGACTAGGAGTGAATTATGAAGGAAAAAGCTTTGTTTTACTTGTAGAGAACCATGGGTTCCAGGACACAGATGTTTGGGGAAAGGTCAAGTGCACTATATTGAAGTTGCTTCAGAATCTGATTCAGATGAGCATGAGGAATTTCATGATACTAAGGAGGAGGTAGAAGAAGAGAAAGTAAAAGAAATCAGCAAGGATGGCACTTTAGCAGCATTATCAGGAGTCCCAAGATACCATCCCTTCCGAATTCGAGGGGTACTAGCAGGGCAAAGGTTGACGGTTCTTCTTGATAGTGGGGCAACTCACAATTTTATTGATGAGGGATTTGTCATGAAAAGAGGGCTTAAAGCAGAAGATTTTGAGGGATTCAATGTTACTGTAGCTGATGGATTCACTATGCCTTGCACATGGGTGGTGAAACAACTCAAGATGACCTTAGGAGATTATGAGTTATGTGATGACTTCTATGTGGTTGGTATTGGGGAGACAGATCTTGTATTGGGTGTTCAATGGTTGTACTCTATCGGAGGCTATTACATGAACCATCAAACTATGGAGTTTAAATTTCATTCCAATGGGAAAGAAGTCATATTGAGAGGGTTATCGAATGGAGCACCTAAGGCGGTCTCTGCAAAGAGGATGGAGAGGACTTTTCGAAGAGGACAAGTAACATGGGCAGCAGGAGTCATAATCCAACCAACAAGCTCTCCCAAGAATCAAGGTAATTTCCATTTTGAAATTCAAAATATTCTTGATAAGCATAGTATAGTTTTCAATGACTTGCCTCCAGGATTACCACCAGATAGAGGTTTTGAGCATGTTATAAAGTTAGAACAGGGTGCCAAACCAGTTATAACAACCCCATACCGCCATCCAAGAGGTTATAAGGAAGAAATTGAAAAAACTATTAAAGAACTCCTGGACATGGGATTCATAAGGCCTAGCTCTAGTCCATTTGCATCATCTGTGGTACTTGTCAAGAAAAAGGATGGTACAATGAGAATGTGTATAGACTACAGGGCTCTAAACAAGAAGACCATAAAAAATAGGTATCCCATACCACGCATAGATGAACTCATTGATGAGTTACATGGTGCTGTATACTTCTCAAAAATTGACTTAAGATCAGGCTACCATCAAATCCGAATGAGGAGTGAAGATGTGGAAAAGACTGCTTTCAGATGTCACTATGGGCACTTTGAATTTCTTGTTATGCCATTTGGACTCACTAATGCACCAGCAACATTCCAATCTTGTATGAATAAGGTATTCAGTCAGCATCTTCGAAAATTTGTTTTGGTATTTTTTGATGATATCTTGATATACAGTAAAACATGGGAAGAGCATCTAAAGCACATAGACACTGTTTTGGGAATCTTGGAGCAGCAATCCTTCTATGCTAAGCTATCTAAATGTGAGTTTGGTTTGACAGAGATCCTATATTTGGGACATATTATAAGCTCTAAAGGAGTACAGGTTGATCAACAAAAAATCCAGGCAATTTTGGATTGGCCTCCACCCACTAATCTTACACAGTTGAGAGGTTTCTTCGGGTTGTGTAGCTACTATAGGAGATTTGCCAAGGGATTTTCTTAGCTTGCTGCCCCCTTGACTGATTTGACAAAGAAAGGAGCTTTTGTTTGGACAGAAGAGGCACACAAAACATTTGATAAGCTTAAGGAGGTAATGAGTTCATGCCCTGTGCTTGCAATTCCAGATTTCTCTTTACCTTTTGTTGTTGAATGTGATGCTTCAGGAGAAGGTATAGGGGCTGTCCTAACTCAAAGGGGACATCCAATAGCATTTGAGAGTCGAAAATTAAATCAATCAGAGAAAGGGTACTCCATCTATGATAAGGAAATGTTGGCAATCATGCATGCACTTCATAAGTTTAGACAATATTTGGTATGTGGGAGATTCATTGTAAAGACAGACCATAATAGCCTCAGGTTCTTCTTGAACCAAATGGATTTGAATGATCATCAACAAAAATGGGTAAGCAAATTGCAAGCTTATGATTTTGATATTGAATACATGAAAGGAAAGAATAATGTGGTTGCTGATGCTCTCTCAAGAAAGCCCACTTTGTGTTCCTTATCATCTATCTCTGCTGATTGGAAAGTCTCCATAATTTTAGAGTATGCTAAAGATTCATTTGCCACCAAGATTTTGGATAAGTTAGTGGATGATAACAGGTACAAGGTTGTTGATGAATTGATTTATTACAAGAACAGGATCTTCTTAGTGCCAGGGTCAAAAACTAAGGAGAGGATATTGAGGGCCTTTCATGACACACCTTTGGCTGGTCACCAGGGATACTTCAAGACATACAGGAAAATTTGAGAGCGGTTTTCATGGAAGGGTATGAAGGAGGATGTCCTTAAACACATTAAGGAATGTATGGTATGCCAACAAAGCAAGAGTGAGCAAAATTTTCCTGCAGGGTTGTTGCAGCCACTTCCTATTCCTGAACAAAAATGGGAAAGTATTTCCATGGATTTCATCACTGGGTTGCCCAAGGTTCAAGGTAAGGATTGCATATATGTGGTGGTAGATAGACTAACTAAGTATGCACATTTCTTTCCTATCACATCTGATTTCAAGGCATCACAAGTGGCCGAATTATTCTTCAAGGAAATTTTTAGATTACATGGTTTGCCTAGAAACATTGTTAGTGACCGGGACAGTAGATTCCTCAGCTCTTTTTGGAAGGAGCTCTTTCATTTGGCAGGAACTGAACTCACTCCCAGTACTAGCTATCACCCTCAAACAGATGGACAAACAGAGATAGTTAATAAATGGATAGAAGGATATTTGAGGAACTATGTTTCAAATCAACAACATGCTTGGGTGAAATGGTTACACCTAGGGGAGTATTGTTACAATACATCTCATCACATGTCTATTGGTATGCCTCCTTTTCGTGCTCTTTATGGTTACGATGCCCTTTCCTTTGTTGATCTAATACTTTCTGATAGCAAAGTACCCGCAGCAAGTGATTTCATCAAGCAAAGCCAAGACATAATAAGGTCCCTCAAGGATAATCTACAACATGCACAAAACCAACAAAAGATATATGCTGATAGGAAAAGGATTGAAAGATCTTTTGAGGTGGGAGATTTGGTATTTGTTAGGTTGTAGCCATATAAGCAAAGCACCTTGAAGAGAAGTGGGGTAGAGAAACTCAAGCCAAGGTTCTATGGGCCTTATAAAATCATCAAGAAGGTAGGAGAGGTAGCTTATGAATTGGAGCTCCCACCAAACAGCAAAATACATAATATTTTTCATGTATCTTGCTTAAAGAAGGTTCTAGGCCAGCAAACCATAGTATCTACAGAATTACCACCTCTTGATGATGAAGGGAAATTAGTTTTGATACCAGAAGAGATTTTGGATACAAGAGAGAAAAGGTTGAGAAATAGGAGCATCACAGAGCATTTGGTCAAATGGAAAGGATTACCACCAGAGGATGCAACTTGGGAAGGAGAACATATTCTTGAGAATTCCAACCTTCATTGCTTGAGGACAAGCAATATTTGGAAGGGGAGGACTTGTCATGTCCCCTATTCAAATAATTAAAAAAAATAAACTTTGTTAAGGCAGGCAGGCTCCAAAAAGGTGAAATTTCGGAAAAAAGGGTTAATCTTTGGAAACCAATGGACTAATAAATAAAAATTATTATTAAATTATATTTTATTAACCCCTCTTGGATGTGATTTAGGGTTATTCCCTCTTTAAACGGGGTTTGGAGGCATTTTGGGCTCATTCTACATCTTGATTCTTGATAATTTTCTTGTTGTTCTTCAGAGGCTGCCAAACCTGTGGAGAAGGAGACCCAAGAATGAGAGTTTGCAGGTTTCCAAGAAGGATAAGGACGGGAGTTTGAAGCCATTCCATGTGCATGCTCATACAGAGTTTGCCCTTGTGCTGAATAGTGCCGATTTGGGTGTTTTCAGGGTTGTTTTTGGTTTGAATTTGGGTTTTCAGTTGAGTGTTTCATATCAGTTTGGTTTGCTGTTGTATTTCAGACTTTATGATGTTAAAATAGAGCTGAATATATGTATTGGGTCGTGATTAAACTTTTGAGATAATTTATGAGTGTTTTGTGGTGTTTTCGGGCATTTTGGTGTTAATTTCGGGAGCTCGATTGAGCATAGTTTTGCCCTACATTTGTGATCTGTTGTGTAAGGGCTATACAAATCTGGAAATGTCATTTTGTAGGCTGTTATGCTGCTGAAATCTCTGTAAAAATGTCCATTTTCAGATTTATTAATAATTTGTGAAGTTGTGAAGTTTTTGGCACTAATTTGGACATACCCGATTTGGGTTTTATTGGAAAATTGGCAGATCTTTGTAATATTGGTTGTTTGATTTTAAAGTTCTGATTTGAGGCTGGAAATATCATAAAAAAATCAGTAAAGGGACATTTCAAATACACTCAAGTGATTAGTTAAAATAACTTAGTGCATGATAAGAAAGTAGTGTATGTCAAGCATAAAATTTTAGGCAATACATGCCAAGCATTATACTTAGTGTCAAGGACTACTATGTGCCCAGTATAAAATTAGTGTCGAGTCATTCTAGTATCGAGCATGTTAATACATGCCAAGTGATTTAGGTGTTGAGTAAAATAGTGGATGCCGAGTCATTCAAGAGCCGAGTTATATCATTAAGGCTATAGTGGATGTTGAGCATTAGTGCTTTCAAGTGCCAAGTGAATTATTTTTGGCATAGTAATTTGTAATGGCACAAACTCCTATGTAAAGAACTTTTGGGCTAACTTAAGAATTATTTTATAGTTCTTGAAGATATACATAGAGGTATATTGAGAATCCCTATGTAGTACATATAACCAATTAGAGAAAGGGATGTATTAAGAAAATAAATGGATGAATCACAATTGTTGATTCCTACCTAACCCTAGTTCACCTAAGTCTTCTTAAGGATGAAAAACCCTAAAGAGTTTATGCCAAAAGTGAGATGTTTGCATACAAGGAGAAGGAAAAATGCTAAGAGTAGAGAGAGCATTCATGGTGACTATGAAGGTTATGGCAGAGATATGAAATGCATAATTAGTTAGAGAGAACAAATAAGAGAAGTTAAAGGACAAAGGAGACATATCTAGTCAGGAGGATCAAAGATATACTTAGAAAGAAAAGATCTGATATCTAACAAAGAGGTATTAACTGAAGGTTCAATGGTGAAACATTCTAACAAGTGAATCATTTAAAATCTACTAATATAGTAGCATCAACAAGTTTGAAGTTCTTATTAACTTTTGTTAAATCCTTTAACATAATGCTTATTTTATTATGAGTTTAAGTCCTCTAACAAGGAACACTTTTAGAAGGGTGTTGAAATTCTTTAACAAGGTAAGACTTAATAGCCTTTGTAATCCTTTAATAGGGAAAACCTTTCATATGGTAGATTATAGTTTATAATAAAACAATTGTAACCTTAATTGGATACACTTTACAACTGTAGTAGTCAAGATTTGGGGGTGTCATCCCCACCCTTGTAACTTCTAACTAGGTCAATTTAACAATATGTATGTAATCCTTTAATAGGGTTGGCTCTTAGTAGAGATGACTTTAGAAGAGTTGAAAGTTTTGGGTTGTCATTCCTAGATGGTTTTTCTCATTACAAGATTTCCATGTTAAAAATATTGGTATCAAACATGGGAATGTTGTTATGTTGACAGTTGATTTTCATGATATTTACTTTTTACTAAAACTCAATAAATGGTTGTTAATAACTAGATAATAGTGAAGTTATAATTTTGATATTTTGTAATAACTTAAATAGTGATTGAAAAATTTAGTGTGAAATTATTATAAGTGTTAAGTATGAAGTTGAATGAGATCATTGAGTGAATGCTTATGATATTTATGAATTTGAATTGTCACTAAAGTGTGTAAAGGGACTATAGGATAATTGGACATAATTGATTCACCTGCCCCTCCCCTCTTAGTCATCTAACATAACACATTAAAATAACTAATTGCAATAAATAGTACATATTAACCAATCCTTGAATCGTTTATCTATTAAAAAATAAAATACAATATAAAATTAATAGTGCCACAAAAATTGTAGAATGAATGATAATGTTTTGAAAATAAATCAATATACAATTAAACTGGTTACTATTAGAAGTGTGTTGTAGATAAAACTTGTAAAGATAGGTGTATGATGGTATAGTTTTGATTATTAAATAGTGTATTTTAATAGATAAAGAATGTATTGACTTGTAAAGAACTAATTAGTGAAAAGCACGACACAAAAAAAAATACGAAGATCATATCCACATTCTTTTTAGCTAAAGAATTTGTTAAAATTTTAAAGAATAGTTAATTAGTCAAAATTATTACACACGTGATAAATTGTGAAGATTGCATCAATATAATATTCAAGGAATGTTGGAATTCTTATTGGGAAACAAGATATTGTGAGGTGGGGGGAAGATGAGGACCTATAAATTTTTTTACCACTTTAACAATATAACAAATAAACTACATTCACTACTAATCCATATCATATCATAGATCTCATACCATATAATCATCAACTAAAATGAAATCTACCTAACTATAAAATCTATGATAATATAAGAACATAACACAAAGATCTTGGTAACCTAGAAACAGGCCAAGGTGAAGGTAAAACTACAGTTAGGATGAAACCCATAAATCTTTATTTTTGCAACAAAAAAGTTTACCTATTAGGGCTGCAATTTGATCACTTTTCAAGATCTAATCTATGATGGGTCTTCTTGGTTAAAATAAATATAAGACTATTAAGTCTACCTTGATTAAAGGATTTAAACTTACAACGAGCTAAGCACTATGTTAGGAGATTAAGACAAGGTCTATTAAAATCACCCTGTTAAGAGATTTGACCTAATACACTTGTTAAAATGTCTAAGTACTTGACCCTTTAGTTTTCTTCTCAAAATTTGTTTATGGATATCCTCTCTTCAATATCTAAATATATTCTCCTTATATGATCTTGTTTATTTTTCTCCTCATTGCTAGGTTGCTCAGTCTGATATCCTTATCAAACTTAGCCTTCCTTTCTTTCTCCTTAGTTTATTCACACCTTCACATTTTTATCTTACTCTAATAATTATTTAGGGTTGGTTCTCTTCTTGAATAGATAATCATAGAAAGTTCTAGATCATGATAAGCAATCCATATTTCATCTTTATACTATTTTCTCTTCTAATTTTATGATTGGATGATATGCTTTTCTTGGGATTAATATCATTTGACAAAATATGTAATTTTCTCCTTAATTGTCACTAAAATTTTAAAATGTCTCATAGAAGTCAGCTATTTTTAAAAAAATATATGTGTGTTTGTGCCATTAAAATACATATGCTAAAACTAGTTTACTTGAAAATTGAATGTTCTGACACTCAACCAGAAGTATCATTCATTCTATTTCTCAACTTCTATAGGCTTGACATATACTGACTCATTTAGCATAAGTTAACTTTGCACTGCTCATTCTCCATTGTTTTACTTGGCAAGTATGCTTTCTTGGTCTCTACTAGGGTGCTTGGAAATATATGACTTGTTTAACATGTAATGAAATATAAACAAGTTTATGTAGCTTGACCTTCTCTAGATGGCTTGATCACAATGATGAATGTCCAACATTTCCTAAAAAATGATTAAGTGTTGGACTCTAATAGGTAACTTAGGCTTAGAAATCAATGATCTCTCCCTTTGAGATTATGGTAAAACCACCTTTTCATGACTTAGAAATCCATACAAAATCAAAAATAGCACTCCCCTTGAGACCATGATTCATTCTTCAAAAACAAATTTTATTTCTGCTATACAATATATACATGTTTGTGAACTCTAATCTTGACTGGTCAGATAACTCTACTTTTGATTTGATCTTTTAACTTTCAATTTTACTCTTTTATCTCTTATTTTTCACTTTGCATGTCACATTGGTTTTGTATGAGTAGATTTCCCTCTTATTTTTGTCACTCATGCCTTGGGCTTTACGGGGGTCATTTGGTATTTGTCCAAAAATGTTATGTGACAAACAAAAATTTGATCTAATATGTGATTCTATATATTAGAAACTTCAAATTGGAACAATAGTTGTTTTGTCATTGATGTCAAATCTACTGATAGGACATATTGCTACTGAATCTACAAATTGAATATATTTGATTGATGAAGAGGCTTTGAGAGAATTACTCTTAACAATAGCACCTAGAGGAAAGGTTGAGTTATGGAAAGGAAGCTACACTGAATATTTGATTAGTTAGAGTTTGATTTAATAAAAAGGGATTGTTTATATCAAGAATGTAAAGCTAAGTTGAGAAATAGAGTAAAAGACTAAGGAATATCGAGTGATGCTAGTGTTGACCAAGCTTCAGTATCCACCCAAAAAGATAGTTGATACTAAGCCAAAAGCTTTATAGGGACTAAGTGATTAAGTCATGACTGAGTGTTACAACTCAATAATTTCGAAGTAATAGTGTTTTGAATGAATTTGAGAAAATCATGATTTCCAACCATCTTGGTTGATTTCTTGAGATATTTAAATTATGTTGAAGATAAGGTTGATGTGTTGGATCATTGAATTTAAGTAGAGGATTAAGTATGATACCTATGATCTAATTTGATGGATGAGAAGCTTCTAGAAAAGGTGGAAGATGTAAAAATACAATGAACCTAATGAACTAAATTGTAAAACCTAAGATGTACAATGATCGTGGAAAATTAAAAAATCAATAATTACTTATTTAAGGAGGTATAGAGCCTAACTTAGAGATTATGCACATAGAGAAACATGGAACAAAGACACACAAGGGTGAATGCAAGTGTGTAATAGTGGAAGCCAAGAAAAAGGAGATTGCTTGTGCAGATGCTGCTAATATTGATAAGTGAAGTAGAGTACATGGCTTAAGTTTTATTGAAAGAAGAAGATTGACTCTTTGAAGGGTTTCCAAGAGAACCAAGAATAGAGATGATAATGGGAAGCTTATCATTGAATCAACATATGTACTAAACAATGATCTAAAAATAAAAATTGAGTTGTAATTGTTTATATCAAAACCTTATTGTTTTCATTCTAATCATTGTAAAAAGTTTGTATTGAAATCCTTTTAGCTAAGGTTGACCTAACAATCATTTGAAAGAGTTAAGCATCTATGTAAATCCTTTAGCAAGGTGACATTATAAATGGAATGATCAAAGTCCTTTGATAAGACCACTCATAGGGTGATTAAATCATATAAATAGGTCACATTTAGCAGTGTGTATTGTAACCTTTAATAGGGTTGACTTCAAATAGAGGTCACTTTGAAAGAGTAAAAAAGTGGTGATATGTTGCTGGTGGTTTTTCCCAAATTGGTATTCTAGTAAAATCCTAGTGTTAAACTTGTGAGAATGCTTTATATGTTTTACATTTGATAAATTTTACATCTAGTGAAGTATATTATGTTTAGGATAGTACTTGATATTAGAGGGCAGTGCTTAAAGAGAAAAGTTTGAAGGTGATTAAAGACAAAGATCATGAGTCACAAAAGAGAGGTACCAAATTTAAACAATCAAGACTTTCCTGCATGGGAAACCTTGATGAGGTTCCATATATCTAATATCAATGATGCTTCCATAAACTTTTTGGATGATTAGTATGTGAAGATAACATCTACTCCTCTAATAGCTGGTCAACTAAAGTGATTGCCTTAGCCCTAAGCTACGCTAAGTTTGATGATATAAAATAATGGGATGGTGAAATGAAGATGTGGGATAAACTAAAATCCATATATGGAGTGTTGGAATAAATATATGTAAAACAAAATACTGAGGGGGAGGGGGGTGGGGGTGAATCAAGATCTTTAACTTTTATTGCTAAAACCAATTTCATAAATCCATACCTAATTCTTCTCACAAATCTAACATTAAAACTGTAATGTTGAAGCATAAATGAAATATATCACATCCATAAATATTTCAACACATAAAAAAATGATTCGATAGCCTAGAAATACTTGAAGATGAAGGTAAAACTTGGGTGGGGATGAAACCCACAAATCTTCACTATTGCAACAATAAAGTTAACCTATTAGGGTTATAATGTTTGGACATAAGATATGATCTACCCTATGAGAGATCTGCCTTGTTAAAATCTTATGAGCCTATTAGGTGTCAACTTGTTAAAGGCTTTTATAGTCACAATAAATTAAGCACATTGTTTCGAAGTTTACATAGATCTTTTAGGACCACTCTATTAAGAGATTTACCCCATCTCAATTAACAATAATTCATTCAATACCCAATGCTCAGTTTTCTCTGCAATATGATATTGGGACTCATCTTTGCTATAACTCTAATACGATATCCTAATCTCATAACTTTATTCTATCCTTCACTGCTTTGATAGCTCACTGTCTTCTCTGCTTTTAGACTTCTTCTTCACATGCACATAAGGATACATGTTCTTCTCTCTTCCTCCCTCTTCATACACATTCTTATAATTCTAGGGTTAGAATCCTCCTTAAATAGATGTTATGTTAGGTTTTAGATCTTAATCAAAGGCATACACTTCATCCTCTTTTGTCCTTTATATCTCATTTTCTAATTGGTTGAATTGTATGCCTTGGGATCATTACCTTCTATAATGACATGTGATCAACTACTTAGTTGGCTCTAAAAATAGAAAATATCATAGAAAATTTAGGAAAAATGGATTACATATGAGTTTGTGTAATTATAAACTTTCATATCAAAATTGAACAACTCAACACTTGAATGCTTTGATGCTCGGTCACATATAAACCTTTGTGTTGTTGCTCAAATTCTAGATATTTGTTTCTCAACTCTTGATAACTTCTCAAAATCATCGATATTCATTATAATTCTCAGCTCTTACTATATCCCTCAACTTATTCATATGCTCGATCACTACTAAATGCTCAACAATCACTATCCTTGTTGGTATAAATATTTTATGCTCTACCTTTACTAGATAATTCGATTGTAGTGGTGACCTTGTAATCTTACCTAGTAAATGACTAAGTGTTTGGACACTAATAAAAACCATAGGCTTAGAGATCAAAAATTTGCCCCTTTGACATTAGCGGCAAAAACACTTTGTCATGAAATCATTTTGTTCAAAAATGTAAATTCTTCCTTTAGACCAAACAAATTCTATATATTTTTGTGCAATTTGATATCTTTTCTTTGATATTCATAATTCCTTATCTCCTCATTTATTTATTATCTCCCTTTTTATCATTATTTAATTCTCCATTTTGTTCTTTCTTATCCTTATCCCCCTTTTTTTTCACTAATGGAACTTGGGGCTATTGGTGGTAACTGCTATTTATCAAAGAATTGTTGATGACTTTCCACAATATTGACATAGTCTTTATTCCATATTTCCTATACCTATTCCAAAATTTAAAATTGAATCTCTAGCTTGACAACTAGGTCAATAAATCCTGCAATGTGTGTAAAATTTGTCTCTTTCTTCAAAATATCTCTAGCAATAGAGATTACCTTCTAAATTGTCTCTGTATGTGGCAATAACTGAAGTTGAATCAATGCCAACTTTTGCCTTATTTTTGTATCTCTAGCCATGAGCTTGGTTAACCTCTTTTGATTGAATGTCAATTCACTAAAAGAGGATGAGCTTGAACTTGCTTTCTTACCCAATATAATAAAATTATCTCTAATGCCCACATGCAATAGCTCTAATGAGTGTGGAGTATCTATTGTATACGAATCCATATCACACAATTTCAAATATAAAGAGCTGATTGTTTTCAAAATTGTTTCCAACTCATCAACTTCTTCTTCATGAGTCACATCCTAAGATCTTGAGGGTGTATCACTTGGTAGTGATAATTGCAATTGTTTATCCTTTGCACTAGATCTCAACTTTGGCTATTGCACCTTTGTAGGAATCACCTATTTCATATAGGTGTCACTTGTGTAGGTTCTACAACCTTTGCACTCGACAATTGAATAAGAGTTTGAGTAACCTCTTTCTCTTTCTATGTCATTTCAACTTCTACCAACTTTTTACATGAATCTTTATCAAAAAATTTTTCCTTATTCAAAATTTTCATTCAAGTCATTGGTGTATATATAATTAATTCCTTATCAAGTTTCTTGACACTTGTAGCCTTTGTAATTGATGTGATATTTACATCATCAATCTTTGTGACGTCAAACTTTGGATATTAAACTATCTATAACAAAATTGGGTTAGTATAGAGTTTTCTTTAGTCATTTATTAAACCTTGAATTTACTCTTGAGCTAATATATTAGGATTAGGTGGATGGTGTTAGTGTCATCTTCAATTTTTATAATGTCTTTCTGTTCATACTCACGTACAAGTTGTTGAATCTCCTTTGTCAACTTGGCCACTTCTTGCTTATATTCATCTTCAAATTCAGTAGCATCTCAGCCTTCCCTCACCTTGATTGATGGAGCAAGAAATCAAAATGCTCCTTTCCATGCTCTAATGTTGTTTTTTTCAACTTCATGAGCTTTAGTTGTCGAAACTTTATATGCCCCGTCCCTTGGCATAAACTTCTTGACAAACTATTTAAGGGTTATAGACATGTGTGTCTTCCTTAAATATGGCATAAATTGTTCCAATGTTGTCTCTCTTATTTTATTTTTAGTGGAATATTCCCATTTCCACTTAGCATCCACTCTTTTATACAATCCCTTTGGAGATCTAGTTCCTAATTCTAGGGGTGTGCACTTGAACTTGATCATCATATCAATCATTGTACCTTTAAGTTTAACTTGGTCATCATTATTCAAAGAATCAAACTAAATACCTCTAATTCCCAAAATGGTTTATGATTCTACTAATTTTTCACATACCTGATCCACAATCATTTGAATGAGTCTCTTCACTACTTGTAGTTTTCTAGTCAAATTAGACTCGATCTTTTCTTCATCTTCCTCCTCCTCTTGTGCAATGATTAGTTTTTTCCTTGGCTTAGAAAGTTCTTCTTCTTTCTTCCTCTTCTTTGAATGAATTTATGTTAATAGCTCGGTAGAAGGCTATGTTGACCTCTATCTTATGATGAACAACTTTCCCTTTGGCCTCTATGGTGTCAGCATTTCTTACATGTTTCTCTCAAGATCTACCTTTAACTAAGGTTCAATTATAACAACCTTTTTCTATTTGGTGGTCTTTGGCTTCACAATAGAAATCTCTTTTCCTTTTCCTTCCTTAGCATCTAAGGATTGTCCTAACCCTTCTCTTTCTTCCTTCTTACTAGCCTTGAAAATTTATCTTTTTCTTTTCTTTCTTGCCTTGGGTGTGGCAGATTTAGCAATTGGCTCAACAATAATAGTCTCATACACTACAATATTTGGGGTCAAATTGTGACGAAAATTTGTGAAGGAAGTGTAATTTGTGGTAATTTTCATGTTTTTTTTTTTGTAACTTTCCCCAATGCCATCGCAATACTAATGCTGGCATCATAATTGTGAGACCCATGTGAATATAGACAAAAAAAAAACACAACATAAATAATTCCCCATTTGTTTTGATTGTGGAGAGTTTCACACAAAAGAGTGTGGAGAGATCTAAACAAGGATGGAGAGCTCTTAAGATCATCGTGCCCTTTTGATCTTTGAATTTTTTTGCTATGCCCCTTTGATCTCTACATTTCATTTCTGTGCCCTTGCTCTATGATTTCATTGTTGTGCCCTTGTGATCTCTACATTTCGTTGTTGTAGCCTTGCTCTCCAATTTTTCTGTTGTGCCCCTTTTCTATGAATTCATTGCTATTTCATGCTCTTGTGATCTTCATTCCCTTTCTCTACAATTTTCTTAAAGGGGAGAAAAGGTACCTATCTTAAATTTTATTTTCTTTTCCATCTAAGCCTGTATATCTTTATATTTCTTCCTAAACATGTATCACTTTATATATACATAGAGATATTTTTAAGGTTCTTACTGCCTATTAGCTCATAATATAAAAATTGATCTAGTTCTATGCATATTCCATAATCTAGATATTAAAATAATAAAACTCAGTCAACCGGTGTTAAGTGACTTAGTTCAAGATCCTGCACAAAAATAATGTAGATGGGGAAAGTGGGTAGAGTTTGTAAGAAATTTTACAAAAACATATAATAGTAGATATTTTAAGAAAGAAACAAGCCATAACCTAGTTAAATTGGTCTAGTTTCTGATTACTTGGGTAAATTACAAATTTACGTAGAACTATCATCAAATTAGGTACAATAAAATGAACAATCGGTTGTTCCCAGCTAGTAGGATTAAATACTATTTTTCAAGGTGATAAAATTGCATATGCAGATGCATCACTTGCATGCTAGGCACGAAATACATTCCCAAACTTATAATGAATGGTTAGATATAAAGGCTGCATACATTGGCCCAACAATGGAAGCTAATTATGTAACCATGCTTGTATTGGCACCGTCTCCCTATGAGGATCCCAAGTATCTATTGTTGTTGTTAATTTGGGTAGTTCTATATGATCTATAATGTTATGAAGTATTGAATCCTATAGTAACTTTTCCTATATCTCTTTAAAACATAGCATAGGTTCAAGATCCCTTGGCTCCTAGTAATTTGTAGCAACTATTCTCACTACTAGAAGAATAACTCCATTGAAGAGTTGAGTGTAAGGAGTTGAAGAAGCAAGTTATGCTTCTATGTGAATGCCATAATCATGAGGCTTATTCCCTTCTAGAAGCCTCTTCAACAATGACATTACCTCTAAACGATTCAAAGGATGTTGAAGTGGTTCCCAAGCTTGTTATAAGAAATGGCAAAGCAAACACAAATACAATACATGACAAATTGCACAACATGTTTTCCGTATACATATATAGAGATATTTTCAAAGGTACTTATTACATATTAGCACAAATTTTTTTATAATCCAGCTGCATACATATTCTAGAATCCAAATAATAAAATAAAAAAACTCACTCAGCTTGTGGTAAGTGACTTAGCTCAATATCCTACACAAACATTATGCAAACCAAGAAAAATGGATAGAGTTGGAAAGAAATTTTACAAAAACATATTATTCTAGATATTTTTAGAAAGAAAAAAGCCATAATCTAGTTAAATTGGTGTAGTTGCTGATTTACTAAGTTGATTAGAAATTCATGTAGAACTATCATCAAACTAGGTATAATAAAATAAACAATAAACTTTTCCTAGCTAGTAGGATCAAATACACTCTTCCAAGGTCATAATAAAATTGCATATGCAGATGCATCACTTACATGCTAGGCATGAATTAATGAAAGATGTTGCAAAACCAAATGAAGAATCATGTGAACAACTCCCTAAATGTTCAAGGAAACAAGAAGGACAAAAAAGAAGAAGAATGGAGGGAGTGACAAGGAGTTACACATAAGAGGAATGAAGAGGAAGGGGATAGAGGAAAAAGGGCCACCTCAAAAGAAGTAAAGGTCAAAAGGAAAGATGGATTCACAAGTTGTTAATTAATTAGAGATAACAAGAAGTTCAGGTTCAGGGTACTCACCATTATGTCCAAGTAAGAAAGAGATAGTTTCCCCCTCTAATGAAAGTGACAAACAACATATTGCAAGACATTTTGTGGTTTACATTGAGGCCCTTTCAAATGATGATCAAATAGGGCCATAAGGTGCAAATTTATTGGACATTAGTTTGAGCACCTAGGATCATTATTAAGGAATTAAAAGTCATGAGGATGAACTAGGTGAGATCACCTCTCTAACATGGCCATCAAAGTGAATGTGATGGAGACAAATAATAATATCCTAACTATATATGTGTAAATGTGGCCTCTGTTTAACACACACACTTCAAAATGCTCTTTATATTCAAATTCATCCTAGAATGAACATGAGACTGTTCACCCAAGATGAATCCTGCAAGATGACCTATTGCCTTATATCTAGGTGGATTTTTCCTATTTAAGCTCTCAAATTTGAGGTATAGGCAATCAAACAATTCTAGAACGAAGGGTTTAAAATGAAATTAAATCTATATGAGATGTAGGTAATCTAAATTAGATGTGCAATTATTCTAAAAACATATAAAATAAACTAAATTATATATATGCATATTGAAACTAGAATGATTCTTAATCTAAAAATGAAAGCTTTTATAAGAATAATGAGCTTAAATAAGTGCACAATTCAGTAGAGATTCGATACACATTCAATTCAACCTCCTTCATGAGGAATTATGGGTCTCTTAAATAGAATTCTTGGAATGAATCAACGTTTGAGATCAACTCAGATTGATAGTCAAGATTGAAGCAAAGACTCAGTCAAAGTGGAAGATTCCCTATTCAGATGCAGTTAACTACCTTAGATCCTGAGTGCCAGAAATAGTTAACTTAGATTTACTTTAGTGTGAGAGTAAGTGATTTGAGTCACTTCTAATTCGAGAAGTAGTTAACTAAAAATTTCCATTTTGAACTAAGAAATAGAATTTAGGAAAGATATTTAATTCAATAAAATGAGATGTGATATCATAAATACCCTTTTTATTCAATTAAAGAATTACATTCAATTAACTAAAATAGGCATAGTTATTAAATTAAATAAATTTAATCCCTTCGTACATTAGTCTTAGATGATAATTTAATTTAATTAAAGTATGAATACTTTAAATTAAATTAAATCTTAATTAGTAGGTTTAAGGTGACTAATATGAGTCAATACTTTAGGAATTAAATAAAAGAGTCTAATTAATGCAAATTGAGGTTTTTTGCATTTAACAATTAAGTCAATTAGCGACAATTAGAATAAGAATTGCCTAATGAGATAAGACTTTAGGATCAATCAGAATAGGCCAAAATTGGTGATTATGGAAATGAGCCAATTTTGGGGTATTACATTTTGCCTCTCTTTGAATGAATGTGCAAGCAACACATTCAATTTAAAGAAAATCAGAAAGTGTGATGCGAAGATCAAGAAATGAGGTTGGTTTCAAAATTGATGATACAGAGAGCAATTGATAAGCTTTTAAGGACCATCTCCAGAACAAAGCTTAATCCCAAGGAATCCAAGTAGAGCACCTAGATACCTAAATTGATAAGCATTTTAAAGGTTTCCTTCAAAACAAAATTTAACCTTTAAGGATCCAAACAGAATATCTGGATACCCAAGATTTGATAGCATTTAAAAGATTGTCTCTAGAATGGAGCTTAATCTTTAAGGATCTAGATAGAACACCTAGATACCTAAAAGTGATAGCATTTAAAAGATTGTCTATAGAATGGAGCTTAATCTTTAAGGATCTAGATAGAACACCTAGATACCTCAATGTGATAAAAGACAACAAGAATGAATTATAATTCATAGAATCATCCCCAGAATGAGACTTGATTTTCAGGAGTTGAGGTTTAGATTGCCCTGATACCCGTCCATTGAATTCTTTATAAGATGCGATAGATGGAAAAGATGCCAAAAAGAGGGAAACAAGATGCCCCTAGCAATAAGGATTTAGATTGATTTGAAATTCTAGTTTAATGATGTAATCATCCTACCCCCTCAGGAGCGAAATCGAAAGATGACACACCAGAAATATGATGTAAAGCAGTAGATAGAGATATGCAGAAGAAATCTGAGATCAACAGAATGTAGAAGGGATCAGAATGATCAATAGAAGATTCAAAGCCAACTTAGTGTGATTTGAAGATCCAGAAGAGTAGGTTTGACCAAGAGTTGACTAGAATTGATCATAGTTGACTTTTTTGAAAGTTAATTTTGAAAACATGAAGAATTATGAGTAAAAAAGATTCCAAGAATCATAAAGTATCAGAAAAATATAGATTGCATAAGCATTTGATCACATCGGTTCCAAAATTTTAAAATGCATTTTTGAGTTGCTTAGGTGTGTCAGATTTTAAATTTGATCCCAAAAATAGATTCATAATGGTCAAATTAGCCAAGGGGTGATTTTTGTGCAAATCAAAGCACTTTGCAAAATTAGGTCAAACTCTATATAAGGGCGTAAGGGGTCATTTTCAAATCATTTGAACCTTTTGTCTTTAGTGAATAGGAGCTCTGAGAGGAAGATGGCAGTCAATGTGAAATATCACCATTTTGAGTGCTCCCGACGACACAGCCAGCCAGCAGACTACAAACCACTAGTGAGTGATTGATAATCATCCTTCATTATTTCATTTTCACACTTTTTGAGAGCATTTATTGCATGTTTTAGCATGTTTTATGAAGTCTACAATCGATCTTCATGTGAGACTATGCTTTCTCATGTGAAGGTGGTCTCTTCTTGTGCAAAGATTCACCAAGCTAGTGTTTCTTCACATGTGTCGGTGGGAATTCTCATGCGGGAGATACCCACTTCTCATGTGAGAGGTGTAGGAATTTGGGCAGACTTTGCTTAGGTTTTCATCACCTTTCACACAAGATAATCTCTCTTCGTGTGAGAACTTAACTCTTTACATGAGAATCTTTTTTTGAGTGAGAACTTGATTTCTTGCATAGGATAGCATCTCTTTGCATGAAGACTTGTTTTCTCATGCGAAGATGCACAATCTCATGCAAAAGAAGTGAATTCTCACATGAGGAAATGAATCTACATGAGAAAATGCACGATAGGATGTTAATGAAAAATTGCATTTTTGATGGTTTAGCTTAGTTTTTTTGCTTATTTTGTCATCGTTTTGACTTTTCGAGTGGGTACTGACTATTTGCACATTGTTGTTGTTCATGTGTGTAAGAGGTATTCAATGATGTCTTAGTTAGATCACATTATCTACCATATGGGGCTTTGTTGCAGAGTCTAGATGTGGTTGACATGGCCCATATTGGTAGATTGGAGCTCACTTCTTTATGCCAAATCCTAGTATTGCTAGTGAATCATAGCTTGTTGACTACCTTGGTGGAGTGTTTCCATTTGAAAATGAACACCTTTCACTTGGCATAGGGAGATATGATAATCAATCTTGAGGATATGTACAGGCTTCTACAAATCCCCTTCCATAGGCCAAGAGTTGCCTATGACATAGTGCCCTGAGTAGGTACAAAGGCCTTGTGCACCATTTTCTAGAGGCAACTAACGATTGGATGGGCCATCGCCTAGGATGAGCTCATCCATACATATAGGAAGACACATAGGTTGGCCTCAGTTTTGGCCATATTTATCAGCTATTTCTTGGTACCAGATAGAGGGCAGCATAGATTAGAGTGTGGATGGGGGGTCATGCTGCAGTAGATGCTTGATTCTCTAGAGAGATTCAGATGGGGCAAGTGTATGTTGGCTCATATGTTCTATAAGATGCATGAGATTTTATATCACGAGTGGAAGAGCATGGCTACTGTGGTTTATGCTCTCTAGATCTAGGCATGGGAGCACCTACTAGTTACACGACCCATTTTTGAGGATGCTTAGGAGCTTGCTATAGATATGGAGGGCAGATTACCCAGGTAGGCCTAGGTAAGACAAAGCACTTGAGGGCCCATCTTGATGACCTCGTCTCCATCATATGTCAGCCCTAGTGAGAGATAGAGGATTGGGATGATGCTCCTAGCCAGCTAGGATGGATTTTTTTCTCAAGGTTGTTGGTGGGGAGGACCACATATATTATTGAGTAGTTTTCTATCACATGAGTGTGGAGGTAATATGGGAGGCAATAGGATATCTCCTAGGAGTTTTGTGCCTACACGTGAGTCACGAAGGACTTGACATGAGGATGGCTGACAAGGCTAAATGTAGGGTGATCTATGATTGATGTGGGATTACCAACCCCACAATAGGGATCAACATAGTAGCAACAAGTTCCCCAGCAACAGGCACCCCAGCAGTAGGCACCATAGGGCCCACTACTAAAGGTGCAATAGAGAGTCAGGTAGGTGTAGATGCTCATATGAAAGATGGGGTTAGACCTAGGTGCAGAGGTAGTGGTAAAGAGTAGAGGTAAAGACAGAGATTAAGGATGGAGGAGCAGGCACCCATAGAGTAGGCACTCGAGATGCTTGATGAGGAGATGCAGGAGCAGCCTACCACAGGATCCTAGGATGTGTTTTGATGATAGAGGGAGTGGATCCAACAGGCATCTTGGTAGATCAGAGAGCTATAGATATAGGTAGCGGTAAGAGATGCATGGATTGCAAAGTAGGACCAGGAGATTCAATGATTACAGGATCGAGTGTAGGCTACCGAGCAAAGGGAAGAGGTGCTGCAGGATGAGGTCTAATTGTAGATGGCTCGAGCAGCTTATTACTTTGTAGCATACTCTATAGTTGTGCCCAATGATCCTCAGCAGGTTCCTCAGTTCTCATAGTATGCCTAAGATTCTAAGGGTGCATGTCCTCCTGCCAGACCAGATGTGCCACCTCTTCCACCTCCTCCTACTACTGGGGGTGATGGTGTAGGTCAAAGCTAGCCTCATATTAATGTTACCCTGATTTTGATTCTAGCTATGTATCAATTGGTGTGCCAGCACCATTTTGTATCATTTTTGACTGATAGCGCTCGAGTAGTGCTCATTCTTTTGTATTGACACATTTTTAGAGATATATATACATATGAGATTTTGAGTCGAGTAGCCTTGTGTTCCTGTCATTGTTAGTGTTTGTCTTTCCCTTTGATGTACATGAGATATTTTTATGCTTACGATTATGAGATGCAGATGTGATGTTAATGTATGGATTTAATTCATATAAAAATGAATATGAGATGTTTATATAATGATTATGAAATGTGAAATGTGATGTAATGGATATGTAAATGGTATGAGTATAATGCATATGTAAATGAACTGATATCTCATGAATTGTTGTATGTTTTTGTTTGATAGCAATAGGTACCCCCTCAAGGAGCATGCGAATACGAACTAAAGAATGAAACACTTGTGCAACCATGGAGAATCCTAATATGTTTGTAGAGATCAAAAGCCCCCCATCACGAAGGATGAAAGAGAGTTGCAACTGAATCGCGTGCTTATGCAAGTGAAGTATGCAATGCAAGACTATGTTAAATGCAAACCTAGGTTTGATTACCAAGCCTCGACTATTTATAATCACTGAGTATAGGATGAAATCCCATATGTCGTATAATGCCCATTGACATTGCAATCATGGGAATATGAATGGGACATATGTTATAAGTTTTTCAGGATTAAATGTAAGCATTCGAGGCACAAGAAGCCAGAATGACCAGAACATTTGTCCTTTTTATTGTAGCAAGTTAACATAAGAATCAAAAAATATATGTTAGGCTGACCATAATGTTTCTTGCATGGTAGACACACCAAACACATGAGAGATCCATCTTATGCTAAGTATTGAGTAAGTATTCTATCTGCAATGATGCTTGCATTCATAACCTGAGATAGAAGTATGTTGGTATACTCATAGTGACCCATATGTTCACTTAGCAAGATGAGTATTATAATGTATTGTAGCATGAATAATTCACTCTAATAGACAAGGATAAGAAGCAACATTATTGACATATTCATATAAAAAGAGTTGAGGTACATGTGGCCATCCAATACGATATGGAGGCTCTTATAGGGGACACTCCTTTTATAGGAATAGGTCAACCAATTGGAACTAAACTGTACACAGAAAGAAAAGAAAATATCATGCCCCTAGTCATTACTTCTCAAGTTAGAAATGACATCATCAATTTTCTCTAGGAGACATGATAAAGTGAAAACAAAACCAACAAAGAAAATACTTAGCATATCCAGACAAGTACGTTGTTTTGAATTTAATGTTTGTCATGGGATTGATGTCAAGTGTCAGTGTCTGAAACATGGATGAAATAAATTTGTTGAGTAGGGTGACAACAATAGCCAGACACAATCAGAATGATTGGTGACTGAGGTCAAAGAGGAATCTTCAAGGTGAATAACCTAAAGAGGACTAGGCAACGGTAGATAGACACAACCAAAATGACTGGTGATTGACGTAAGAGAGATCTTTAAAATAGGAATCTCAAAATGTGACCCAAGCAACAATAGGCAGACATAGTTGAAACAACTAGTGACTATTGTGAAAGAGATTCAATGAGGCAAATCTTGACAAAGAGTGATACTGGTGATAGTAGGTAGACATAGCCAGAATGATTGGTGACTATTGCAAAAGAGATTCTATGAGGAGAATCTTGAAAAGAGTGACTCTAACGATAGTAGGTAGACAAAGTTGAAACAAGTGGTGACTGTCACAAAACATATCCTATGGCACTAAAGGGGAATGCCCCCAAGTTGTGACAAGACTCAATCCATGGATGCATGAGTGGAAAGTAGGAAAAATAGTAAAGCAATTGTATAGAAAGCCAGAAGATGCACTACAAGATGGAGCATTGGGAACAATAGGTGCTTGTTTACCATGTTTTCACCTTCTTGGCAGGGCTTTCATTTTTTTGCTACCATGGTGCTTGTTTCCAAGTTTTCACCAATGACAGCTTTTTATTTTTTCAATTTTTTTGTATTTTTCTCTTTTTTCTTTTTAAATTAAAAAAAAAAAAAAAATTGGTATTACCAAGGCACCTATTGCTAGGTTTTCACCAAGGTAACAATTTTTTTAGGACTTTTTTTAAATTTTTATGATTTTTTTCAGGACATATAGATATCTACAAAGAGCTATTGAGATCATATCAACTATAAAATTGCTTCACATAGAGAGTGTTGACAAGTTCCTTGAGCACTTCTCATTCGATTGTGGAAAGTTGGTAAGCACCAGATCCATACACTACAGTAATGATGTAAGGACCAAGCCAATTTGGTTCAAACTTCCCTTTTTGGACTTTCTTCTATTGATTCTTAGGGTTCTCTCTCAGGATGAGATCACTCAACTAGAAGTCACATGGCCTAACTTTCCAATTGTAGCTTCTTGACATTTGTTGTTGATAAGCTCACAGATGATCCAATGCCACTTGTCAACGCTCATCCAGTAACACTAGCTCTTGAAGCCAAGCTATCCTATAATCTTCATCAGTAATAAGGTCTTTCATAGAGATTCTCAAGATAGGAATCTCTAGCTTGATTGGGAGCACAAAATCTACTCCATAAACCAAAGCAAAGGGCATAGTACTTGTTGGAGTCCCAATGCTTGTCCTATATGCTTGCAAGGCCAGATTAATCTGGAGGTGCCAGTCTCTCCCAGATTTGTTGACTGTGTGATGAAGAATCTTTAGGATCATCTTATTGGATGCCTTAGCTTAGCCATTACCCTAGGGGTAATAGATGGAATACCAATGTTGTGTGATTTTGAATCATTTGTATAGTTCCTTGAGGTCTTTATTGTTGAACTATCCTCCATTGTCAGTAATGATTGACGATGGTACACCATATCTGCAAATGATGTAGTTTTTGATAAAAAGAGCTATAGTTTTTCCATTGGTGATTGCGAGAGGTACTACCTCTACCCACTATGTAAAGTAGTCTATAGTTGTGATAATGAACTTATGTCCATTAGAAGAGGTTGGGTGAATCTAACCCACCAAGTTAAAGGCCCATTGTTAAAATGGCCATGTTGTAGTAGAGGGAATCAACTGTCTAGTTGGAGCATGGATCAGATGCCCATGAAGCCGACACTGCTTGTAAGACCTAGCATACTTGATAGCTTCCTGCTCCATTTTAGGCCAATAGTAACTAACTCTAAGGAGTTTGCGAGCTAGTGTCCGGCCATTTGAGTGGGATCCAAAAATGCACTCATGAACATCAATTAGTGCACATTTGGACACTTTGGGTTCTAAACACCTAAGGAGTGTTCTGTCAAGACCTCTCCTATACATATTATCAACAATAATGATGTAATGTGAAGCATTATAGATAAGGTAACATTTCTCATTCTAGGTTAGACCTTCAAGAATGGTTTGATTATAGAGATAGGAATAGATGTGATGGTAGCAGGATGACTCTTGTCCTACAATAGAATAGATCATCCTAGAATCAAGGCTGTCATAGGTTGAGTAGTGTAATGCTTATACCAAAAGCTCATGTCGGAGATCATTTTTTAGGCATTTGTAGAAAGGAGGCCAAAGTAGCCATAGCATCAGCCGCTTTATTATTTGCTCAAGGAATCTATTGGAAGGTGATGTGTGCAAAATATTTCTTCAATTCATCAGCCATGTGCTTGTAAAGAATTAGCTTCTTATCCTTTGTTTGATACACATCATTGACTTGGTTGATTACAAGCGGAGAGTCTCCAAAGATGTCTAACTGATCCAATCTCCATTCAGCTGAAATTTCTTGCCATTGATCAAAGCCTCGTATTGAACAATGTTATTTGTACAAGGGAACAAAATCTTGTATGCTTTGGGCTATGAATATCTCTGTGGTGTTATGAAGAATAATCCAGCACTAGATCCCTATTGTGTGAAGGACCCATCGAAGAACATAACCCATGTTTGGTGTGTGAGTGTCAGAATTGATTCATTAGGGAAATCAATGTTAATCAAGACAAGACTTTGCATAGGTGCATCTACTAGGTGATCTGCAATCACTTGTTCCTTGATAGCTTTTCTTTCAACATACTAGATGTCAAATTCATTGAGTATCATGACCCATTTAGCCAATCTTCTTGTGAGAGCTGCCTTACTGAGCAGGTACTTTAGTGGATCTATCTTGGCTACTAGCCGCATAGTGTGGGCAAGCATATAGTATCTCAACTTCTAGGAAGCAAAGACAACTACTAAGCAAGCTTTCTCAATGATGTTGTAGTTTCTCTTATAAGAGATCAGTGTGCAACTCAAGTAGTAAATAGCTCTCTCCTTGTTATTGTTGTCCTCTTGAGCTAATAGGATTCCCAGAGATGTCTTAGTTGCTGAAATGTACAAAATCAATGGCTTCCCAGAGATAGAGGCATCAAGATTGGTGGATTGTCAAGATATTGTTTGATCTCTATTAAACTTTTCTCACATTCGTGACTCTGGTTGAATTTCACACCCTTATGTAAAGTATTTGTGAAGGGTTGTGATCTACCCACCAACTATGAGATAAACTTGCAAATAGATTAGAGTCTTCCTTGTAGACCTCTCATCTGGTTGATGTTTTGAGGTGGAGGCATATCCATAATTTTTTGAACTTTCTCCAGATTCACCTCAATTCCTTTGGTAAACATGATGTATCCCAACAACTTTCTTGATGTAACACCAAATGCACATTTCTTAGGATTGAGCCAAAGACTAAATTTTTCCATGCGATCTAGGATAGGTCCCAAATCTTGCAAATGAGTATTACATTTTGCACTTTTGACCAAGGTATCATCCACATAGTCCTCCATGGTCTTATGCATCATGTCATGGAAAATTGTAGTTACTACTCTTTGATAAGTCACACTAGCATTTTTCAAACTAAATGGCATTACATTCTAGCAAAAGGTTCCCCATGCACATGTGAAAGCAGTTTTCTCCTAGTCTTCTGGCACAATTTTTATCTAATTGTAACTAGAAAACCCATCCATAAGAGAGTACATCTCATAGCCTGCCATCATGTCCACTATCATATCAATGTTGGGAAGTGGAAAATTGTCCTTTAGACATGCTAAGTTGAAATCACGAAAGTTAATGCAAAATTTGATAGATTTATCATGCTTTGAGACTAGGACAATATTGGATATCCATTTGGAATAATCAATTACACGGATGAAACTAGCTTTTAGAAGCTTCTTTGGTTCTGTTTTGACAAGTAATGCAACATGAGGATGCATTTTCTGAAGTTTCTATTTAACTGGTTTGATGCTTGGTGTGATGGACAAGTGATGCATGATAAGATTAGGATCCAGTCTTGGCATGTCAGAATATGTACAAGAAAAATTTATCTTCTTCTCTTAGAAGAAAGCAATGAACTCTTCTTTTTCTTTAGGGGATAGTGACTATGCTAGATGTATCATATGAGGATGTTCTTCTGTACCCAGGTTGATTGACTGTGTTAGCTCTATCAAAATGGATGATTTCTCTTGAAAGTGACTTGGAAGCACATCAAATATCTTATCCATGGGCACCTCAGAGAGGTTTTCACCCTTGGATACGTCTTTCATTTTTACTTTTTTGGGTTCTAACACTACCAGAATGTGGTTTTCACCATCAAACCTTTATCAGTTTTTCATTTTAATGTGATTCACAACCTATTAATAATACTAGGTTTTCATCATGGTACTTATCCAAGGTGCCACAAGAAGTAGTTTTCACCATAGGATGAATTTATTTCTTTTTACTTTTGCTACCAAGGTGCCACAAGAAGTGGTTTTTGTATATGAGCAATGTTAGTATGCTAATAGAAACCAAATTTAAATAAAGCTTCTACAAACTAAACAAAATTCATAAACTTCAAGATAGACTAAGATGAACTCTCAATTGAGAATATGAGCCATTAATGGGCTCTCTCAATGTGAAGCTCTCTTGTTGAGTAGCTTTGTCTAAATAGATAGGATGTATGCTCAAGCTTTTATGCTTCAAAAAGGGCTTCAAATGGAGTTGGAATTTGGGTGTGAGTGTATGGTTTTGATGTAAAATGGCTTCTCAAAATGGCATTATGACTTTACTTCATGGATTGTGTTAAAATGACTTGGGAGAGGATTCCTTAAATAGGCAAAGGGCTTGAGGGATCAAGGCCTAGGATGCAAGGATGTGAAAATGCTTATAGAAGGCTCAGATTGCATGAGAGGAGAGCACATGGATTGTGCTTCCTTATAGCCAATCAGGGAGTGACACATGTCACATGGTGAGAGGATGGAGGAAAGGGGAATGATGAGTCAACAAAGGAAGCTCAAGGGATAAAATCTTCATAAAGACCCTCATAATGACTTGTAAGAGCAATAGAAGGGCTTGGAAGAGTCATTTATGACCTAGTGGGCTTCATAAAGTTTTTATGGTTGAGATATTTTGAAGGTGATGAGAGCAATTTCGACTTGGACTTGATTAGGAGGGTTTTAAACTTGCTTAGGCTTGTGCAAATGATTAGAGGATGGATTAGGATGGTTTAGGATTAGCTTAGGGATAGGCAAGTGGATGGCATTGAATGAGGGTGGGTGAAGGAGGAGATATTTGTTAACTTTGGCTTGGGTTAGTAATTCTTAACCCATGTTTAGGGAATGTGACAAGGTTAGGAGGGGATTAGGATTAGGTTTAAAGACATCTTCTAGAAGAGTCTAGACTTTGGATGAGGATAAAGACTTTCTAGAATAGTCTAGAATTTCCTAGGATGAGGATGAAGACTTTCTAGAAGAGTCTAGAACTTCTTAGGATGAGGATAAATTAGATTTTTAGGAAATAAATAAAGTTTTATTTATTTCAAGGGTTTGGTTTGAGGAGATATTTATTAAAACTTTTTTAATAAACATGAAGATTAATATTTAATCTTAATTAAATATTTTGAGTTGGGATTAGGGGTAGGAAATGATGGGATTAGCCTTTAATTAAAAATTAAAGAAGGATTAGAAGATTTTGGAAGAGGTTAGTGGTCTGAAGGAAATTGGCCAAGTTTTGGGCAAAAAAAAAATTTTTTATTTATTTTGATTTTTTTGGTCAATTTATTAATTAAATAATTAATAAATAAGGAAATAATGTTTAAATAAGATTTAAACATTTTATATTTTTAATTAAGATAAAGGGATTTAATGGCATAAAAATAAATAAATAAATTAAATAAATAATTAACTAATAAATGATGATGTCATCAGGACTTTTTCAAAAAATAAAAATACTTTATTTTCTAAAGGATTTTTGGTCAATTTATTAATTAAATAATTAATAAATAAGGAAATAATGTTTAAATAAGATTTAAACATTTTTGGGAGGGATTCTTTAATTAAATATTTTTAATTAAGATAAAGGGATTTAATGGCATAAAAATTAATTAATTAATTAATTAAATAGTTAATTAATAAATGATGATGTCATCAGGGATTTTTTCAAAAATTAAAAATACTTTATTTTCTAAAGGACTTTTAGGTGTCTACAGTTTTCACTAAGGCATGTTTTCATATTTTATTTTATTTTGAATTTTTATCTTTTTGCTTTTTTGATTTTTTTAAGAAAGAAGGAAAGTTTTTTAGATAATGCTCCTTGAAAGGAGAAACCATGATATGGCAATGATTCAAAATGATATGCTCAAAGATGTTGATATGGAAAGGAAGATGGAAGAGAAAAATCGAGAATAAGGTTTTATGCAAAGCAAGTGAGGTTGGAAGATAGGAGGAATAGGAAAATGAGGAAAAAGGATAGAAGGTAGAAGGATAGTGAATGGAAGGATTGTGAAAGGGTCAACAGAAAGGAAGGCAAGATCAACGTCAACACACACCTTGAATGGTGGCAAGAGGATGGAGGAAATGTAAATGAAGGAATACATGAAGGAATATGGTGAATGGATAGAAGAGGTTTTGGTCTAGGCACATAGAATGGAAGAATGCTTTTGGAAGAAGATGAAGTGGAATTCTTTGGAAGCTTGAATGTCAACTTCACTTGTTTCTCAACATTAGACTCTTTTAAGAGAGACTTTGGAATCCATATAGTTGTAGGCTTTTCATTTCTTTTAGATGATTTAGAGAGAATAGCTTGAATGATGGATTTTGGAACCTATACTTGTTTAATATTTTGGAAATATTATATTTAATATTTATTATTATAATATTAAATATAATAATATATATTATTATATTATATATTATAATAAATATAGTAAATAAAATTATTAAATAATAAATATAATAATAAAATAATTAATATATTAAAGAAGAAGAAGCATCAAGAAATGCTAAGGAGAGAATTTAGGAAAAAGCAAGCCCTACAAGACATTAAAGGCATCTTTTTAGATGCATTCAACTTGCCTACTCCTAAAGAAACCATTTACTTTATTGCGAACATAGAGTGAGTTACTTCTTACAATTATTTATTTGTATTACAAGTAACTAAAAACAAGAGTTTGTATTACAATTATTTATCTATATAGGATAAATAATCATTATTAATATTTAATATTAATAATTATTATATTAATTATTTTATTATTATATTTATTATTTAATAATTTTATTTATTATATTTATTATAATATTAAATATAATAATATATATATTATTATAAGATAAATAATCATTATTAATATTAATTATTAATATTTAATATTAATAATTAATATATTAATTATTAAATAATCTAAAAATAATTAATAATGAATAATGATTATTTATCCTATACAGATAAATAATTGTAATACAAACTCTTATTTTTAGTTACTATATCAAGTAATCTCAATAATTTAGACTAATAATGTTAATAATAATATAGTAAATAAAATTGTTAAATAATCATTATATAATTAATAATTAAAATTAATATTAATAACTAATTATAATACTAATATATTAATATGAATATAGTAATATAAATATTACTATATATATATATTAATTCAATAGAAATGGAATAAATCATTAAATAATATCTCTAATAATATATATATATATATATATATATTTAATATTATGATAAATATAGTAAATAAAATTATTAAATAATAAATATAATAATAAAATATATATTATTATATTTAATATTATAATAAATATAGTAAATAAAATTATTAAATAATATCTATAATAATAATATATATTATTATATTTAATATTATAATAAATATAGTAAATAAAATTATTAAATAATATCTCTAGTAATAATAATATATATTATTATATTTAATATCAATATATATTAATATATAATATTAATATATATATTTAATAAATAATATTAATATTAATTATTCATATTAAGAATCATTATATAATAATTAATATATTGATTATTAAATAATCTGATTATAATTATAAATTAATAATGATTATTTATCCTATACAGACAAATAATTGTAATACAAACTCTTGTTTTTAGTTACTATATCAAGTAATTTCAATAATTTAGATTAATAATATTAATAATAAATATAGTAAATAAAATTATTAAATAATCATTATATAATTAATAATTAATATTAATATAAATAAATAATTATAATATTAATATATTAATATGAATATAGTGATATATATATTACTATATATATATATATATATTAATTCAATAGAAACAGAATAAATCATTAATAATAATATATATATATTATTATATTATATATTATAATAAATATAATAAATAAAATTATTAAATAATATCTATAATAATAATATATATATTATTATATTTAATATTATGATAAATATAGTAAATAAAATTATTAAATAATAAATATAATAATAAAATATATATTATTATATTTAATATTATAATAAATATAGTATCTAAAATTATTAAATAATATCTGTAATAATAATATATATTATTATATTTAATATTATAATAAATATAGTAAATAAAATTATTAAATAATATCTATAATTGATAAGTAGGAGTTGATTTCCACAGCTAGTCAAATTGTGATGTGAATATCAGGATTTAACTGTGTGATTTTGAGTCAAACTCGATGACCCATATTTCATGAGTAGTGATTCAACATGAATCCATCTCTCATGAGAATAAATGGAACACTTAGCAAATGGGGTTGCAAGCTTTGGGTTTAACTGTGGAGGAAACTCCGTAGTTAAGCGCGCTCAGGCTGGAGTAGTACTGGGATGGGTGACCTCCCGGGAAGTCCCGGTGCTTCACCCCTGTGAGCATCACCTAGATCCAATGAGTGCTAAGTGTTCCATTTATTCTCATGAGAGATGGATTCATGTTGAATCACTACTCATGAAATATGGGTCATCGAGTTTGACTCAAAATCACACAGTTAAATCCTGATATTCACATCACAATATCTATAATAATAATATATATTATTATATTTAATATTATAATAAATATAGTAAATAAAATTATTAAATAATATCTATATTAATAATAATATATATAATATTATATTTAATATTAATATATAATATTAATATAGTAATTAATTATTTATTTACTATATTAATATGAATATTTAATATTAATATAGATAATTAATATTAATTATTCATATTAATAATCATTATATAATAATTAATAATGATTATTTATCCTATACAGATAAATAATTGTAATACAAACTCTTGTTTTTAGTTACTTGTAATATAGATAAATAATTGTAATAAGATAAATAATTGTAATAAGTAACTGACTCTATGTTTGCAATAAAGTAAACTAAAGTAAATGGTTTCTTTAGGAGTAGGCAAGTTGAATGCATCTAAAAGGATGCCTTTAATGTCTTGTAGGGCTTGCTTTTTCTTGAATTCTCTCCTTAGCATTTTTTGATGCTTCTTCTTCTTTAATATATTAATTATTTTATTATTATATTTATTATTGAATAATTTTATTTACTATATTTATTACAATATTAAATATAATAATATATATTATTATTAATGAATAATAATATATATATTATTATATTATATATTATAATAAATATATTAAATAAAATTATTAAATAATATCTATAATAATAATAATAATAATAATAATATATATTATTATATTATATATTATAATAAATATAGTAAATAAAATTATTAAATAATTTGTATAATAATAATATATATTATTATATTTAATAATATAATAAATATAGTAAATAAAATTATTAAATAATAAATATAATAATAAAATAATTAATATATTAATTATTAATATTAAATATTAATAATTAATATTAATAATGATTATTTATCCTATATAGATAAATAATTGTAATACAAACTCTTGTTTATAGTTACTATATCAAGTAATCTCTTGTAATACAGATAAAGTCAGTTTCTTTAGGAGTAGGCAAGTTGAATGCATCTAAAATTAATATTATTAAGAATTATTAATATTTAATATTAATAATTAATATATTTATTATTTAATAATTTTATTTACTATATCTATTATTTTATTTACTATATTTATTATTTATCAATTTATTTATTATTAAGTAATCTGAATTATTGAGATTACTTGATATAGTAACTAAAAACAAGAGTTTGTATTACATTTTTTCATTTTAATGTGATTCACACATTAAAAGTAATAAAAGCTACTTTTATTACTTTTAATCAATAATCTATAATCCAAGAATCACAAAAAAAAAAAAAAAAAAAACTCTATTAATTAATGTAAGTAATAATATAATAGTAATAAAATAACTCTATTAAATAACTCTATTTTATTACTTTGAATATTATATATGTGTCTTATTTAATTAATGTATGGTAAAGTATGGAGCTGACTCAACGAATTAATATTGAGTGTGGCATAAAGGAAAGATGTTTTCTAAGATTTACACACCATCATTGAGATTGAGAAGTAGACAAGACTTGTGAATTGTGAAGTAGAGGAGCAAAGTAATCTGCTAATGCAAGTAAGTGACCTTAAGGCTTATTGTTGATGGATATAGTAACTAAAAACAAGAGTTTGTATTACAATTATTTACCTGTATAGGATAAATAATCATTATTAATATTAATTATTAATATTTAGTTAATGTTTAATTTTTAAGGCGTATGAGAAGTGGTTGGTAACTTTATGAAATCTTTTCTTGAGGAAGTGAAGTTGAGGTGGGATCAAAGTAATCATTATTTTCATTTTTTTATTTTAATTTGATTCACACATTAAAAGTGTCATGCCCAAACTACGAGGGAAAAAACACAAAATTTTCTTTTGAAAAATAATTAATAATTAAACATGCTTTGAGTTGAAATAATTGATAAGAGTTTAAGTACATGTTCTCTACATTACGTTTTAAGTTTATAGTTTTAAGGAGGAATTGAATCGTTAAATATGAACTCTCGATACAAAACTGATATCGACAATAACTACATTATTATTTTAATTTAAGAGCAATCTATCTTAACTTAGAATGATTAAATCAAATTTTCAAATCTCTTAATACACAACAATTCTCTAGCTGAAAAATCAACAATAAATTTTTATCTAATAATCTCACTTAATTTTACAACCTTTACCAACCTAAAGCATTTCAAGGTAAAATAATACGAACTTTCGATTTAAGAACAATATAACCATTTATAATAAATCTACATAACAATTACTACACTACAACTTACTAACTTTAATAAATGCTTAACTATAAAACAATATTTGACTATAGAACAATTTAGTCATTTAGACATTCATCTTAACCATATTTAAGAACTTTAATAAAAAAAAACTAAACTATCAAAACATGATAATCAACGAATTAAAGAAAAACATATAAATTAAATTAATTTTACAACTACTTAATTTAAACAAAACTATAGTAAAATTATTGACATAATAAAAGAAAAATTAACTTAACTAAATTTAATTAACACTAAAATCCAATCTCAATCTATACTAAAAAAATTATTAACTTAAGCTAACAATATAGATGTAAATCTAAGATTAACTTAAATTTAAGACTAGCTATCTTTTAAAATGAAACTTCTAACAAATATTAATAATAATAATAAAAAAAAAAAAACCTTAACATAACTAATTTACACTATAACATAATACTAAACTAAAACGAACTTAATTTTAAAACTAATAATTAAATCAAACACAAACTACACTAAAATAAAACTTAACAAAATATACTAACATAAAAACTAACAACTAAACCTACCCTTAACATATCATTAACCCCCCCTTATACCCCTATTCTATCCCTACATCCCCTAGCTGCCATGTCACCCCATGACCTGGGCTTCCTCAAGCGCTGACATGGTACACTACCCACCACTGACCTTGTGTCAGTCCAAAGATAGGTGGGCGACCCAAGAAAAAGATGGCAATTCAAAAGATTTTATTTGCTTTGATTAAAACAAACTAAGTGCTCTTTCTTCCAAGTTGAGCGCTCACTTGAGAAGGATAAAGGGGATGTGACATGGCGACAAGGTGACATCACCCCCCCCCCCCCATGTACATTACTGATTATGTCTCCAAATGCTGCGCCTTGATTTAAGGGATTATGGGCGGAGGAGTAATGTTTAAAAGTTTATTTGGTAGAATAAGATATTTAGGATATTAGATCTTAGTTTTATGTTTTCTTAGTTATTCATATTTATTTTATTTTTACTTTCTTTTATTTAAACATTTAATATTAACAAGCTCAAGGGAATATTAATAGAATCTTTTTGATGCTCTGTGGCAAAAGACAATAAATCTTGCTCCTCATACAAAAGGCAGCGAGCATTTTTGCTCTAAGAATAAATTTTTTCTAAGTATAATTTTTTTAAAATTGATTGATTTATTAAGAGGGGTTATCTTTTTTTTTTTTTAAAGATCTAATAGGAGCTATTATAAAATAAATATTCTAAGAATATGAATGATCCATTTACTATAATGCAAGAATTTTTTTGCTTCCAATAATCCCAAAACTGAACCTACATTCATAACATAAATTTCATTTCATCCTAATTTGATGTGCATCCATCTAAATTAAAAATTACGATTAAAACACAAGATAAACAATTTTACTCAAACACCAATATTATTGGCAAACCTGATTCAAGGGCTCACCCGGGAAAGAATTAGGAAGAAAATCCGGCTTCGTTGCCAATTACAACAAGGTTTAACATTCAAATACATAGGATATCAATCTCAAATTTCAACAATTTAATTGAATTTTCTTCATGATCCTCAACAAGGGTTCCATATCCAATTCTGCAACACATTTCTACGAACCATGGAGGAAACAAAATCTGATTAGGTGATAACAAGCATGACCAAGAAACAAATCAAACATGCATATTCATACAAGGTTTTCACTATAAGATTCACAATGAATCAATACTAGGGAAAGGTGGATTCTTCCAACCAGGAGAAGTCAAGCACAACACCAAACAGATGCCCAATCGGGGCTATATACCAAGAACTTTTGTTCTTTCATTTCAACATACCAAAATCATACAAGGTTTGTGCTGATAGGCACGGGCCCATAACGCCCTACCCTTTCTCCCTCTTCTCATCTTGAGAAGAGACTCTACACTGGTTGGAGTCCGACTAAACAGACCTTTCCCAAAATTGGTCACTTCTGCCCTCTCCAAGGGTGAGTAATACCAAAACACCCATGCAAGAAAAATCTCAAAAATTTCAAACATAAACATGAAGCAAAATCATCTAAAATCACATGGTTTTCAAATCTTCCCAACATACCCACAACCATACAAACATTCAAACAACAACAAGGTAGCATAAGCATGAAACAAGAATGAAATCTGAACAAGGGAGATGATAATTCCAACCTTCACAAAGAGGTAATGGAAATGAACAAGTTTGAGTAGAGCTTCCATTTCCTTGCTTCCATCTTCAAGAAGCTCCTCTCTAAATGTAGAGATTGGGTAACAACCTCAACTAGTCCAATGAAGGCCTCTAAATAAGCCTCCAACTCAGCCACCCAAAAGGAGCAATAACTACTTCCACCCACTAGCAATTCTAGAAACTCCTAAATCAACCTACGCTATGGTTAAACCCTAAGTTGAGGTGAGGTGAGGTAACCCAAGATAACCACTTGCAATTTTAGCACAAAGGTAAAATGAGACTTTTTGAGTGATCTCCAAAGTCAACAAAAGGGGCTTAGGGGTTGGAAAAGACCCCTAACCCATACCCATACCCCTTGGGTATAATTATTTCATGTTTTGAAGCCTTAGGAATAGGTTTAGAGCCAAACAAAGGCTAGGAAATAATTAGGACCAACTAACAACTCTAAAATGCAGATTAAGCACTAATCCAGATTAAGGGTGACTAAACTCGATTAAGAACCAAATTAGCAAACTGACACTGACTAAAACTGACTTAGGTCCATGGGTTACATAGCTAACCCTAACTAGCATGCTAAAGAGCACAAACAATTCACGAGTGTCAAGCGACACTAAAAGAACATAGTTACAAACATTAACATTCACTGAACACAGAGAGATACATACATACATCTCACAATACAATATTTGAATTACGAACAACAAGGTTTCCAAAATTAGCACATAGAGATAAGTTTTGCTCCTCCATCAGTTTCCTCGGCTAAAATATCTGCACACTCATTGCACACATCAGTAGCCCTGAAAATCACATGTACATATATACGTATTAGGAATTTACATTAATTGAAACATACATAAATCAGGGTTTCTTCATCCTACTTAATTCTTAACCATTTAAAATCTCTTAATCAAAGTATCAATCCTACATTTACTGATTTCATCAACATACATATACATAAAACATTAAATGACAAAACATCAAATATCTGAAAGTAACATCACACAGCATAAAATAATATGATATGTTCTAAGTATCAGATAATGTCTCAACATCTCGAGTTGTGAGTGTCAAAATGATAAAATAACAACTAAGGCTATGAAGGATCGGGGCGAGGCCTCACAAAAAGTAATAAAAGTTACTTTTAATCAATAATCTATAATGCAAGAATCACAAAAATAAAATAAAATAACTCTATTAATTAATGTAAGTAATAATATAATAGTAATAAAATAAATAATATTACAAATACTCATCCAATAAATATAATAAACAATAGTATCCTATTTAATTTAAATAATAAAGTAAATAATTAACTTTTATTTACTTTGAAATAATATTATTTATTTTGAAGTAAATATTATTTACTTCAAAATAATATTAATTATTACTATAGTATCAATTTCTTCTCCCAAAATGTGATTGACCCTTGGCTCTTTGTTAATAATTGTAAAATCTATATTTGTTGGTAATAAATATTTTTATTAATATTTACTTGATTTAAAATGAATAGTGTAGGATCTCATTAAGATAATACATTACACATTATATTACATATAACACTTCCTTTAATGATTTATCAACAATCGTCTTCTTGGGAACAATATTCATTAATACTATAAAAGAACTATAGTATTATTCACTTACATTAAATAAAATAACTCTATAGTATTATAGTATAGATTGCTATAATCTATACTATTAATTTACTGAAATCCTTTTATTACTTTGATTAATGATTTGTAATTAAAAGTAATAATCTATTACTTTTATTATTTTTAATTACAAAGAGCCAAGGGTTAGTCACATTTTGGGAGAAGAAATTGACAAAGATGCTACTTGCTTTTTAGATACTGGTGTGAATGCATTCAGAGCTAAATTGATTATCCAAGAAGTTGAGAATCTACCTGCTATTATTGAACATGAAGTTGAATGTTGTATGGATTCACTAATATTGTTATGGAGTCATGTTGAGAAAAGTGTCAACATGACTGAAGCCGACATCAAATATCTTTGTCATATAATTAAAATGAAAAAATGACCTTCAACTTCATTTTAATTTTTTTTTAAAAATGACCCTCTTATGAGTTGTAGTACACTGTATGCGAGAAGAGCCCACTGCCCAAACATGCAATTTCAACTATAAGAAGAGCTCATGGCTCAAACATGCAATTTACTATTATGTTTTTCTTTTTCTTACATTTATATTTTAATTAATAATTAATTATAGATTATAGATTTTCCTAATATAATATTATGTTTATATTTGCTACATTTCTTTCTCTTGAGGAGTACTAGGAATCTCTATAGTATGATTCTATAGCCCTAATTTCTATACGAATCACATTAAAATATGGATTGACCTCCTCTATAATATTTAATTATAGATTTAATAATTATTGCTAGATTTTCATTAAGTCAGAGGGAGTCCTATTAATGAAAATACTATGACTAGTAATGTTTATATCTTTACAATCAATAATTAAATGATTTCTGATTAAAAGTAACTAAAATCCTTTTATTACTAAAAGACAATTATTACTGAAAGTAATAATCTATAGTATTAATTTACTGTATTAATTTACTATAATACTTTTATTACTATATTCTATTATTGGTATAGTATTTTCATTAATAGGACTCCCTCTGACTTAATGAAAATCTAGCAATAATTATTAAATCTATAATTGAATATTATAGATGAGGTCAATCCATATTTTAATGTGATTCATATAGAAATTAGGGCTATAGAATAATACTATAGATTTTCCTATTATTGGAGTTAATTAAATCTATAATCTATAATCCTTTTACATTAGGAAAATCTAGCAATAATTAATATTTTGAATCTATAGTATGGTGTATTATTTTAATTTCTAATGGGCAAAACAGTAATAAAAGCTAATTTGATTTCCTAGAGATCATTTGTAAAATAGTCAGCTCTTGGATTTGGACACTAGAGAACAAGAATTTGTAAGAAAATGGAATTTAGGTTTAGAGAATTTGTATACATTTCTTTCAATTATAGATCAAAGGAAGAAAAACATAATAGTAAATTGCATGTTTGAGCCATGAGCTCTTCTTATAGTTGAAATTGCATGTTTGGGCAGTGGGCTCTTCTTGCATACATTGTACTACAACTCATAAGAGGGTCATTTTCAAAAGTTTGTTAAAATGAAGTTGAAGGTCATTTTTTCATTCTAATTATATGACAAAGATATTTGATGTCGGCTTCAGTCATGTTGACACTTTGCTCACTGGTGGAAGACATTACAGGTTCAATAGAATAGCAGGCAAGAGCATAGTCATTTTGGAATGTGGCGACTTCACTAGATGTATTAGGGTTCTAATATATAAGCTCAGGATGTGTAAGTGAAAGAGTAGTGAGTAGTTCAGTTGCACTCATGGTATATTCATTAAGTGCTTGGACCAAAAATTTGAGACATACAATGACTTTGTGACAAGTGTGTTCGAATGCCTCTGAGTACTAATGTCAACAATTGATGACTCTAGGACACTAGTTGGATCAAACCCATTTGACCTAACCCTAGACGTTTCACCCCCTTCAATTTGGTTTTCATAAACATGAACTTGGTCAATGTCTTTATTAGTAGTCACTTCTAAAAGAGAGTCAAACTCATCTTATTTAGAGTTAGTGCTACCTAGCAAGAGACTATAGAACTCCCCAATAGTGATAGGGACATACTCGCTTTCATCATCTAGATTCTTACACTGGTACTCAATATGTAATGACTGACTGGACTCTCCCTTTTCTGAATGAGCTTTGGGTTGATTAATATTGTCCTCAGAAGAATCACTAGTATCATCCATAGTGCTGATACATGGCACAAAGTCATCTGGCTTAGCAAAAATTTCTGCAATATTGTGAGGGATAGGATAAGGATAAGGATCCTCATCATCAATTTGTTCCTCTTGAGTATCCAACTCAGCTTATGACTCATTTCTAGATAAACTCTTAGGTTCTAGTATGAATTTATTAGGTCCCAAATGGAAAGGAACCTTCTTAAATCCTAGACAAGTTGTATCACTATTTCTTCAAGCTATTGCCTTGATGAGATCAATTAGGCCATTTTTATTGCACCCAATAGGGCTAGTTCCCTTGTAGCCAAAATGCTTCATGAGCCTAAGACAATACCAATATTTCTCGGGGGCGATTTCTCAAGTTTTCTCTATTAAGTCTACTAGAGTCTCTTCTCTGTAAAGCCATGTAGCAATAGCGCTATTTTCACTTTCATCCTCTAGGAGAACTGTAACCTTGACAAAAGTGCCATTATACTTGATTTGAGGTGTTACCACAAATAGATTCTTTGCCTCTGAGGGTCTCCCATAATGACAAGGAGACTCTAGAAGAGATGTTAATGAGAAGACTAGTTCAATATGATACTCTCCCATGCCAATTTCTTTTCGTTTGAACAACTATTCAATTTGTTTCAACTTGTTCTCATGATAATCAATGGAATCCCTATTAGCAAGGACAAAAGTTTTAGTAGCTTTGAGCATATTGTAGGTATAGCCAATAGTGGTAGGAATAGTAACTTCAGAGCCATGAAAAGGGAATTTTATGCATTGATGATATGTGGATTGCACAACATGCATCTAATGAATCCATGGATGTCCGAACAAAATGTTATAATCTGAGGGAATGACAAGTACTTGACAGGTGACATCCCTTTCTATAGGACCGATGCGAATGGGTAAGACTACAAGACCTAGAGATTTTCATTCAACTTCATCATATGCTTTGATAGTGATTTTGCATCGAGGATTATTAAAGTCATCAAAATAATTCAATTGTCTACGAAAAACAACAGAGATAATGTTTAAGCTAGCACTGTTATCGATGAGTACCCGACGAACACATGTCTAATGTATCATAACCTCAATGTGTAGAGGTTGATTGTGTGGGTGACTTAGTGAATTATCCTCCTCCTCGGAGGAGGACATAAAATAAGGTGAGGTTAGGTGACCTACCATCGATTGAAATTTCTCAAGATCAAGATCTTGAGGAACGTTTGCCTCAGTGAGGGCTTTGTCCAGAATTTGCCTACTAGCAGGCAAGATTTTAAGCAGCTCAAAGATGGATATTTGAGCATTAGTTTGTTTCAATTGATCAAGAAAACTATAGCTAGTAGCTATTGAACTCATTGTGAGTTTTTCACCTTTGCCAGATGGACCAACAAGGGCTTTATCTTTATGTTGTTCAGGATTAGGAGCAGAAGGTACAGGACCTTTGAGCACCAACTTGGCATGAGAACACCTTATAGCATTGGCATAGCGTTGCAAAGGTGTGTTGTCTATTGTGTTTGATATAGGGCCCTACAAGATAAATGGCATCTTGGGTTTATCATTATCTTGTTTGCCCTTAATGGTAATGATGTCGTAGTATTCAGAATCCACAGGTTCAAGCATGTTGATCACATTGTTGTCAATAGAATATACATAACTAACCTTATTTTTGGGTTTTGGTTTGGAGCCCTCTCCTTTTTCATAAGTCAGGAAGGGTTCTTTGAAGGCCTTGTGGTGCAAGTTCTTGTTGTGTCCATCTACCACAAGTTCACCACCATCGATCATGTCTTGGACTTTGTGGCACAAGTTTATGTAGTTTCTAGTTTTGTGCCCCTTATTTTGGTGATAGTCACAGAATGAGGTTTCACTCTGCCATGGTGGCCGTGGTTGTGGATCATAGGGGTAAGAGTTGTTCAGTGGTGAAATAAGCTTGTGTTGTAACAATGTTTTGTAAACCACATCCAAAGGCTCACACAAGGGTGCATACTCACACTTAGGACATGTGGCCCATGAGTTTCTTGATTTGTTTTTGGATGTATTATTATCAAGAGGAGGCTTCTCAAAAATTTTGGTTTCATTGAAACCATCTTTGAGACAAATTGCCATCTTAGTAGGTTTAGGAGTGACATTTTCGACAACCCCATCATGCACAATTTTTTGATTCTTGCTAACATTATTAGTTTTGTCTTTGTTTGAGGTAGAGCCTGATTTTATGTCCTTGTGAAGAGTGAGTTCACCCTTCTTGACCATAAATTCCTCTATGTGTATACCCTGTGTGATCATGTCCTCAAGGGTACACAGACCTTGAAGTTTGACTCTATACCCAAAATCAGGTAGGAGATTGTTAGTGAAAATGTCAAGCTTTTTCGTTTCCAAAATTTTGCATGAATACTTAGTGTAAAGTTGCCTCCACCATTGTAGGAATGTGAGAAAAGGTTCTCCAACATTTTGCTTAAGGTTGCATAGATCTCAAATGTTGATAGGGTGTTGAATGCTATGAGAATACTATTGGACAAATAAATTAGCAATTTCATCAAATATTTTGATACTGGGAGGCCAGTGTGAGAACCACTCCAATGCCTGACCACCTAGACTTTTGGGGAATAAATGCATAAGATATGTCTAGTCATGCATAAATTCCATGGACAAGGCACCAAACATCCTCAAGTGATGTTGGGGATTAGTATTCCCAAAGTATTTTTCATATTTAGGTAGTTTTACTCCTCATGGAAAAGGAGGCATGTTTATGTCCTTGTCAAATGGAAATGGAAAAAGAGCATCCAATGTGTATGCTTTGGTGGGTTTCTCTTTTTCTTGCATCATCTGAGCCAGTTGGTCTTGCATAATTTTTAGTTTTTTTTGGAGTTTGGAAGTCTTAGTTTCTTCTTCATTTGTGATGATGGTTTCCACATTGAAATGAGAGGGTAGCTTAACTCGCTCTTGGGAAAGTTTGAGAAAGTACTTTTCTTTCTCTTTGTTGAGTAGAATTCCCAAGACCTTTTGAAAGTTTTTGTCTCTTTGAAATTTTTTCTATGTGTTTAGGGAGTATTTCCACCTCTTCTTGTTCATCATTAGTGTCAAGGTCTTTCTCTTTCTCTTTGTTATTCCTAGGTAGTTCTTGATGTCTACTGTGACTACCATGTTCAGGTTTGCGATCAATCATTGTAAGAACATTTTTAGTTTCAGTATGTTGTGATTCAAAAGGTCCTTTGAAAAAGAAGTCCAACATGTTGTTTGGGGATACAAGACCTTTGCTAGTCTCAGGATCATCTTGATACAAAGGGTTCCTAGTTTGTCGTAAGTTTATGGAAAATGTTCACTAGACTCAAGGTGACCTGATGGGTGAGGGAGATCATGAAGGTGCCTCACTAGATGAACTAGATGTAGACTGTCTAACAAAAGGAAGACAACATTTTCCATGATTATGACCCCTAGCATGACGTCACCTAAGTCTAAGGGGATAAAACACATTGCCACTCCTTGTTGCGACAATCATAGACAACGACAAGAAGCAAGAACCTGGACAAGGACCACACTAGAACATATTCTCAATAGGACAAGGTAAGAGTGCTCTATACTAAGGTATGAATAATCTAATTTAAAGGCTAAAATAGCCAAAGATTATGACCATCATAATGTGGAGTATTACAGGCACTAAAGAACAAAAAGCAAGATAGCTAAAGGATGAGACTAGTCAAAGTATGGATCACAAATCTTTAGCTAAGCTAAATGTTGCTATTTGGGACCTGTTTATCGATAGAGAAGGAACAACTAGATGTAGAAAATAGATAGGGTATAGATCAAAGATAGGTCTAATAGATCAAAATGATAGTTTAGACTCAAGGTCTCATGTGAGAAACTTTTAGGGACCATGCAAGAAAGTTTTTAGGACTATGTGAAGACTTAGAATAGCAAAAAAAATTTGTGCAAGGAAGTGCTCCAGGTTAGATAGTATAGCTACAAGATTTTGCATGAGAACTTGTAACTATTCCCATGAGAAAGTGACAGCACAAAAGGATTTTGCATGAGAACTTGCACAACTCTTCATGAAAATCAGGACCATTTTGACAACAATGTTGGATTTTGAAGAGATTTTCAATAATTTTAGATAGTTTCAGATAGATTGTAGGTTTTGTTTGATTGATAACAGATAGAGTATAGGTTCAGTTTTCAAACTTGTGATAGTGGTGTTGAGTTTGAATAAGACAAAGTGTTTTCAATAGGATGCAAGAAGCAAAAAGTAGTCAAATATAATCCAACTGAGGCCAAAGCAACTTAGAGGGATAGGAGAGTCTTGACTCTTCAGTTTGTTTGTTCAGGTTTGGACATGTTGAAGACTCGATAACAAACACACTTTATCCCTAGAAATAGAAAATGGTAGAGAAGGAAAAACTTGTGTCCCACATCTTATGTGCATGTGTGTACCTCACACAATTGTGTCACCCCCTAGAGGGCACCTATGTTTTTGGTATATTTAAAGGACTCAATAGTATACATTGAATGAGCACCCTTATGGTAGGGGACAAGCATGTACACCACCTTCCAACATCCAGTAGCATGCCTATGGTGAGTTCTATAGGAGAGATTCTTCCCACTCCTTGCACAAAGATTATGCCTCCTTTTGGAGGTGAACCGGGTGGCTTCTAACTAAGAGGTTTTTACTTGGCTTCCATTTGAATTAATTCCCACTAGCTCCATAAGTAGAGTTGAGACCAGTAGCCCACATTGGCATTTGAGAGTGCACACACTTGCTTAGCAAGATTGGGGCTAGTGCTAGCCAGTGCAATAGATAGAGCTTCCCCTTGATAAGAAATATTAAGAATCAAGGGAAAGAAATTAATCCGGCTTTGGAGTCTTTTGCTCTACAAAGCATCTTGATTATAGTGAGTTGGAATCTCTAATGAAAGGAGTGTGCTCACTTGGGTCATTCCTGGAGGTTGGTTCACCCTGACAAGCCCTCTAAAGGATTGACTCAGACTAGTGGTTCGATCGCAAGGTCAAAGTTTTTTATTTCCCTCAAGGGGAAAGAGCATACTCCTCTACCTTACTTTCTCACCCAATCATGTAGAATAGGTTAATTAATGACTTAGCTTAATCAATATAGACTCATTCTTCCTATAGATTTTGATCCCCTTGAAAGGAAACCATCATCTCATCATAGAAAAGAACCAGCCACTAAGCTACTTGCCTTCTTCAAAATGTTATCTTTTAGAAGCATCTAGGTTTCTAATTCACCCTTGGTCATGACCTCCAAGTGGTGAAGAGCATAATCCCTTATTCTTCTGCCTTGCACCCTAGGAAGTTCACAAGCCATAATTAGACTATGTTATGAAAGCATAAAAGAAAGCACATTAATTTATGGGTTTTAAGATCAAATCTTTGACAAAGATATATTCAAAAATTATCCTGCAAACAAAGGGTTAGTTCATGTTTTGAATGGTTTGTAAAGGAGCCTTCATCAAAATATCTTGCAGACAACCGTTAAGCTACAAAAAACTAGAAAATAGAATAATAATGCTTTAGAGGAAAAACACATCAATGAAATATAATGATCAACATGTTGAAAAATAGCCAAATGGATTTTGTTGTTTCACAATTTTGCACAAAATTCTACGCAAGACCACTTGAGATCTCTCACTGACCTGCGCAAGAAAATAATGTGCCACATGAAGACTTGCACAATAAGACACTTTTTCGTGTGAGAAAGTGCATAGATCTAGGTGAAACCTTCAAGTCCTCGCGTGAGAATGGAATTTTTCATGCAAGAACCCATAAATTTGTATAGAATAGTATGAATAGGGTGCTAAAAGATGTCAAAAATTAATGCAAATGAGGCCAAAAAGTTATTGTTTAGGCCCCACAGTGGGCACCATAAATGTATATGTGCAAATGTGGCCTCTATTTAACACACACACTTCAACACAATCTCTATATGTGGATTCATCCTGGAATGAACATGAGATTTTTCACCCAAGAGGAATCCTGCAAGATGACGTATTGCCTTCTATCTAGGTAGATTTTTCCTGTTTATGCTCTCAAATTTGAGGTATAGGCAATTAGACCATTCTAGAAGGAAGGGTTTAAAATACAATTAAATCTATATGAGATGCAGGTAATCTAAATGAGATGTGCAATTATTCTAAGAACATATAAAATAAACTAAATTATATGTATGCATATTAAAACTAGAATGATTCTTAATCTAAGAAATGAAAGTTTTCATAAGAATAATGAGATTGAATGAGTGCACAATTCAGTAGAGACTCAATACACATTAAATTCAACCTCCTTAATGAGCAATTATGGGTCTTTTAAATAGAATTCCTAGAATAAATGAACGATTGAGATCAGCTTAGATTGATGGTCAAGATTAAAGGAAAGACTCAATCAAAGCAGATCTAGATTTAGCATATGGTTTTAAGAGATCTCCAGGTACTTATAAGTTTGTTAATCAACCATATGTTTTTGACCTTGTGATGCAATGATTTATACATGTTTGACATTATTGTAGATGAAACACCACAAGGCTATGATATGCAATGGTTATAAATTTTGCATCAAAGATTTAGATGGTAAAAAGAGAACTTGTGATTTTGGGATAAATGTAGTCTTCCAGGTGACCAATATTTTATCTACCAATGACTTACATCCTCAAGAATCTCAAAATTGATAATATGGAATTTTGGTTGATATACATGACTCTGACTTTAATTATTTCAAATTAATTCTCTTCGTCGTCAAATGGTACAAACCACGACTCAATCAAAATGATCCAAATAGAACTATTATTGATCATGAGAATAATTTTTCAATCATTAATACAAGGTTATTTGAGCTAGTTGAGGATGAGCCCTAGTTTCTTCCAAGCCAATGTGAGTAGGTAATTTACTTAGAGGCTCCACATAAATTGGGTTGGTCATTTTTTGTTAGACATGATCTAGGGGGAAGGTTGATAAAGTATAATAAGTGGACAATGATCGAGAGTTAGTCGATGATGGTCTTGATGCAAATGATGCTACTACTGATCACAATGATGATGCTTCTTCTAATCATGATGATGATGAGGAGGAGAAGGTTGATGCTGATGATGAGGACGAGGATAGTGGTGGTGATGATGTTGATGACATCGATGATCCTAATGATGAGATGGATAAATAATAATATCAATGATGGGGGTTTGATTAGCTAACAATGGAGGGGGGGTTTGATTATCAAAGAGAAGAATGAAATGTATAGTTATGTGATCAATGCCTATGCTTTTGAATATTCAGTTCTTAATAGATCAATGATTGATTTGATTAACTTGTCATGTACCTTTTACTATTTATAATTCATATGTGATGATAATATTTAATGCAATTTTGAGTATATGTATCATGAATTTTTTAGCTAACATAAGACAATTGATTTACCATTATAGAAAACCAAAGCCATTTCATGAGCACCATAGATAGTCTCATTGACCATTAGGTATAAGTCAGTACACCCAATAGATATTAATGTCTTTTACCATTTGTAAAATATCTCTCTCATTGCCACCTATCTCTCTTATTTCATGGAGTGCAAGAACCAGTGAATAGGTATTTGTCAAATTTGTCTTCCTCGAGCGAGGAAAATGTAAAAATGAAAGAAGAAAGTGAGACATTTAGTATATCTAAATCAAGGAGATCGACTCAAGGACAAAATATCATAAAGAAATTCAATAAGTGCATGAAAGTTTTCCTTTCTCAATGGGGGTCATGTTCTTATGATGATGAGAGTGAAGCCAACTCTGATGTGACCATTAGGTACAAACATCTAAAATATAATGGGTCCCTAATGAAATTCGTCTAATAAACACTAATTTTTGTGCTGGAGAGAGGATATATCACATAAAACTATCCTCATTACATGGTTTAGACCTATTTTCCATGGATAAAATAAAGGTATCTTACACCAAGGTTGTTGAATTGTTGGAGAATGTCAGACCTTGCTATGATTATAGCAGTTGGATGGAGATTGTTAGATATAAAATAATTATCTGTAGGTATGTACTTGCAAAAAATTATAAACAACAAACACATAGTGAACAAAGTAAAATAGTTTCTATATACATTAATGGAAGACCAATAACATGAGGGAATATTGCATGTTTTATAAATAGTACACAACTTGCATCAGCTACAAAGTGACCCAATTGCACATTTGAGGCACGTGAGGGAAATCATGTATTTGTATGTGAAATAAAATCAATATGTGGAGGTGAAGAGTTTCTTGTTGATTACAATTTGAATCACATAGATACAATCAAAACCATTATCATGGGTGAGGTGGTATGCACTATGCACATTTAAAATCAACTCCAAGCAATGAATCTAACACACCATTAAATTTTTATATATTTTTTGCTAACTTAGAATAATAACACATGCATTTTAACATTTCTCAATGGATTATTTTGAAATACATGGCTATAGTATGGATCACTAGTTATGGGATACCCATGATGGTGATGATTCTTCTTCCCAACTGGTAAAACTCATTGTTCTTGTACAAATTAGATACAAGAAATATGTTAATATGTATTTTTTTGTTATGTTTTATTCTTCACTACTATTTTGGATTGATTTTAATATAGAGATAATAATAGGATATGTGCAAGATCATGGTCAACCAAACTATGCCCTTAAGTGGTAAATGAAAAATTAGCAGATCAGGGTTATGTCAACTTGACATGCAATTTTCAATTTGTTATGAACTTTATATCAAAAAATTGATAGAATAGAATCTCTAGGAAATTAAATTTAGTTTCTAAACTACTATCTAAATAAAAATAAAAATTGATTGGTCAAAAAATTGAATTTTAATGCAATAGTACAAAAATTTCAGGACAAAAAAGAAGAAGTAGATGTATGTTTGGCTACCCTAATCAAAAGAAAATGGTAATAGTTTTAAATAATATTATAGATATAAGAAGTAGACTCATGCCCAGATGTGATGCATATTTTTGGGTATTTTTATTCTAAATGTATACTTAATTATGAATTTTCTACTATAGTATTTTTAGAATAAAAAAAGTCTCATTTTTTACTACCTTAACTAATTCAAAAGTCTACAAAATTTAATTTTTAATTTAATTTTCCTTATAGTAGAAGAAATACATAATGTGAAGCATCTTTTGGATTTCGAAAATGTTGTACCATTTGAAAGTTATAGTTATTTTTCAATCAATGTGTGAATCAACACTTTATATGTAACTTGTTTAGAAAATAAGTAATAATTACTTAGTGAAATCATAAACTGACAAAGATTAATTTTATCTTGCATTATTATTTTAAAATACCCCAATATATTTCATCCCTAATCATAAAAATTGTCCCATTTAGTGCTTGAGTTTAACTTGAGCCTTCTGATGCATCTTCCTTTTGATGAAAAAAAAGGGGTGGAAACATCTCTTTAATACCCAATAGACATCCCCACCTATCTTCCTTTAATGTGCATTTTCTTTGTTAGTAAAATTATTTTAACAAGTGCATTCTCATTGGAAGAATAACTTCAGTGAAGAGTTGAGTGTAAGAAGTTGAAGAAGCAAGTTCTGCTTCTATGTAAATGCCATAATCACAAGGCTTATTCCCTTGTAGTAGCCTCTACCACAATGAAATTACCTCTAAACCATGCAAAGGATCTTGAAGTGGTTCCCAACCTTGAAACACTCTTATAAGCAATGGGAAAACAAATGTAGATGCAATACATGAAAAATTGCATAACTTGTAGTCCTTCTGATATTTTGACTATAAATTCTCAAAGACACTTGCAAGTGATTCCAATGTCATAGTACCTACCGAAAAAATTTCATAGATTCTATCTAGTACTCCCATAATATCCTTTATGTTTTCTACTTGTTGTTTCTACCATGTAGTCCCTTTCTTAAGTAGCTCCTTCTCCTTCTGGTATATTGCTATAAAATTTCTCTTGTGCATTAATTTTGGTCAAACTTCTAAATGTGTTCCTCTACCATATCTAAAATCAACTTCACATTGTGTTGTAACTCTAGCATAGGTATTTGATCCTTAGTAGCTTTCTTTTTAGCATTCAAGTTTTCAACATTGGTCAACACCCTCACTTATGGATCTCTCATATCAAGATCTTTCTGTATTGTTTCAACATCATGCTCTTGCTTCTGAGCTAATAGTTCTTTAGGTACATTTTCTTGTAAAACATTAAATTTTTGAATAGTTGTAAACTCTTAGAAAATGCATTCGTGTTTTCTATTACCATTGACGAGCTTTCCTTGAACAAAATCAAAATGAAGAGGCATAAATACACCAAATTTCTCATTCAAAACTATATGTGTAGATATAAAGATTAAGTAGAACATGTCCAATATTTTTCATATATACACATTAATTACACCAAATTTTTCTTTCAAAACTATATGTGCAAATATAAATATTAAGTACAACATGTCTAATATTTTTGTAGATATAAACATTAATTACAAAAAAAATTTCTTTTAAAACCATATGTCTAGATATAAACGTTAAGTAACTAGATTGTTGTCTAAAATTAAAAGAGAAGAAGATGAAAAATGTTATTGTCCTTGCTAGTGTTGTAATGAATTAATGACAAGAAGAACCAAAATAAAAAAAACTAAGAGATATTGTATGGAGAATGGTCACACTGAAGTGGGCTTTGATTATCATGCATTTCTAAGTTGTTTGTTATATTTTTTTCATAATTAAAATGCATATGAACCACAAAATGGGGGTTTCATTATCATCATTTTTATATAGGTTGATCTCTCGAGGGTAGTACGTGATATGGACCACCACATCTTGGAGGAACATGGGGGTGTGAATATGGATGAACATGGAGGTGTGAGTATTAAAGGAGAAGATCACAATCCCATGGAAGATGATGATCATCTACCAGAAAACACATTTGAAGATGATGGTATAAATGCATTGATCTATTATACATTTGGTACTGGTGTTGTTGTTTCCACTGATGATGATTATGATGAGGATGACACTGAGGCTATCCATGATATACCTCTACTTGAGAAGGAAAACATGACCCTTTACGAAGGATCTTGATCAAATATTCTCTATATTATATTTTTTTTGGTGAATTTGAAGGTTATGAACAGTTTATCCAACATAACAATGTCACATATGCTAAGGTTTGTGATATACATCATTATAGTCTATAAAAGGTGAAATATGTACCATTAAGATTGTTTGTACTAAAGACTTATATTTTTTTCTCTAGATTGATAGGTGACTATTTGTTACCACCATAAAATTTTCTCCCTTACTCATACCGAGAATTATGTGCCACTATGAAACATATTGGAATGGAGTATCAATCAATAGATGCTTGTCCTATAGATCATGTAATTTATCATAAAGAACACAAAAAATATGATAGAATTCCCCAAATATCATACAAGCATATATTGAGATGATCAAGTGACAAAAAAAGTGCCTCATAAGGTTCTTAATTACATTCTCATTATTCCACGTCTTAAATGATTATTCAGGTGCAATAGCTTGGCACAATTTATGGATTACCATGCATACAATAGAATTTGAGATGAAATTATTAGAATTCATAGGGATGGTTCAACATTTATGGACATAGAGGAAAAGTGGCCACATTTTAAAGAAGAACCTCAAATTATCAAAATTTCTCTAAAAACTGATGGTGTTAATCCATTTGGAGATATGAGATCTATTTACTCGATGTGGCCTATTTTTGTTATCAAAAACAACCTTCCTCCATGGATGTCAATAAAGAGGAAGCACATTATGTTGGAAATGATTGTTCCAACTATTTTATTATTTTACTATTACCTACATGTAATTATAAGTCTTGGAGTGAGATTACCACAATAATTATCGGGTAAAAGCACAAACCTGTGTCACCTTTTATAAAGGAGAAGTGATATCAGAATTTAAAGTCTTCAACTTTAATGACATAAAAGTGGCATTTGTGCTTAGAATTTAAAAATGATGTAAACTAATGAAATGTGTAAAATTAGATGAAGTTTATGTCTATAATTTTTTTGAAAAAAATTGATTAAAATTTTATCTATTTTTTAATATTTAAAGTCTATTTTTTAATTTTTTTAAATGCTGAAAATATAGAGTTTTGTTCCCGTCAAAAAAATACATGAAAATGTTCATATTTTGGTCTGATTTTGGAATATGTTAGAGTCAACATGTATACCTAGTGCACCAAAAAAGAAAAATTGAAATTCAACTAATATTTTTTAAGTTATAACTGGTCAACATCAAAGTTATCAAAAATTGATAGTTTTTTTCTCCCGTCAAACTTTTTCCATCAAATCTACATATTTGTTAAAACAAATTACATATTCTTGAAGAAGACTCTCTCCTCTAGTGCAGCATTAAAATATAATAATTTTTGAACATGATTTACCATTTTTTTCTTATTTTTGAATAGACATTTGCCTAAATCTTAAAATACCTACTTGTACTATTTTCAAATTATAACATATTATCCTTAATCAAAATTTAAAAAAAATTATACAATCACAATCTTGACTCCAAGACCTACAAAAATATATTTTTAGTTTAAAAAAAAACTTCAATTTAGTAAGTCAAATTGGCCTTCAAAGTTACAAGTTTGCAGAAGTTCTTATTTTTGCTTGTGTGGCTGCCACCTAGGATGCCACATAAGTAGTTCCAGCCAAAACTGTTTCAGCCGAAAGGGTTTCGGCCGTAACCCCCTAGTGTATAAAATTATCGTCAATCACTTTTTGGCTATTTTTATGATATTTTGAGTCATTTGAAACATGGGGGTTACGGGCGGAACAGTTTTGGCCGAAAGTGTTTTGGTCATAACTGTGCGTGCCACGTAGACGAAAAAATTTGCCACATATGTACAACCGAAACTTGTTTGGCCATAACCATTATGACTGAAACTATTTCGGCCATAACCCCTCCAAATATCACAAATGGTGACACAGGTTTGTGCTTTCACCCTATCCAATGTTGTTGTAAGGTCCCTCCTCGCATGTACCTATTAAATATGATTTTTTTCTGTCAAATCTGTTGTAGGAGATTTGAATGGATATGAAGTAATGTTATAGGTTTTTAGATGTCCTAATGAAAACTAAGAACAACAAATACATCCATGCTTTAATACTTAAAGATTAGAGAACACCTATGTTGTCTCGACTAATTAAACATTAACTTGCACTAACAATAATACAAGGTGTTTCACTTAATGATGATGTTATTGATTTTGTTACCTCAATGATTAGGATTCTATGCATTTAGATAGTTCAATACTCACTATTGGTGATGTTATGATGTTTAGGTATATGCATGCCTAACAATGATTATTCTTGTATTTAATCTGAATTAATGAATAAGTTATATGTCATATTGATTATGTAATTACTGATGATTAAATGTGAGTAGAAATGAATTAAATAGCTAAGTAATTGAAGCATTATGTTCTGAGTTCGCCCCAACCCTTCGTAGCCTTAGTATTATTTTATCATTTTGATACTCACGACTCAAGATGTCGAGACATTATTTGATACTTAGAACATATTATATTATTTCATGTTGGGTGATGTTATTTTAGATATTTGATGTCCATCATTTAATGTTTTATATATGTATGTCGATGAATTAAGTAAGAGGTAGGATTAACATTTTGGTTTAAGATATTTTAAATGCTTAAGAATTGAATAGGATAAGAGGAACCCTGATTTATGTGTGTTTCAATTTATGTAAATTTTTGATACGTATATATGTACATGTGATTTTTGGGGCTACTGATGTGTGCAATGAGTGTGCAGATATTTTAGCCAAGGAAACTGACGGAGGAACAAAACTGATCTCTATGTGTTAATTTTGGAAACCTTGTTGTTCGTAATTCAAGTATTGTATTGTGAGATGTATGTATGTATCTTTTTATGTTCAGTAAATGTTAATGTTTGTAACTATGTACTTTTAGTGTCGCTTGACACTCATGAATTGTTTGTGCTCTCCAGCATGCTGATTAGGGTTGGTTGTGTAACCTTTGGACCTAAGTCAGACTAAGTTAGTATCTTTTTGCTAATTGGGTCCTTAATCGAGTTTAGTCACCCTTAATCCAGATTAGTGCTTAATCTGAATTGTTAGAGTTGTTGGATGGTCTTATTTAATTTCCTAGCTTTTTTTTGGCTCTAAACCTTTTCCTAAGGCTTAAAAAATGAAATAATTATACCCAAAGGGTATGGGTATGGGTTAGTGGTCTTTTCCAACCCCTAAGCCCCTTTTTTTGACTTTTGAGGTCACTCAAAAAGTCTCTTTTTGCCTTTGTGCGAAAATTGACTATGGCTACCATGAGTTGCCTCACCCCACCTCCACTTAGTGGTTAACCATAGTATGGGTTGAGTTAGGAACTTCTAGATTTGTAGGTGGGTGGGAGAAGTTATTGTTTTTGTTGGTGGTTGAGTTTGAGGCTTATTTAGAGGCCCTTCTTGGACTAGTTGAGGTTGTTACCCAATCTCTACATTTAGAGAGGAGTTCTTGAAGGTTGAAGCAAGGAAAGGGAAACTCTAGTCAAACTTGTTCATTGCCATTACCTCTTTTTGAAGGTTGGAATTCTCATCTCCCTTGTTCAGATTTCATTCTTGTTTCATGCTTATGCTACCTTGTTGTTGTTGCAATGTTTGTATGTTTGTGGGTATGTTGGGAAGCTTTGGAAACCGTGTTATTTTTGGTTGATTTCCTTTCATGTTATGTTGCAATTTTGAGATTTTTCTTGCATGGGTGTTTTGGTATTACTCACCCTTGGAGAGGGCAGAAGTGACCAATTTTGGGAAAGGTCTGTTTAGTCAGATTCCAACCAGTGTAGAGTCTCTTCTCAGGATGAGAAGAGGGACAAAGGGTAGGGTGTTATGAGCCTCTACCTGTCAGCACAAACTTGGTATGATTATGGTATGTTGAAATGGAAGAATGGAAGTTCTTGGTATATAGCCCCGATTGGGCATCTGTTTGGTGTTGTGCTTGATTTCTCCTGGTTGGAAGAATCCACCTTTCCCTAGTTTTGATTCATGGTGAATCCTATTGTGTAAACGACGTAGGATTATGCTTGGTTGATTGTCTCTTGGTTATGCTTGGTTGTCACCCTATCAGATATTTGTTCCCTCCACAGTTCGTAGAAATGTGTTGCAGAAATTGTTATGAATCCCTCGATGAGGGTCATGAAGAAAATCCATTGAAATTGTTGTAATTTGGGATTGAGATCCTATTGTAAATTGTATTTTGAACCTTTTTGTAATTGGCAATGAAGCTAGGTTTTCTTCCTGGTTCTTTCCCGGCTGAGCCTTTGAATCAGGTTTGCCAATAAAATGGTGTTTAAGTAAATATGCTTGCATTGAGTCTTATAGCTTTGTTTTCAGTTTTGCATATGTAATTTAAAAATCAGATGTGATGGTGTTACCTTACTGCACATTTTTATGGTTGGTAATCACATTTGTTTAAATTAGATTTATCAGATAACATGTTGATATATACTTAGCTATGCAAATTTTAAGTTTAAAATATGTTAAGAAAATTTGCATTTGAGTTGTGCTTAATTTTTATAACTATACATGTGCGTGAGGAAGTTAAATGAATTTATTGAATACTTGTTTATTACATTTAATCCTATTATCACTTTTAAATATTAAAACAAAACTCGTTGGTGTTCTGGGCATGACAGTTGTTCATTCAACAAGGTGAGTACCAAGTGAAATATATAAATTTATATATTGTGCTTCTTATCGATGAGTTATTGGTGTTAAGAATGGTTTCACTAATATCTCTAGACCAATCAAACAAAAACAATTTCAACTCCATGCACTTCTTGTGTTGAAAATTCATGATGCCCTAGGGTTGATACATTTATGTGTTATGATATGCTAAAATCTAGTTGTATGAAATAATACTAATTCCAAAAATGAACATATTTAATCCAATTGTATCGTTATCTTTTAGGTCTTTAAATAAATGGAAAATTTGCATGTCGAATGTGTGGTCCAAAGATGACATCTTGTCATTCCAAAAGTTTAAGAAAGATGGCGTTTGATGAGAATAGGCACTTCCTCCACATAAATAATAAGTATCAAAGTACCAAAATATATATTTTTAATGGGTAATAAGAGACTACATCAAATCCATGAAGAATGACACCTCACCTATGTCACTTGGAATATAACTAAATTTAAGGTAGTATCACTCCACCTAATTATTTATGTTTGGAAATTATATATTTTGATTATGTTTGGTCAGCTAATTATGTAATTTAATGATTGTGAAGGTCATCTAGGCATCATTGACCACCTTCCAAAAGGTCTAAAATGTTATCCTAGAGAATTTAGTAGCCTACCATACTATGAGCAACTACAAATTGTGCATTTGTTTGATACTATGCACATTGGAAAGAATGTAATAGAGACACTATGAAAAATATTCAAGGGAAGGCGTGACAAAGGAAAACTTGCCAAAATTTCTAGTGACATTCATGATTCCAATCATGCAATGAAAGATATCATTGAATCAAATAGAAATGGAGACTAGATTATTGCAAGTGTCCTTGGTTATTAATGGAGCAATAAAGTAATGCCATGAAATAAGTCATACAAAAAATTTAATTTTCTATAGGATTTGTTGTGAATATAAGCAATCTCATGTCAAAGAAAAGTGAATTTGGTCCAAGGCTAAAAATGTATGATTGGCATACCTTCATCAACTTAAGTCATAGTATTTTGTATTTACAATATAGTTGTGAAATTGTATTGAATTTTTGTTGTATTACTTTAGAAAAGAATGAAATGATCAATTGACAATATTTGTAGTATATACTACCCTTATTGCTCCCAAATAACTTCAAAAATAATATCAAACAAGTGATATATGATCTTGGAAAATACATGAGGTAAGCAATGCTATTTTTTCAATATATCAAATAGGTAATATATTGTAAAGTCTCATATTTATATGTTTCTGTATCTTGTTCCTTGTAGGTGATCGTCATCTAAAGAAATTCATAAAGAAGATATAAAATATTGGGAGAAAAGAATTTGCCTACAAATGTGTGAAATGTAAAAGTGTTTACCTTCAACCTTTTTCAATGCACAAGAAAACTACCTCATACACCAAGTTGAGGAGATTGAATTGTGTGGACCTATACAACCTAGGTAAATTTCAATGGTTGAGAGACACTTGAAAATTTTGAGGGGTTTGGTTAAAAAAATAGCATATCCTGAGAGTTCTATGATTGATGGATATATGGTATACTTGATGATGATTTATGTTACTCAATATCTTCCTAATCTTGTAGCAACGACCCGTATAGATTGCATTTGGGATCTCGACTCCATTAAAAAATTTAATGGTGGTTATTTGGTGGGGAAAGATAGATTTAGGAAAGTGAAAGGAAATTAATTATGAGATGTTATTATAGTTAATTAATTCTTAATCTTCAAAATAAATCTATTGTAAGTCATCTATTTAATTTTTTACAGCTGCTAAATAGTGGAATCCAATATATTTATTTATTGCAAACAATCAAGATTGGATGATGGTAAGGATTGAACAATGTCAACATTTTGGTCATAGATTAAAATGAGAATTCATATCATCATTGGTCAAAAAAGCTCATTGTAATAGAGATCCCACTATTACACAAAAGGAAATAGATTTAGCATATGGTTTAAGAGATCTCCAGGAACTTATAAGTTTGTTAATCAACCTTATGTTTTTGACCTTGTGATGCAATGATTTATACATGTTTGAAATTATTGTAGATGAAACACCACAAGGCTATGTTATGCAATGGTTATTTTTCATCAAAGATTTAGATGGTACGAAGAGAACTTGTGATTTTGGGATAAATCCAGTCTTCCAGGTGACCAATATTTTATCTACCAATGGCTTGCATCCTCAAGAATCTCAAAATTGATAATATGACATTTTGGTTGATATACATGAATCTAACTTTAATTATTTCAAATTAATTATCTTCATCAATAAATGGTACAAACCACAACTCAATCAAAATGATCCAAATAGAACTATTATTGAGCATAAGAATAGATTTCCAATCATTAATACAAGATTATTTGAGCTAGTTGAGGATGAGCCCTATGTTCTTCCAAGCCAATGTGAGTAGGTATTTTACTTAGAGGTTGCACATAATAAAGGTTGCTCATTTGTTGTTAGACATGATCCAAGGGGAAGGTTGATAAAGTATAGTGCGATGGAAGAAGAAGATACTAAGCAAGAGGAATAAGTGGACAATGATCGAGAGTTAGTTGATGATGGTCCTGATGCAAATAATGCTACTACTGATCACAAAGATGATGCTTCTTCTAATCATGATGATGAAGAGGAGGAGAAGGATGATGATGATGATGAGGACTAGGATAGTGGTGGTGATAATAATATCAATGATGGTGGTTTGATCAGCTAACACTGGAGGGGGGGTTTGATTATGAATGAGAAGAATGAAATGTATAGTTATGTGATCAATGCCTATGCTTTTCAATATTCAGTTCTTGATAGATCAATGATTGATTTGATTAACTTGTCATATACCTTTTACTATTTATAATTCATATGTGATGATAATATTTAATGCAATTTTGAGTATATGTATCATGATTTTTTTAGCTAACATAATACAATTGATTTACCATTGTAGAAAACCAAAGCCATTTCATGAGCACCATAGATAGTCTCAATGATCACTAGGTATAAGTTAGTACACCCCATAGATATTAATGTCTTTTATCATTTTTAAAATATCTCTCTCATTGCCACCTATCTCTCTTATTTCATGGAGTGCAGGTACTAGTGAATAGGTATTTGTCAGATTTGTCTTCCTCGAGCGAGGAAAATGTAGGAATGGAAGAAGAAAGTGAGACATTTAGTATATCTAAATTAAGGAGATTGACTCAAGGTCAAAATATCATAAAGAAATTCAATAAGTGTGTGAAAGTTTTCCTTTCTCAATGGGGGTCATGTTCTTATGATGATGAGAGTGAAGCCAACTTTGATGTGACCATTAGGTACAAACATCTAAAATATAATGGGTCCCCAATGAAATTCCTCAAATAAACACTAATTTTTTGTGGTGGAGAGAAGATATATCACATAACACTATCCTCATTACATGGTTTGGGCCTATTTTCCATGGATGACATAAAGGTCTGTTATGCCAAGGTTGTTGAATTATTGGAGTATGTCAGACCTTGCTATGATTATAGTTGTTGGATGAAGATTGTTAGATTAAAAAAAAAATTATGTGTAGGTATTCACTTGAAGAAAATTATAAACAAAAAATAGATAGTGAACAAAGTAAAATAGTTTCTATATACATTGATGGAAGGCCAATAACGTCAGGGAATATTGCAATTTTTATAAATAGTATAGAACTTGCATCAACTACAAAGCGACCCAATTGCATATTTGAGGCGTGTGAGGGAAATCATGTATTTGTATGTGCAATAAAAGCAATATGTGGAGGTAAAGAGCTTCTTATTGATTACAATTTGAATCACCTAGATACAATCAAAGCCATTATCATGGGCAAGGTGGTATGCACTATGCACATTTAAAATCAACTCCAAGAAATGAATCTAACACACCATTAAATTTTTATAATTTTTTTGCTAACTTAGAATAATAACACATGCATTTTAACATGTCTCAATGGATTTTTTTGAAATACATGGCTATAGTATGGATCAATAGGTACAGGATACGCATGACGGTGATGATTCTTCTTCCCAATTGGTAAAACTCATTGTTCTTGTACAAATTAGATAAAAGAAAAATGTTAATGTGTATTTTGTTATTATGTTTTATTCTTCACTACTACTTTGGATTGATTTTAAATATAGAGCTAATAATAGGATATGTGAAAGATCATGGTTAACCAAACTATGCCCTTAATTGGTAATGAAAAATTACCAGATCAGGGTTATGTCAACTTGACATGCAATTTTCAATTTGTTATGAACTTTATATCAAAAATTTGATAGAATAGAATCTCTAGGAAATTAAATTTAGTTTTTAAACTACTATCTAAATAAACATAAAAATTGATTGGTCAAAAAATTGAATTTTAATGCAATAATTCAAAAATTTTAGGACAAAAAGAAGAAGTAGACGTATGTTTGGCTACCTTAATCAAAAGAAAATGGTAATAGTTTTTAATAAGATTATAGATATAAGAAGTAGACTCATGTCCAGATGTGATGCATTTTTTTGGGTATTTTTATTCTAAATGTATATTTAATTATGAATTTTCTACTATAGTATTTTCAAAGTAAAAAAGGTCTCATTTTTTACTACCTTAACTAATTCAAAAGTCTAAAAAATTTAATTTTTAATTTAGTTTTTCTTACAGTAGAAGAAATATAGAATGTGATGCATCTTTTTGATAGAGGGCCACACCACCCTTACCCACTCACAATCAAGAAAGCAACAATATGGAGACCAAGAGAAAAAAAATGCTTCACAAGAAATTTTATTATACTTGAAGATCCTTACAACACCCACAAGATGATATCAAGCTTCTCCTTGAGCTTCCACTCCTCGAGCTTCTCCTTGAGCTTCTACTCCTCAAGCTTCCTCCTTGAGCTTGATTTAGAAATGCCCATATGCCTTTCTTAAATAGGCACTTACCACCCCATGCATGACTTATCCACAACCTTCTAGAATTCCTCCACAACCTTCTACAACTTCCAAAACTTTCTACAATATTCATAACTTTCTAGAATTCTATCCACTCACCTCGATAAATGGAATGGCAACCATTTATTTTTTTTATTTTTTTCTATTATGCCACCTATGCACCTCGAAAATAGAAATCACCTTTTCCCCTTTTTCCTATTTTCTATTTTAAATTATTTTTCTTCCTATTTTTGTCACTTTCTCTCTCCTCCACATTTTTTTTTTTTGTTTAATTTTTAATTTTAAATTTTACATTCAACATGTCTCCCCTTTATTTAAGATGCTCCTGCATCACTTTTGGATTTCAAAAATGTTGTACCATTTGAAAGTTATAGTTATTTTTCAATCAGTGTGTCAATCAACACTTTATACATAAGTTGATTAGAAAATAAGTAATAATTACTTAGTGAAATCATAAATTGACAAAGATTACTTTTATGGAAATCTAAGAGCATTCTTATGAAACCCTTTTCATTTCATTAAATTTGGGTGAAATAAAGTCATTAGGTACATGTTTGAAGTAAAAAATACACAAGAACAGGGACAAAACACCTTTTTCAAGATGTTTAGAAGATTGTTAGGTCTAAACAATGATGATAGTGGGAAATGATCATTTCTCATTGATTGCAAGGTCATATAGTTAAATGGATATAATGGAAACAAGTTGTGATAAGATTGAAACATAAAGATGGTCATGGTTTCACAAGACTAAATGGTTAAATTGGAAAGCAAGCTATGAATCTATGAACACTGGGAAGTCCATAGGTCAACAAGAAAATAGAAGGCTAGGTGAGGTGGTAAAATATTTCGACGAAATTGGTCCATGTGACAAGGTCCAAGGATTGACTCTAATTGACTTGATGATATATCTAATTTGGTATCGAGAACATGAAACCAACAACTTATTAATGGTAAATTAGATCCATTTGATCACCTACAACCACTCTCTAGCATTCCCCATGCCTGGTAAATGCAATATTCTTCCTCTCACCACTTTCTTATCCATCTACCCAATAAAGATAGTGATGGCCACTACTTCTATCCATTTAGAACCAGATTTGCATGAAAAAAATTGACTTCCTATATGGGGATGTACATCTGATCATGATTTCCTCTACTCAGTAGTTATTGCTCCTCTGAAATCTCAACTATTCCTGGTTAGAGTTTTAACTTAATCTAATATTAATGCTATGCTTGAACTCTATAAAAGACAGTTGTAAATATGTTTTAGGGGTCCCTCTCTATTATGTTATGTCTACTTGCAGTAGCCTTGTGCTCTAGAATTGCACTTCTTGCTTTCAATTAATGAAATAGTTCCCTTCTTTGCCTCTTCTTTCCATTCATTATTCATGCATGTATCTTTCCCTTTTTTCGAATGTTTCTTTCTAGTGTTCAAGGTTTTGTATGTTGTGTTGAAATTGTTGATGATTGTCCTATTGTGAAGATTTTTTCCCCTTCAACATTCAATCAGTTCTAAACCTACACGTGGTTCTTTGGGAGTAGAATAGAGTTAGGATTTGTGTATTTGAGATTTTTATTGATGTGTTGTGCATCCTTGAGCAGAGTTATAACCATTTCAATCTAGGTGCATCAACCCTTTTAGATTAGACTATGTAGTTTTCTTTCCTACATCTCCTTCTTCCTTTTCCTTCAAAGCGTAGTTAGGTGCATCCTTTTCGACACTTGGAGGTCATTTTCATGTTACATGAGGTTGCTTGAGGGTCACACCCTAACAAAAGGTGCAGACTTCCATGTCAATAGGTACCACCCAAGGAAAGTTCAGGTATGTCATAATATTAAGAATGAAATTATGTAATAATTACTTTTAATACTTATATGATCTAAAATATTTCAAAGTTCACTTAGGTTTCTCGACACATAAAAAAAAACTGAAGCAAGAAAATAGAAGCACAGACAACACAAGACTGGCTCGGGTGGATATTCAAAGCTCAATCGACAAATTGTAAGTATAAGTAAATGAAAAATTATATGAATATATTTATAAATTGTAAATAATTTGTTCTTGATAAAAATGATTACAAAAAAAATCATGATACTAATAAAAAATGTGGGCCATGGAGTTTTAAAAAACAACTTTTGAAGAGGACAAGAAATTAGCCTACACAAAAGGCTATACAATTGTAGTTGAATGACTCCAAGAATTCAGTGTGCAAGATTCTTTTGTTCGATCTATCAATGACATAAATAAGTCAACTAATTTTTATTTTCAATTGAATACTTTACCAATTATTGTGTTTTGTTCCAAAAATAGAAGTTGTTATACTTTTTTAAGGAAACAATGATTATATAGATGTTTAAAACATTAAAGTGAATATATTTATATGTATTAAAATAAATGATTAACATTTCTCAATATTTGTCTTATATTTATATGTATATATTTTTGATAAATGCACTAATTATTTACATTGGATTGCAACCTACCAATCTTGATACATCAGCCAAGCACCATGGAGACGATGATTCGAATGTGGATCCTAGTATTCAAGGTATTTTTTGTTTATTCACATTTTGATTTTTGAATTATTAATTTAATACATGTAAACATTTTAAATAGAATTTGGTGTAGTAATACAAATTTAACTATAATATGGGTTGGGATTAAGAAAACATCTTCTATTGCAATTGTAGGGGATGTAGAGGTTATTCCTGATGAGCGTGTTGAGGTCCAAGCTGATAGGAAAGATGATGTGGGTGGACAAGGTAAATAGTGATATAATGTTCCTCAAAATCTTTAGAGTCTCAAAATTTTTAACTTTAACCCTTTATTTTTATTGTAGAGGACTTTCCTTTGCAAAGGATAACGAGTGCACATCCATAAGTGAGAATAAATATCGATGGCGACATGGATGTATTCCTCTATGAAAATATAGGAAAGGACAAAAAAATAAAAATAAATAAAAAAGAAACGATTCATGTGAACTTATGTAAGTTATTTATGTAACTTATGTGATAATGATTGAAGTTTATGTCTAGATTTTTTATTTATGTTCCACTGAATGTTCTACTGAATCTTATGTTTTAGTGTTACTATGAATGTTCGAATAAAACTTGTTTTAATGAATGTTATCATGTGATAATTCATGAATGTTACGTTTTATTAATAGAATGAATTTAAGATGTTAATTGGGGAATTTAGATGTGTGTGTTGGGGGGGGGGGGGGGGGGGAGGAGGTGGGGGGGGGGGGAGGGCAATATTAAAATATTCTTAAAACCAAGTGGAGTTCAACATTAACCTATGATTGCATGAAAACTAATTGTGTGAATCGCTTGGTTTCAAGCAATGTGAAGGATGCCATAGTCAAGCTCATTGATTTATGTAATTTAGTTACAGTGTATGGAGTATTTGAAAGAAAGGCTTTCTATGGGATTGCCTCAAATGATTCCTCTCTAAGGTATTATATTGTTTCTATTTATCTGCAATCATGTTTTATCTTTGTTTTGGATACAATTCTATTGCATGTTTGAAATGAATCAGAAATATATATACAACTTTTATATTTGATTGTGTAGAAGTATTTGTATTACATTCTATAGATTATCATTAGAATGATAGAGTGCTAAAATATATATATTCTAAGATGAATTTCAAAGAGTGGATCTTACATGTTGATGAAAAGGTTTAACACAATTGAATCATATTCTAGTGAAATGATCTAATTAGTATGATCTAGAATGTTGATGAATACTTTTCAATATAATCAAATCATATCCTTATGTTGGATCATGAAGTGATTGAAAGTTTTGATAAAGAAGCTTCAACACAATAGAAATATAATACGGTGATGGATCATAAAATGTAATTTATAATGTCAATATAAAAACTTCAATACACTTCAATCTAGAAATAATCTACACAACACAATAAACTATGGAAAATTGATATCGTAATGAACTAAAATGTTTTTTGTGTCTTTCAAAGATTTATCTCGCTTCTTCTTACTATTGGGTAGACAAAAATTGTAGAGATTTGTATGTTTGAGAGCTTAGGAGACTCTTTCCTTCTATTTCCAAAGGAGGAAGCCTCAGAACAAGAAGACAATAGTAGCATTAAGGAGATTGAAAAATTTTCAATACATAGAAACCTCATGTTCATAGCTTCTCATGAAACACCATTAAGGCAGAGCTTGGCAACAAATGAGTTTGCAATTGGTCATTGTGCTTCAAAGGTTGAATTTTTTTCTTGTATATTCATGCTGAATGTAGCTAATTTTTCTAATGGAAATAAAATAAAATGATCTTTTCCTTTGTTATTTTGATGCAGGGGGAAGGTTCTTCTTATATCACAAGATGGACTCTATCAACTACATATCTTCATTTTTGTATTGGTAGGTTTCTAATGTCTTGTGTTGCATTATAATTATGACACTAGGATGGGAAAAGGTACGAGTCACTAGGCTTTCCTCCTCTTATTGTTATATGAGAAATAAATTTGTGGTCATGGTTAAATATTAGAATACCTTTGCAGATGAAGAAATAGAGATCATGGGAGGAAGAGACTAAAATGTTGGATTATGAATTTTCAACTGGTTGGTCTAATATTTTCCATTTTCTTGTTGAATGATTAGATTTGATAACTTTTTTTGTAAATTGAAAGATATGAATTAGAATTTGAATAGTGGAAACAAATGATATCAGATCATTCTAAACTATTCATTGATTCATGATATTTTTTTGTAAAATTTTAAATGAATCTTGTCATACAAATTGACTTGATATGTTGGGTATACTGTAAATTTAGGTGGTAATTGAGAAACTAAATCAAATATTTGTAATGTTCCCTTTTCTAGTTGTTTTTATTATAATTATGATATATCTTATGAACAAGTCATGTACTTCCAATATCATTTGTCAAGGCTATGCTTTAATAGTTGGATGTCTTGCTATTTATTTATCTGTTGCCAATAATTTCTATGATACCACATACCTGCCAACGTGTTGACATTTTATAATAGAACTAATATATTATATGCTTTCTAAAAATATCTTTTACCAATTTAATCATAGAATGCAAGAGGAAAACTTCTCCTTGAATTTATGAAGCAAGAGGAAAACTTCTCCTTTTACCAATTTCCTCATAGAACATAAGAGGAAAACTTCTCCTTGAATTGTATAAGAAGGAATGATAATCCAAGAGTAAAATTAGGGTTTGTAAATATGTACCAACATTCTAAGGTATTTTCACTATATTTTCTTGTATTTTTCTTCTTCTTTCAATGGCTTGCATTTCTTGTACTCTAGATGCTTTCATTCATTGTGTTGATGAGGGGTTTTTTTCTTTTTAGTTCTGACATAGAGAATATTTCTATTCATTGACAACACTTAACCAGCAACCAATGTAGCCTCCTAACAATGTTGTTATCCTTAATTCACATTAGACATTGATGTCCCAAGAGGCAGCATAGGGCATACAGATTGTAATTTCCCAATACTTTGTGCAAGTGATTATTAGCATTTATAACTCGTTATCTCTAGGATTATTTCCATTTACTCATGTATTAGATTAATACTTGTATGTCTTTGTATGGTAATGCTTGCCCAGGTGAAATGCAAAACTTTGTTTAAGTTAGCCTGATTATAGTGGATGTGGGTGGAGTAGCATCACAATTGGCTTCTTATAGTATGTTCTCTCTAAACTACAAGCCTAACAACCATTGCAATCCAAATATTATTGTAGTAAGAATAAGAAAAGTGTTATGTTTCCTCAATTTTAGTTACTGTGATAGGACTTAGATTTAGGAATTAATTTTATTTGTTCTTGGCAGTTAAATTTTAGTATGAGATGTTGCAGTTGTCTTCTTGACCAATTATATAAAGCTCTTTATTTGATGACCTACTTGACTAATAAGTTCATTACATTCTTTTTGGAACAGTCAATCATTTTTATTTCTCATGGTGACCTTTGATTATGCTAATCAAGGATGATTATTCATCTCTGTACTTGTACTTGTATTTAGCTTCCATTTCTTGCATTGATTTATTTATTCTTTTAGACATTTTTGTACAATGTTTGAACAATCTATCCTACTAAATTCTACCTCTAAAACAATAATCTATCAATAGCTTGCACTAAACTTGAAAAATGTTTCTTGTGTGAAGCTATATGACTAATTTTTGTTACATTATGAAGATCAAAATATTGTTTTCTCCTTTGATGTACTTGTATTTTTTCTCTTATTAGAATGATTTTATGTGTATTACAGAAATTGCAGTAATGAGATTCATGATTTCATGTCTATTAAAGAATTTATATTAAAGGGCCTACTATTCACCTCATTTGTATTTAAAAAAAAAAATTCTAAACCATTCAATAATTTTCATATTTAGAGTGTTTTAAAAGTGGAGTAGGTGGCATTTCTAAAAGAGGTGTATGTTGCTTCTTTCTGCTTTTGCATTTTGCTCACATGTCATTGGCAACTTGGCCACATAGAAACTTGACATTGAAGGATTGTTATTAATTGATTTCTTTGGGGTATGGTTATAGTTAGATAAAAGGAAGCCTACAATTTCACTTTACTATAAGTATTAAAGTATTTGTGATTTGGTTATTTTTCTCAGCCAATGTAAGAGATTACAATGATATGTTAGGGACAAACTTTATTCTAGCTCTTAATATATTAGATGGACAAGTGTATCCTTAATTTTGTTGAGCTTCTTGGGAAAGTGTTTACTATGAATCTTGAGGACATGCTCTGATGTTCTACTACTAAGGTAAATATTTGATTTATTTTCTCTATTCTTGTTATAAGTCACTGTTCCCATTGCTGTAATATCTTAATAAATTTATATCTATGTCTAAAGTATCATTTTCTTATTTCCATGGACTATTTATTTTTGAAGCTTAACATCCATACTTTTGTATGCCAAATTTTTTCATTTGGAATGATTTATAGATAGCACTAAGTCCATGGAGATTTTTAATGTCATTTTCTTCTTCTGTGTTTGTATTCTTTAGGAGTAACATTGCAAGATAAATGGATTGAAAATATTTAACTTGGTCAAGATCTCTATTTTCTGGACTAATAATTATTCTTCTATTGATAGTCTAGTGGAGAAACAATGGAAGATTTTGTAGTGCCTGTGTGATTTGAGAGAAGGGATTGGGATTTCTTTTTTCCCCTTTGTGATTGGGATTTCTTTTTCCCCCTTTTTTTGGTTCGATAAGGAATCTATTTAAGCATCATTCTTTGAACCCCAAAAGAGGTGAAATAGAGGACCTTATGTTATAAGATTCATAAATGACTCCTCGTAGTACTAATCTGAGAAACATATTTAGGGATACGCATTCTCTTCATCAACCTTTAAGTTAAATGAAAGAATTATTTCTTTGGAACTTGTAGTTCTTTGTTTAAATTGAATACCAACAACCAATCAAATTTTAACATTTTTTTGATATTTGTTAGTTTTCAACTAGCAAGGACTCTAGCTACGTGTAGCTCTTGTTAATTTAAGTGATTTCTTATGTTATATATGTTACATATTGGCTCCAATAATTTAATCTTTGTTTTACAAAACAAATTTTTATAATTTGACATGATTTTATTTAGGTTCATAAGTATATTTAATTAAGTATAAAGTTTATTTAGAATTAATTCAAGAAAAGAGGAGGTAAGAAATAAAGGAGAGTAAAATGACAAATTAGTTGGGGAACATGGGAGTTAAAGGAATTTTATTTATATTCAAGAAGCATGCGGAGTTCAAGGAGGTAATTCATATTCAACCATTAAATGAAAGATATTTAAAATAAAAAATAATAGTTTGAATAGGAAGAGGAAGCAAGTATATGGTAAGGAGAAATAAAAGGAAGAAATAATGATATAGAAATAATCATTGTTAGAGTTTTAGGTGACTCTACAACATGCCCAGGATCAAATGAAAGACCAAGATAACTTCCACAAGAGATTGGAAAGACAATTGTATGAATATGCAAGAATGCTATTACTGATAATGGACTTGATTGTCATCTAATGGATTGATTTAAAATGTACATAATGGGCCTCCTTATATAGGAGAGGCAATAAGAGACAATGATAAGGAGAAGATAAGCTATCACCCACATAAAGGTGGAATCACATGTCCAAGCTTGAGTCCCTGCCTTGTGTGAATAGTAGAAAGTAGAGAGAAAAGAAATTATTTGGAAATCTTGATTGATGGTGGTTCAAATAGGATTTTGTTAGTTTAAATTTGAGTAGATAGATTTTCTTGTAGACTTTGTACTAAATAGTAGACAACTATTCAATTTGAGAAATACAATAATTTGATTGAACAATAATTAAATGGTTCTTTTCTAGACTACATTGAAATAAATTTCATCATAAGGCCCTCAACATTAAGAGTTTTAATTTTCACTAAAGATGGAACAAGTTGAAAATGATGATACAGTCACTTTTAATTTTTCTTAGTTATAATTAATGAGAAGACAAACTTCCCCCAAATAATGTTGAAAATCAATACCATCACTTCATAGATGCTACTAAGGAAATTATCCCTTCAAATGAGAATATGGTGGTCAGAGATTCTTTTTTGTCTAATTTGACATATAATATGTCAATTGTATCTCATTTTAATTTGGGACACTAAGAGTCTTAACTTTCACAAGATCTATAAGTGCAATGATAGCACACTTAACCTAATTAAGGTCACAATTCATGATAGAGACAATACCTTGGTGTTCTATCATGATGATAATTTACTCAATCATCCAATCAGTGTGACAGAAAATTAAGACCCTATTAATGGTGGCATATGAAAACTAACCCAAATAGTTTATAGAGAAGCCCAGGGCAAGTGGAGGTGCAAGGAGTTACTCATGTTGATGATCACAAAGTCATGGTGGTCTTCATAAAGGATCTACAAAAAATGGATAAAACTCTTATAAAACATTTAATTGCTACTCATAAATATTAAAAACCCTATAGATGGGCACCATATGAACCTTTGAAAAAAAAAGCTAAAAAAGAAGAAGAAGAAATATCACCTATTTGAATAATTGACACATTTTGAGAAAATTTCAAGTTTAGAAATAAAATCATGAACAAATTTCAAGTCTAGAAATATAATAATATAGAATAAGATCAAAATATTAAATTTTTTGCTCACATATGATTTCAACGTTAAATCATTTAAATTATATCTCAATGTTTGGAAAAATATTCTTCAGAGTTGATTTCCTGAATAGTTATTGAGTTCTTCTTCAAGATATTATTTAGCTATTACAAGCCTTTTTTAACAATTAATTTGATTCTGTGAAAGATCAAAATATAAAACACAAGATACCAGGAATGATTCTAAATAGGAATTTCAAAAGAAAACAGTAAAAGATGTACAAACTAACTATGTTGGACTAGTAATATGATTGTTACAGTTTAGGGTTAAAAATCTATAACATTGTGATGAAAATAGGTGACAAGTAGAAGAAACTCTCGAAAAAATTGGAGTGTGGTTAAAATGATCAGTTATAACTCTTCTTAATATATGCTTGTATTTGTTAAGCATCTAGTACTCATTTATACACTACGATAAATTTTTATTTGGCATGCACTTCTTGTACGACTATTAATCAATGTTGATTTCATCCTATTCATCCAATGGCTACTTTTTGTATGCATCTATAAATGTAAATCTATATATCACCAAAGGAATTGGTATATATTCAAGGATTCATTAGAAATTTTATTATTTAACATTCATCAAAAGACTCAAATTTCATAGTAAACAAATTGTTGTTATAATAAACTTAGTAGGCCATTTCAGCATCGACTCTCCATTGCCTAGATCCGAGATGCCTCTCCTAGATGAGAAAAAAGGCTTATAGGAAACTAAGAAAAAATAGGATTGTAAATTAGAGAATTGGATGTGAAGATACTTTCAAAGTCATGTAACAAAGAAGATTACCATCCCTTGGCTACCATTCTCATGGATCTGAGATGCCTCTCCTACACGAGAACAAAGGCTTATAGGAAACTAAGAAAAAATAGGATTATAAATTAGAGAATTGGATGTGAAGATACTTTCAAAGTCATGTAACAAAGAAGATTACCATCCCTTGGTTACCATTCTCATGGTCTTGACTTTATGACTATGAAATGGTTATTATTCTAGCTTTTTATTTCATTTTCAAAAATTTCTATTATTTTCTAAATTATAGGGATGTATAATTATGTTGAAGACAATACTATTTGAAATAGAGGATATTATTTTCATTTTCTGTGGTTGATATCATCTCCAACACAATACACGGATGATTCAAGTCATTCCACTGATATGGATTCAAATAGGAAAACTATCCTATTCAATGTAGAGTAGTCATTATCATTCATTTAAAGTTAGTTTGTTTCAGTCCCTTGCTTTCATTTTATTTGAACATAGTAATAACTTATGTCATAACAATCATACAATATTTGTGCCATATAATTAATATTGGCAAGAACATAATGGTTATACATACAATGTTTCTATGCATACAATGGTTTGGCAAGAAAATAAATTTTTTATACTCAAATACTTTTCTTGGTAGATCAGTATGCATGTGATATTTTTGGAGGACGCTATTAGCTACCTACGCTGGTTTAATATCTTTCTATAGGTATTCCATTTTTAGTAAATTATATCATCTCAGCACAAACAAGTTGAATGCATTTTTTTCTTGGATGTAAAGTTTCATTCATTGTGCCTAAAAGTAAAGCTTAACACCATTAAAAAATTATAATCAAATATCTCATGGATGACATTATTTAATCTTTGTTGAGTACTTTGCATAACTGAATTTCCTTTGTAGAATGATTTATAGGTACATTGTAGATTAGATTGTCTTCAAGCTAGCTCCAATTGTTTCTTTGGTATAACAACCTGCCATATTAGAAATATCTAATTAAAAAAGTATTGTTTGAATTATTATTTCATTCAAAAAGAGCTCATGATGTGTTTCCACATGTCTTACCTACATTTCCACATTATGCATGCATTCCACATAGCAACACATCATCTAGCGAAAGAATGCGTAGATACAACATGTCATATGGTAAAATCCACCATTGTACATGTCAAGGTCTCATTTTTATTTCTAGATTTAGGCATGTTTAATTTTTAAAGCCCAATACTATAAGAGTTTAGCATCAACTGGTGTGAAACAAACAATGAACATGGTAAGAAGTAGTGGTTCCCTTTTAAATGCAGAACTTCTCAAGGTAGCCAAGATTATTGTAGATGTTGTTAGTACCATGAAAAAATCCTACAAGGACTCTATGAAGCTTTATATTTTAACACTATATGTATTGTATTCATGATTAAAAATGTATGGCATTCTGATAATTTCTAAATTTAGGGTTGGAATTAATTTTATAGAATTAATTGCCTACAAAATTAATTAATTTCTATGAATTATTTTTTTCTTCAAATAGTCCATGAGTAAGAAATGATTGCACAACATTATATATTTACAAATGTTTTGCAGTGTAAATTTATAGGAGACAAGGAGTAGTTGGGACTTAAGATACATACTCAAAGCACCATATTTCTTAAATTTTAATTTTTTAAAAAATCATAATAAATGATCCTCATTTATCAAGTATGATCGTATGCTTTAAGAATTTTGTATTGATTGCAGCATTAGCCGGATAATAAAGATAAAGATATGATAAAGATTATTAATAGAAAGTTACTAGGTAAAGATAAGATTTCCAAAATAAATTTAAAACACAGTACAGGTTTTAGATTCTTTACAATGGGAATTTAGAATCTTGCATAGTAGGTCAAAAGGGGGGCAACTATTAATTGCAGGAAGAAGGTAGATATTTTATAATTTTGGTATAAATGAAATTGAAGGAGCTAGGTGTGATTTTAGAATTAGATATAGGGTTCTTTTCTCCTATAAATTTCCTCTTTTATATGTAAAAATGCTTCCTATTAGTTGTATTATGGTTTGAAACTGGGAATGTTAGGTATTCAATTTTGAGATAGAGGTCTGATGATTTAGTTCTATTTATCAGCTTTCTTAGTGAGGATACCTTCAATTATGTAACTCATTTTTGGGGTAATGTTTTCTTATTCAGATTGAATGCAAGTGCAAGAGATTCTTTATATGTATTTGTCTCCAAGAGCCCAATTTGATATTTTTGAGTTAAGTGTTTTGTTTATAACATCCACTCAATAGCTGGACTAGTTTGCTTATAATATCCACTCAACAAGTGGACTAAATTATTTCCAACAAAATATGGGGTTTACAAAATTACTCACGGATTTGAAAAGGAAGCTTGCAGGAAACTAGTTGTGTTTAGATCATTATAAGTTAGGGATACATGTGTATCCTCTGAATATAGATTTGTGCTATTGTAAAGAAAGATTTTATATCATTGTTGCATTTGACTATAGAGTCTAGATTAGGTACTTGTTTGGGAAGCTATATTCTTAGTGTAACGCCCCACCAAGGGATCCAAAAGAATTAACCTAAAGTTTTTACTAAGTTTGCTAAACATTTTTTTTTAAAACAAGAAAGATAACGTACACATCAAACACATAGTAGCGGAAGCAATAACATGTAATCATCAACAAACATACCTAACAGGTTACATTCCTTAAGGATCCCAAGATGTTGAGACACATTTAAATTTAAATAATACTAACTCTAACAACTACCACATCCACATGAAAGAATAATGAAAAGTCCAAAGTCCATATTAAACATTTGTTCTGAATGCCTCTTGGCAAATTAATTCGGAATGCTCAATCATCCACTATACATGTCATACGGTATGAAAGGCTAAAAGAATATACATATGTAGAAATAATAAAGATACATCATCCTCATCGAATCCATGATACAAGTGCAATAAGGTAAATGAATCTAATAACATACATGATACATCTATCCATCATGAAGATATAAACATCCAACATGAAATACAACTATCCATCAATCATAAAACACAACTAATCTAAGTGTGTGGTTCCTCCCAACCGTCAATAGCATCATTAGACAATCATGGGTCCTAGCCATTCCCCATGCATAACATCCCAAGTCACCGATAAGATCATCGGTACTATAGTATTAGGGATGTCACTACTAAACATACTACAACATAATCATAAAAAAATATAACATGCTAATCATCAATATAAGGAAATACATAAGTAAATAACATCATCTAATCATGATAAACAAGCATCCCAAGAAGCTCTAGCCATGGTGACTAAGGAAGGATCTCAAATGGTAAGAGTGAAAAAGCACTGCCACCTGACCACATGGAACCTAAATGGTCCACTCCCACCGTGCTGAGGAGATAGTCTCAAGTCCCAAACATGATATCAAAACACATATAACACAAATACTCTCTAAGTCCAGGAAATCCTAAAAGTACTCTTACTCAAGGGTTCCAACACACAGATCGACATCTAGACCCAGAGGCACAACAAAGACACGTAGGAAACCTACTATGTAAGCGGGAAAGTGTCATCACAAAAGTCATGTAGAAGTTACTCGAGCAATCCCTTAGGAATCCTGGGTCCCTAGTGATCCCTGCGGCCACTAGTATCCTCTCATATTGACGAGGCATACTACGGAATACAAGGTCGTAACCAAGCATTCTCTCTACCCCACCCTAGTCTGTGCTAGTAATCAAGGCACGGGAGAGAACGTACAATTAATTTTGTTAGGTTAATTTTACTCTCATTTAGTGTAAATGTTATCACTTATTAAAACAACTTACAATGAGTTACCCTGGCAGCCACTTAGGGCCCCGACCCCCATTGCAAGCCACTTCCTGACACTACATATAGATAACCTACCCTAGGCTCATGAAATCAAAAATCAAAGAATAACAGTAAAATCACCTCAGTCCTATACATGTGATTGGAAAGCATCATAAGTATAATCCACAATAATCACATCAGTTCTCCACGAGCAACTGGAAAGCATCAAATAATAAATCAAAATATCCATCAGTTCTCCAATGAGCAACCAAAAAAGTATCCCACGATATCCATTGGTTCTCAATGAGCAACCAGAAAGCATCCCAAAATAATACTGATCGAAGATTCCAAAATGGTCAAGTCAAACATGTCACAACATGATATCATCAAGAGAAATTCATCCAAAACACATCAGTCCTCTCAAAGAGACTGGAAAGTAACCCAAGTATAACCGATCGAGCCATAAAAATGGTTAAGATAGGTATCTCATATTCATACACCTCAGCTTTACACAAGAAGACTAGAAAGCAACAACAACAGTAAACACATCACATGATGGAGCATACTAAATCACATCACCATGGTTGGGATTTAGAAAGATCGAGACCAAATCAGCATACCATCATAATCGCATAACCCCCTAGCCTCTGGTAACAACGTAGGACTGGTCAACGCTAACCCCAAAACACCCCAAAGCATAGACATCATATAGAACAAGATGCAAGTACATGTTTAGGTTTATTTGAAAACACATGGTTAAGCTAAAGATAAGGTCTCAGTGTTCATTTCAAAGTATGTTTCAAGTAAAAGTATTATCCATTTCTGTATAGTTAACTTAAGTATCTTGTATAAATAGCAATAAGGATTAACCCCCATAATAATTTAAATCAATTTTCTAAAATACTCTAAGGGTAAATTTCGTTTCAACCATTAAAATAATAACTAATGAAATAGTGCCAATCTTATTGAAAAATCATTAGCGTTATAGTATGAAATCAATTTCATTAAATACTCCCCTTTTAGTATTTAATCCTAACCAAACTAAGTTTAAATTAATGTTCATCCAATTCAATTCCTTACATTATTGTTCTTAATAAAGAGTAGGTTTAACAAATTAAAAATAAACTCATTAAAATTAGATTCATTATAAATAATGAATTAGATCTAATTTTTCTCCAATATCTTATTAATTATTAAATATTAATAATTAATATTAATCCATTTAATAATTAATTTAATAGTTAAAAAAAAATTAATATTAACACTTATCAATTATATTATTAAATAATAATGAAATCAATATTAAAATTCAATATTAATAATAATAAATTAATTTTAAAACTTATTAACAATTCATAACAATAATTTAATATGCAATATTTATAAAAACTTATTTAATAAAAAATATATATATACATTTAACAACTCATAACATAATAAATTAAATTTTATAACAACTAAATTAAATATTAACTAGAACCTTTGTTAAAATTATTAATAAATTAATATTAAACTAAGCTATGTTAAGGGGTTCACCAGCATGACAAGCTGTGTGGTCCCATCTCTTATTTCAGTGTAGTCGTTGCATTAATGCAGCACAGCTTTAAAGCCATTGATCAGAATAGGAGGTAAGTGGGGTGTGTTTTAGTAAATAATAAATAAAAATAAAAATTTAAAAACTTTTTTTAAAAAATGATACCCCCTCCAAATTAATAAGTAATATATATTACTTTTCAAAGTTCTTTTAAAATCAACGCATCTCTTTTAAAACATATACATTTCTTTTAATTTAAGTTTTATTATAAATTAGTAAAAATAAAATTCAAACACCATATATATATATATATATATATATATATATATATATATATATATATATATATATACATGTGTATATATATTTATATATATTTTTTAAAAATTAATATCTATATTTAATTAAAACATTTAAACAATGCCTTCTCAAAATGTGTAAAAGCATATGTATTATTACTATTATTATTATTATTTTTTAATAATAATAATATTTAAACAAATAAATAATTTGTCTATATATTTTAAAATTTGATATGAATTAATTATATCTCTTTCACTATATGAATTTAAATTTAAATTTTATTAAAAGAATTAATAAAATTAAATTCAAATCTCTCTTCTTCTTCTTTTTTAATAACAATTGCAACCATAATCTAATAGGGAAGATTCTTTAACCATCTGAATTTCTAAATTAAAATTTTATTTTCTTAAATCTCAAACCCTTTTCGAATGGATTCTAATTTCTTCCATCTACAGAACAAGGGTTTCCAATTGATTTACTTTTCTTTGATCTCTTTGCACATGCATATTAGGATTTTCTAAAAATTACAGGATTGAAAGATTTGTTGCAACAATATACAAACACTCAGATTCACAGTAACGAAGAAGACATAATTATTTAAATAACATAATTTTCACTGGGTGCATAAAACTCAAGAGCCTACCTGAACCTGATGCTAACATGAAACCAACCGAGAATTGTTAGAAGATTCGCTTCCAAAATTTGAGTCCAATTCATCTCTCCAAAATTCGTTCTCAAAATTTTGTCTCCAAAATCTGTCCCCAAATTCCTTTCCCTCAAAAGAAATGAACCCTCTAATTGTGATAAAGAGATCTCTCCTTAAATCGGGGCACTGATTGTGCATTCACCTGGGAGAACTCCTTGCTCACAACCCTTAACTCCATATTAACTTTTTATTAATCTTTGCTTTATCTTTTTAAGCATGTTGAATGACTTTTTAAATAACTTTATTTAATTTTCACTTGACTTCTATTTTTAATTAATTAATTACGTTAATCTCATGAGCACTTTAAGCAGTTAAAATAACATTATTAAATTCACATGTTTAATATTTTTAATTAATTTCTTTTATTTTCAACTCATGCTCGCATCATGCGATCTAGAAACTTTTAAATAATTTAATATCTTCTCACTCTTTAATTTATTTTAGAAATTTAATTGATAAAATATTTATTAACTCAAATAACAATAATATTTAACATTTATTTAAAATGAACTATAAATATATTATTAGTAAATTAAATAAATATTATCACGTTCTAAATTTATTTTTTCTAGCTTTCATCTTCAAATTTAATTCTCTTTATTTAATTAATTTCTCAATTAATTAAATATAATTAAATATTAAAATGTCATAATAATTCTTCATTAAATTAAATCATTAATTAATCTTTTAATTAGACTTAATTAATAGAAAGTACACTAAAGACTCAAAAAACAACATACAAAAACACATCATAGAAAAGCACATACCAAATCAAACAAAAAGGGTTATAATCACAAATTAATGTCATTCGACACATTCAAAGGGTACTGACTCAAATACTTGTCCTAATTTTCAATTAGGACAAATGGCTTAAAGGTATGGGATTTGGACTTAAGAATTTATCTCCCCTCTCTTACCATTGAGATAATGCGATAGGGTACGCTCATCCTAGCAATTTAGGGAAGTCGATACCCGGTACCTACAACCTGCATAAAATCCATGCATGTACAGACACAATATTCTAAGCTAAACAGGCAATGGCAGGAAGTGGTGCATTGTGTAGATCCCGACTAGCAGGTGACTACAACTCCCTTCCTTAACCACATCAGAAATGCCATACATAAAGAAAACAAACACACACACCATACACATGCAAGTATGGGGTAAGTATCCATAAGAAAACACATGTGATAATAAACCATCAATATCTGAAAACATTGTATAATCATCATGCATATATGAAATATAGAGTAAAAATCAACTGAATCTAAAACAATATCTGATAAACTCAAAGTAATGCTACTAATTATAAGGGTAAAATTGCCTTAAAAGACTTCAACAATGATAACAAAAATGCGAACTAGGGGCAGGCACTACACTTAGTGTCATGTAGACATAGAAATCAAAGATAAAATCATTTAAAACTTAAAAATAAGTGATCATTGCAATGCACAAATCAATTTTGATACTCAGGTAACACATTCATTGAAGAATTTAATTAGGAATAGACCATACACATAAAATAGAAAAAATAAACTTCATTTCTTTTTTGATGAAGAGTCCTTTTCAATTAATAAAATTTACTAAGATTACAATTCACAAAAAAGGGGCTGAGGGATACAGGATTACCCCGCGAATGAGTTTAGACAACTGAAGCCGAAAAAAACAACATGGCCTCAGCTAGAAACTATTAACTATTCGTAAAAAAAACAAAAACTTTTAAGCTGCCAAGGCAGTGCCAGCAGAGGGAGGATCATCTTTATCATGAAATCCCCACGCATCAATGGGATTGTGGGGTGGACTGGAAACAGTCTAGCTGTCAGCAGCATCAGCAGGATCTGGGGTAGTCGCAGTCTCCACATCCTTCATGTCTGGCCGCGAAGGAGAAATTGCCAAGGCTAGCCGAGGAAACTTTCCAGAGTGCGCCCGTCCAAGGGGAGGAGCCGAGGACCGGCCAGAAGCCCGCTCAAGGGGAGGAGCCAGGGAGCAGCTAGAACCAGCACGCGATGGGGAAGCGGAGTGGCGCCTCCAGCTACCATGTCCACCGCTAGGAGACTGGTGGCGGAGACCCTGGGGGCACGGCGTGTGTGAATGGCAGCCAGAGGACTGGTGTCAAGAACGACGAGCACGAGACAAAGAGGCATCTGGAGGCACTCTGGCAATGGTGCATGGAGCATTGCCCCAATGATTTAACAATTCTTATAAGTGTGCAACTTCCAAGGCAACTTTATTAGCTTGCACCTGTATCTGCATAATGACATTGTTACAAATGCATGCCTTGGTGTACATTGCAATGTTAACGTCCAAAAAATTGTGAGTGAATAAAACTGCATTCCTATGTAAACTTCATTTCTTAAATAAGGGAAGCTTTGTTTTAAAGAAAGAAAATCTATCTGATTGTTTCAGAACTTATTACATACAAAAATCTGCATAGAAGTGGTGAATATAAGAAATAGTAAAACTAAAAAACTTCCATCGCTGAGAACTATAGAGCATATGCTCCAATGCATGGTGAACTAAAATAAAACTACTTAACCAATGGAATAAACCAAGGAAAAACTATTTATAACTAGAAGATCAACCATAACGACATGAATCAATAGTTTGGCTAATTAGATTGGGAGAAGCTACAGTTATTTAATTTATTAATTGAACTAACCATTGCATGTATTTTGCAATTTATTGATTCTAAATTAACTTGGAAATCTAATTGATTGCTCTTAGTGCATAACAGTAACATCAATCTTCAAGAAGAAATAGGGGCAAATTCACTTCCACAATGATGTTAACCATTAAATTTTTGGAGGCTCTTGATGGTTACATTGGGACTTTTCAGAAGAAACAAGTACTGATTTTCTCTTTCAGTATTGTGATATTGCTATCAGGATTTGACATGGGTCAATGAGTTTGACTCAAAATCACTATTCATGAAATATGGGTCAATGAGTCTGACTCTAAATCACATAGTTGAATCCTGATAGCAATATCATAGTTTGAATTGCTATGGAAATTATCTCCTACTTATCATTTAGTATTGTCAAACATTAATTTTTTGGAGGTTTTCTAATGTCAGGGTTGCTATTTTGATTTCAAATTGTTTAGATAAGGTTGGGTCTATGGTGATATCTATGCTATATCAAAACTATAATTTTCCTACTTTTATTAATGGGCAGAACTATGAGTATAATGTGTGCAATTTGTTCTAGAACTGTAAAATGCAAAAAAAATTTGTCAGAGTAATAATATTAGAAAGCTTACTCTTGTAGATTCATTCCTACTACATCCTTGGCACAAATAACTATGTATCAAATTCATGGAAGAGCAACTGAAATCCATTGCATCATCAACTTTAAGAAATTTCAAATCAAAGAAACAGTGGTCACATTTTTATCAATGCTGGTGAAACATTATTTCCATAAATTGCAAAAGCATCGGTGATTCAACTGAGCCATTCTAAGATCAAAGATGTTAAGTAACATTTTTCAACCAGAGATTAGAGAACATTTATAAGACATTTGAAGTAAAAGATTTTTGAAAATGACTAGCAGTTTCAAAGAAAAAAAGATAATAGAAACATGTTAAAGCTAAAAAAGGAGCTTGAGGATGTTAGTTGGCAACTGGCCACTATTTTTTAATTAGATTATTCTCTTCTCTACCTCTTTTCGGTTCATTAGGTCCACGTATATTCCTCATGAATGGAACAGAGTTGCTGATTGTTTAGCCAAATGGGCTTCTAGTCATGATCTGGGTTGGAATATTAGGGATAGGAGGCAACTTTCCTTTGAGATGGTGCAAGAATTTGATGATCTTGTTGCTTAGGATCGAGCTCCTTGTTGAGCTCTCCTTGTTGTATTCCTTTCTGTCTTAATAAATTTTTACCCCTTTTTTCTCATAAAAAAGGAGCATACTAAGTTATGTCAGAAAATTATCCATATGTAAAGTTGAAGCAATCCTGGAATTGTGCGACTTCACTAAAACATTCATAATATGTTTTTCCTTTAATACTATTTGATATAACTTTCTTTTGTATACAAAATTTATGGAGGAAAGTAGAAAATTTAATTGTTGTTGCCTAAGAGTTATGCCTTGATTGCATGGCAGTCAATTTGCAAAGTATAACATTGAGTTTCCCTTTGTTGTCAACAAAACAAAATTGATATGTTGAAAAAAACTTTTGATAGGCTTCACTTCTTAGTCTTGAGTTTTTATGTGTTGTAATTCTAGTGAAGCTTTGCTGCAAAACGTTCCTACACAACAAAAGAGGAAAGTATAGTCTTTAGTTGTTTGTGAGAATTCTTATCATTTTTTGAAAAATACGAAATCAAAAGAAATGATAATTACAATCAGCTAAAAAAATAAAAATATGAAAATTATAGAAAAGGTAGTGAACATAATTTTATAAATTGACTAAAAAATATGCCATATTGAAAAAAATATACAAAAGGAGGAAAATATTTAAGGGATTAAACAAACAACATGTCTACTCAATGAATCTCTGCATCACAACAAGAGCTTGTGATTTGTCTTTTAATTGGGCCAAAATAACTTGTAGGTTACAAAGCTATCATGTTAATGCATCACCATGTAGGTCCTTCTACAGATTAATAAACATTTTTTTTTTTTCACAAAATTCCCACCTAGAGTGGATGGAGTACGAGTCCCATGTTCATATTTATCTTGCAAAATAATATACCTAATTTTTTTAAATCTATAAAAAAAAGTATTGAATTCAAAATTCTTTAAATTTCTATTTATCTAGATATTATGCTTTTGTATATACTTGATTGTTTCATATAGTCCCTTTACTCTAGAAGAAGAAAACAACAAGCACACCATGCTACAATCATCTCACCTAGTCGTTAAGTAATGCCCAGTTCTAATTCTTGGTGAATTGTAGAAATAATTATTTCTCATCAGTAAGTTTCTTTAGACAACTTTTTAAATATATAATTTTTAACATATAGAAATGTAGTCTATTTGAATTATTTATTAGCAAGATAACATGGACTAAAAGTCATCATAGTTATACATGGATTCCTACTTTATTTTTAGGTCAACTACTTCAGTGCTTTACTGTAATTAATAACTTTTCTTCTCAAATTGGACATATTAGTTTTGTAGATATCTTGTAGAATACATCTACTAATATATATTAGTCTTAAAGATTGTACAAAATTGACTTTTACTTTTTTGTACTGAGTTTTTGAACTAGTTTCTAAATATATTAATATACTTAATGTGGATGTCAAGCTCCTCTATAGCTTGTATCATTTAAAAAATGATTTGTAGTCAATATAGAAAGGGAAAGGAAATCTATTGGTCCCAGTTTCATGCCTATGGGAGTCATAGAACACCAGACAATTTATTCTGAGATGTTTGTCTCAACCCTCTCCTTATCCAATAAAAATAGCTCAAATCTTAGGTACACTATATATTTCATTAATTTCATGTAAAAGATTTATGTAATGAAAAAATATTTCACTAAATTAATGAAGGATTCACAAGCATAGTAGAATCAAGCATTTTTGTTCTAGATAAAGCTACAACATAACTTAATAGGCTAGAGGTATAGAAGGCATTCCATGTGCACCTCATTGGAGGCATTAGCAATTGGCAAGCCTGTGATGAGTAAATATAAATCCTTGTCTACAGTAATATAATTTCATAGTGGGTTTTTAAATCTGGTTTTCCGATGGGATTTGATGGAATTGAAATCGGAACAATGACAAAAAGGTAGTATATGTGTTTTCATGGTTCATGAGAATGAGTGCTAATATTTTAGCTAGAAAATTTTGTACTTTATTTGAATCAATATGATAGATTATATCTAGATACATAAAATTATATCAATCTATGAAAATATAAACTCTTACTAATCTAATTTATCTTGACATCTCATAGTTTAACATGGGTTCAATTCATAGTGTGCTTCATTATGATCATCTCAATCTAGAAATACCCACAACAAGTTTGCTGATAAATTTTTTAATGTTGGTATGAAAATATTAATTTAAAGGTAACAATCCCATATTTTTGAATTAAAAAATTAAATAATAAGTACATCAGATTCTATGGCAAGTATTGCATTTGATATAATAAGTAGGTGAGGTATGTATGAATATGGATAATGAATTCTCAAAGGTAACACCTCAATTATGAATCAGTCATAAAGGAATATCTATTAGGTTGAATGTCTTGCTTGAGTGTAAGTGATGCATTCAATAATAGAGGCATGGGCCTTGTCAGTTTACATAAACTATTATTATATTTATAGATTTTCATAGATGTCACTTCAAAAATTGCATGGATGTCTACCAATAAGTAGGAAGTGTTAAAATGACCAAGTGTCTAGTTCCTATATCATGCTTGGATGATTTTCAAATATAGTACACTACTATGGGAACACCACTCAACTTCTCAAGTATTAACAATATTCACACTGACTTTTGGTTCATAAATAAATATATATAAAGTTAGAAATGAATTGATTTATTTCAACAAAATGTATGTCTTTTTATATATAAAGTTGGAGAGTAATTGATTTATTTCAACAAAATGTATGTCTTTTTTAAATACTAGGAAGGAACTTATTGCCTGGACATTTTACCTAGCTGTATTTCCAATGTGGTCCTATACTTATATAGATATTTTAATTCCAACTAAGGTGGACTAGGAAATAGAGAAAGATGCAGTGTCTTTTAACTTTTAACATGTCCTTGTATGATTGTTAGATAGAGTAGAGGATGAATTTTTATTTTTTTATCAATGGGGCTTATATTGTATTTAAAAGGGGGTTGAACACTCTTACTCGGGATAGCACTGGCTGGCTTTGAGGGTGGCACCCTGCTGCATTCATATGCGTTGTAAGTCAAGAAAAGGAAGTTAGGATGTATAGGAAAGGAAACAAGAGAAATGAAATATAAATTTATCAAATGGTTGTGAAAAAATAGAGTGTGTTAAACTTACATCATTATATTTATTTCCAATGCTTTCTATGGTATCATCCATTGATATTGTAAAAGTTCCATGAATCTCGAAGGTTAGTAACAAGTGGACATGTCTTTTGCATAATTGTCAAAAGGTATTTTTGCAAGCTGTGGAAAGTGTTTTTCAAGAAGTTTTCCATTCATGGTGTAGTTAGCTATGCCTTCGTCAATCTCAACAGTTCATTGTAGAGAGGGCTAGTAAGAAAACATGGTATCTTTTGCACATGTGTGCCAATTTGCTACATTTTCTGTTGAGAGTTCTGCTGATGCAGTGAGTGGTGACAGGTGGTGCAGAGTAGTTGATATGGAGGGAGATATGGTCCAGATATCTATAATATTTGGAAAATATTTAAGGAAGGTTGAGTTAGTAATACAGGACATTTTAATTCTCAAATTATTATGAGTTAGAATATATAGTTGAACTTGATACTAACCTTTGTGGAGTAGGAAGCCAAGTCTTGCATGACAAGCTTTTGCATGTGCATCACTGAGAAGGTCAATGAATGTTGATGGGCTTGACTTTATCAGAGTTGAACTAATTGGTCCACTATGGATAACATTTTTGAGGAGAACAAGTGGCATCCTGTAGGAGGCCAATATTTGTTTTAGTGTTGTGAAGGCTGTAGATGGAAATTATTAGGTCCAAAATAAACAGAAATGCGAAGGATGATAGCAGGGACATGTTGGTATTTAATGCAAAGACCTTTCTATAGTTGAGTCATATATATTTTCTCCATCTTTGATGTGAAGCTGAATTTCATATCCTAATTGATATTTGGGTACAACAAGTACAACTAATGTTCCATATGGGTATGGATTTGTTAAGTGGACCAGCCAAGAAATTTTCATATTGGGCATGAGCTTACATTGGTTAAAAACTTTTCTAATGGTTTGGATACATGTTTTTGCAGTGACTTGGAGACAATATTCAGCATCTCCTCTTTCAAATTGGCCTCTTTTTCTGATTGTGAAATCTGATAACCATACACTTGCACTAGGGAAAATCTTAGGAAGGTGTGTTTCTAGTTGTTTCTTGGTGAAATTGGTAGTAATAGTTGTTTTCCCTAATCTATCTATGATGTTGAGATGAGAAATTTGTGCTTTTGATGGGCTATTGGGTTCATTTGTTAAGGCTGGTCCATAAGTGACTAGAACATCACCTTTGAAGGTGTGGGCAGAGAGGTATGTGCAAATTTGCACTATAGTTGATGGACAAAGTTGTGGTGGCTTTAGCCTATATGTAACAAGGATGAGTCATCTTAGATAAAGTAGTTAGTGTTAAGTTATTAGTAAAAAAGAGGGCTGTAGTATAATCTTTACCTTTTGTGGTCTTACGGCTGGGAATACACTTGAGTTGTAGATGTGGATTAGCTATTCACAAACACATAAGAAATTTTTTTATTAAAATTTAATATAATATAATCTTTCAAAATCAGCTATGAGATGCTATGGATTGAAGAATGAGAAAAAAAATAGAAAAGTTTAAGGCCATCTCATGGCACTTTGAGTCAATGTTAGGTTGTTTCTTGTAGAGCTGGGTGTTCTTTGTTTTAGGGGCTCCTTTTCATTGTTTCTATGTAATGGAGTTGTCTTCATTAGCTGGGTAGTTTTCTTGATGTGAAGAGAACTCTGACCTGTTGAGAATGCACAAAATAGTTGAGTCTTAAGTGAGAATTATCAAATAGGCATTGAATGAGGTATGTAACTTAAACAAGAAAATAATTTAATAGAACTAGAAGTATATAATGTCAATACCTTTGTGTATCTAGCTTGTTTTCTTTTGATGCACCCATTGTAGATGTCATGGTAGTTTTCTCCTATAGAAAACAAACATGTTGGGAAGATTGTAATTACAAAGAATGTAGGAAAAAAAACTTTTTCGGCCTTTATCTTCTTCAGATATGACTAATCAGTCAAGTTGCTTAATAATATGTGAAGCATCTATGGAAAACTATGTTAAATATTTTGTGGTTCAATTTTCCTATTACATGAAGAGTAAATGAAGCTAATCCACTATAAAATGAAGGATAGAATAGAAGTATGAATCTAAAGTGTAACCATGGTAACAGGTATACTATGAAGGGGAATTAGTAGCATGAATATTTTAGTAATCATTTATAGATCTCTATAAAAGATACAAATCAAACTCAAATTTTCATGATCTGATGTATTACTCTACCATTGGTACTTATTTGGCTTCTATTGAGTCATTTACAAAGGATTGAAGCCCCTCTTAACCTTTACATATGACTAAGTGTAGAAGAGGGTTTTAGTGGATATTATTTGGTATTTAATTTTGTTACTATGTAACCAATTTTTCTATACATTCTCTATTTTCCTAGTTCTAAATATGTGGTGGAAATCTGGAAAAACTTTGAATTTGAGATTTTTAGGCTTGTTAATTCAAGCTTGAACATTTTTATTAATCCCCTAGCTCAATTTATAACTACCGTGACATTTTTTATTTTCTATTCTACAAATCCATAATAGTTGTCATGGCACTAGGTTTATATCATTTGATGCAGATAGTCTTGTCATCTATACTTGCCATTCAGAGGCTCTCATATATAAATTTAAGAAAGACATGGGGATTTCTTCATCATTTGGATTATGAGGGTTGTTTTCCTCATGTTGAAGTTCAATCAAGGAATTTTTAGCTTCTAGTATGTCCATGATGAATCTTTGAACTTTCATCCATGACCTCTGGAGAAACATTTTGAACTTTCATACTTGACCTCTAGAGAAATATTTTTTGAACTTTCGTACATGACCTCTAGAGAACTTAGGTATTTAAATATACTGATCACTGGAATTTTAAAATATTAAGATTCTCATTTCTAGATTGAGAGTAAGGTCTCATAAAGACCTTCAGATTTCTTAGAATCATTTATTTTGGAGGGTTGAATTTTGAATTTTTGAGAAATTCAATTATTAACTTAAGTATATAAAATCATTGCTAGGTTTTCATTTATTTTTTCTATTATTCTTTATTTTTTTAGGTGCACTATATATATAAGTAAAAAAAATTAAAAATAATGAGATCAAAAGCTTTTAGGAAACACCAAAATTTGGAGCATAAACCACAAGCTATTTGGAGCTTGAAAAATTATTATGGAAAATTGGTGTGCCCACCCTTTTAACATTTATCAAAATAAGTCTTAGTAATGCCAATTTTTTTTGGGAGACCCTCCTAACCAGCCAAATTGTATATTGGAATTTTGAAAATCCATTATTAATATGTGTAATTGCACATTATGAATTTTAAAAATTCAAATCAATTTTGAAGAGGGAATTTCTGAAATTCATTTCTTAAATAAAAAAAAATTGTAATTACCTTGGAGAAGAGAAAAACCAAGTATTTAAAAAAATGATCCAATTCATATTTTTAGCTCAAAAAATCAACCTTTGATCATAATTTGGAAGAGTGAAATTGTGATATTCATCTTTCTATCTCAATTAAGTTTAGTTATTAAGTTTAATTGCTGATGTGGATGTCTGATACTTGTAATTTTGTATTCTAAACGAGAATTTCTACTATTATACTTTTGAAGATTTGCATTTATAGTATGAGAATTCCACCAAGAATTTCCACTACTGTACTTTTGAAGAAGATTTTATTTACATTTGTACTTTTGAAGATCTTGATTTGCACATTTATAGTAAAGGAATTCTCAACAAATCCACTACAATGTCTAATGGTTAGGATGTAGTTATTGTTGCTTACATTAGGTGCAAAATTTATTTGTTTGGTGTACTAGATATAGATGTGAATAGGAGAAAAGAAAAGATCAATGTTTAGCCTAAATGTTTAGGTTTTCCATGTGCAAGCCTTTGATCTTTGTGTAGATTTCTTGAATATTACTATTAGAATTCTTTGACTTGAATTCTTTGGTTTTGGTTTTGACATGTCTATTGTTTGATGTGCAGATTATTGGAATATTACAACCATCTCCAATTAGCTACCTTTCATATATTCTCTCATTGTCCCTCTTCTCTTGTTTCTCTACCGAAATCACTTGCCATTACTTGGCAGGAACTGTGCTGTTGTATAGCTCTTTTTTTTATAATATCTAGACATATCATCATATAGCTAATAAATATTTTTTGAAAGTTTCTTAAGTAACTAAACCACATCACTTCATCTTCACTGAAAGATATCTTCAAACAAAAATTAATTAATATCATGGAAGACATATCAAATGAAACAAAAGATAAGCCGTCTATAAAAAATAATAGAAATTCTATTTAGATCTCTTTCCAATGCTTTCATTAGTCTTGATTATTTTATAAACTTTGTATTTGATAGAATGCTTACAAAAAGATCTCTTATAGGATTCTTGTTGTGGGAATGATATATCTATAAATAATTGTTTTTAATAAAAGCACTTTGGAGAATATAAATCTACTGGTTTGTATTTTAACTTAGTAGTTTTCTTCTTAAACATTATTTGTGATTGTCAATGTTCTCTAATAAAGTTTCTTAATGTATTTTATTGTAAGATAAAGTTTTTATGTTTAGGAGTTGCAACATTTTATATATGAATATTTAGAATTCTTTTAAAATAAAATTCTTTCTTCTTTAGACAAACAAAGTTGTTGTGCAAATAAGACTATGTGTGTGGATTATTTTTGAAATGTATTACCAAGGAAAGGCCTGCAAGATATTTGAAAGGTAGGATGGAAGAGAAATACATTTATGAATAAAACTGTAGGGCTTTGGTTATTTCTCCCTCTTATAAGCTTCTTGTTATTGTTTGTTTTGTAGTTAGAGTCATACAAAAACTGCAAGATTATCTAACCAATAGGCATCTAGTAGAGTGAAAGTAGGAAGGCTTTGGTCCATATATTTTATCCAAATCTAGTCAAGCAAAGTGCTAGCTTGTGTTGTTGGCATGTTTACGATTGGAGACAAGTTATGGTATTGCATGAATTGGACAAGTGTTGATTAGGACTTTGTAGATTGCAATAGGTCAATGTTGAAGTCACGGAGAACAAGGAGTTTTCTATTGGGTAGCAGTGTGGTTGTAGTCTTTTCTATTAGATCTAGTAAGTCTTTAATGCGTGCACCGGGCATAAGGTAGAGATTTGTGATGCAGAATGTATTTCCTAGAAATAGCAGATAAGTTATGATACATTCGAGATGGCTTGTTGTGAAACTGTCATGTTTGATTAGTTTAATTTCTTTGTACAACATGTTAGCAGGCCATGAATAGCCAATGACGAGTGGTAGTTAAATTTGGTGTTTAGGCAATTGAGGGATCCATGGAATTTGTGTCTTATTTCTTGAAGGCAGAGCACAATTGCTTGGAGCAGGTCATGATCATAGGCTACATCTAATGCATGCAATGGAAAGCTTTGAGTGTTCAAAGAGCATACTATGAAATAGTTTGGTAATGTTGAGGGAAGACTATATTCAATATTCCAATGGGCCAAATTGTGCAAGCGTTGCATTTTGTCATCTTCTATTTTTCATGTTTTGAAGTTTTGTGTTCCAGTTTGTGTATCGGATACAAAGAATAAATATTGCACACATGGTACAAGGCAATATAGGAGAGGCCATGATGGTGGACTTTGAAAGGGTTGAAAGAAATTACATCCATTTTCAACCCTTGTGCTCTATGAATAGTTCATGCACATGCTAGCTGAAGTGGGAATTGTGTCCGTGTAACTATTTTTGTGCTTGTTTTGACTCTTGGCAAGGTAGAGTTTGTGTAAATATTTTCCATTTTTTTCCTACGCAATATTTTAATTGCAAGATCAATAAAATGAATCTAGAGTATGTCTTCTTTGTTAGACATATGCATTCGGAATATACTATCAACACCATAGACTAGACCATCTTGTGTGTCTAAATTTCCAACAATGAGTTCAACTAAAAATCCTTGTTTTAGGTAGATAGTGTTGGGCAGGGAAGACTTGTCAACTTGGAGATCAAGGCTATCAACTAGAGTGTCTTTCTTATCAATGGCCTCAAATACACATAGTTTAGTAGGTAAGTAGTCAAGCATTCTTTTATTGTATTCTTCCTCAAATGCATTTGTTTGAAATAAGTATGGAAATCTAGGATTAGTGGGAGCAGGGTTGAGGCATGTTTTATTCAAGTAGGCTATGTATGCATTGGTTTGCTGGGAAATTCTAGCAGGATTTGAAATAGAGATAAATTGTGTATTTGTTTTCCTAACTACAGTTTGGAGTTCATAGGAGAGGATGTGATCAAACCAGAATGTGTATGAGATTTTGTCATTATTGGTTGTTGGTTGTTCAAATATCCAAGAATCACATACAAGTTGTGACTAGTATAAGTCATTGAAAAATATGATGTCAATGTTCCCAAAGGATTTTGTTGGCATATGTTTGATTTAACAAAGCCTTCTATCTATATTATATAACATCCTAAACCCAATTAAAGAGGCTTCATTGATAAGAAAAATTTTCAATTGTTCTAGTTTTTTGCTAAGATTGTCCAGTGTGTTTGAGTCTAGAGATAGCATCCTAGAAGAGTTACATGGAAGATGAAAGATGGAATGTGCGGTTACTCCACCTACATTAAAGGTGGCTTTTCTTGTTGCAGCTACAATTAGGCCTTTCACTTTGAAGGAGTCACTATCTAATTGTTTGTCATATAGTCAAACTAGTGCTTCAAAGATGACTTTAGCTGTGAATGTTTTACTAGTGCTAGCTTCGCTCGTGAGGAACAAGTGCAATGGCTTGTTAGGAACAAGTCATTTCTTCATAAGCATGTCTTTTAGTAGTGATTGTTTCTCTCTATTCAATTGTCTTCACAAGTTGTAATATTGCTTATTGGCAAACAAAAATGGGTGGGCTATTTCAAAGTATTGAGATTTACAGGTGCCTTCTATGGGTGTGGAATACTTGGCATGTTTGAGATCGGCCATTATGTCATATTTTTCTATCTCATCTCTTGGCTTGTCTTGCTCAAGGTCTATTAATGGGTAGTTGTCCAACTCAATTTTAGTTGTTGCTTCATCAAGATCACCCCATTGGTTGTTAACATGTGGCATAAATATTTTTTCAATTTTTGAAATGTGTAGTTTGTTTGCATCAAATGTTGAACTCCATGTTTCATGTCCATGTAGCAAGGTTTCTTCATTTGTTTGGAATGACACATATAGAAAAAGTTTTTCCTTGAAATAATTTTCATGATCAATGTGAGGGTTGTAGTTTGCATGCTGTATAATCAATGGATTCACTCTTGGACGTGGTTGCACTAGACTACAAGAATCAAATGCTATATATTCAGCTAATGATAACCTTTCCAAATGTTCTGGTCATTGTGTGTATTTTTTGATTATGAAGGCACACATGGTATTTTCTAAGTCATCTTGTTGTTTGGCCAATAGTTTTGGACATTTTAGCATTGTGATTCTATTTTCTGGTCATGCTGTATTGATGAAAATGATTTTCCTTGAGCTCTTAGTTAATTGCAGTGAGAGACCAATGTGGATAGCTTAATAGCTAGACATTTGTTGGTAGTGCAGTAATGCATTCCCTAGTTGTCATATGTATTGGGCTTTTTCATTGTAAGCATGAGTACTTTGTTGATGCAATTGACAAAATGCAAGTGATGTTGTTGTATCTTTCTTAGTCATGTACGAGCTACAGTATGATGTAACAACATAAGTATCTAGTATGAATTGTGTATCTATATTTGCATACCATAGTGGGGGAACTTCTCAAAAAAATGCATTGATCCATAAATTAGTAGGTTGTTTTTTTAACAAGACAATTTTACATGACAATGATGATTGCAAAATTTGAAAGTAATCCACTTCTTTCATTTGCAATTCATCGAGAAATTGGTCAAAAGAGATCTCTCTTGTATAGTGCTTTGTTTGTAATTCCTTGAAGAAATTTTTTGCTATATCCTTGAGCTCAGTATTGGTAATTGGCAACGGTTCAAGTATAGTTGTTTTCCTCATCGAAGGCAGGGGGAAACTAAATCGATAGGTAGAGGTCTTGTGTTTTTTGCATGTTCGTGTATGATGATGTGTTTGCATTTTTTTTAGTGTTTCATCCAAAAATGTGGAGTCACTTGAGATGTAAGTTTCCACAAATTGGACTAATTTAGAGTCCTCACAATGCCCATATATAGGTGTATCTTCTATCCATAGCATGGTGTGGATGTGTTCATTTCCTTGTTTTTGAAACTCACTGACAAAAAGGTAGTTAGACACTTTGCCAAATAGTTTAGGATTTTGTAGCATCATCTTTCGAAATGCATTGACCTTATGGTTGAAATAGCAACTACATATCACTATGTTTTTTTCTAATTTCAAATTCAAGGTCTTTATCTTCTATAGTGCCATTGTGTTTGGTCTATTGTGAAGTACATGTAGATTGCAATGATTTGCACAATAAATTCCAAAAGTGTTCAGTGATAGTCAATGTTATGAAGAATGCCAGAGGTCCCAACTACCTTATCATGGCCAATATATATTTTTGATCATTTTCCAAATAGTCAAGAGATGTTTGAATACATTTTAGTAATCTGAAACCTAATGTAGGCCATAATATTTTCTCTAGAGTGGCAGGGTTGCGCACATCTCTAGCACATAATTTTTTGCCTCTTAGTTCAACTTTTTGTATGCAAATCCATGATAGTGAAGCTATTTGGCAAATAATGATTTGTATGGATTTGAAGAAAATGTTCAATATATGGGTTGCAAAGTCATCGTCTCTATACATCAATCCCCACTTTGCTATTTTTTGGTAGCTAATTTTTTTAGTTATGTAATGTGGTTGTGCAAAGCCATAAAAAAGTGTTGGGAAATTCATTTCCTCTAAGTAGACATCTTGGAATATGCTCAAAGGCTTAAACCCTTTTGATGGTGCAATATCTATAATAGTTGTATGTATGTCTTTGATTGAATGGGGATCATTAAACAAGTGTATGAGTGATTCAGTAATAGGTTTGTCATTGATGTTAGATGGGGTGTCATCAGTGTTTATCTTAGTATCCATTTTGATCTGGGCATGATATTTTTCCTTGGCAAACAAAACTTCCCAATCTTTTCTTATGAAGGTTTTTTCTTGCATATACAAGGGAGTTTTTGAAAGAACTATTAAAGAATTCATCACACAAGTAGGCCTAACATTTCCTTGCACATATGCATTCTCATATTCCAACTTGCATTTTAACTTGATTGCTACTATTTTAGTTTCATCTATTTGTCTGGGAAGAGCTACTTGGACCAAGTCAAAATCAATAGGGACATTGATGATTGTGCCATTGAAGTAGTATTGGGATCTTTTGTGTCCTAATTGTCTGATTTGTGCAAAAGCAATGTGAATGGAAACAAGTCTTTCTTCTAAAGTAGTTAAGGAGTGGACAACATTAATACGGTCATTGCATCTAATGTTCCACGGAGCTACAAAAGAGGGGATATTGCCACTTGTGGTTGCTTTTATACATTTCTTGCAAATGTGCTAGCCTATTTGAATTATTTTTCTACTAATATCAGTGGGAAGCAAAGAGAAAGCATGAATGAATGTTTCCTCAACCACGTAGAGGTCTTTTTGGAAATATAGCATTTCACACAAAGTGCATGAGTGTGTAGGAGTGTCATTGATGCTTTGTCGGTATTGGCTAGTGGTTTTTCTAATTGCATCATTATCTGGACTTGTAGAGGAATTTTCTTTGGGTGAACGACATGGCGTTGTCTTGTAGAATGGACATCTTCTTTTCATTTGTGGACATAAGTTTCTTTGTCCAAATGTAGTTTTAATTCTATTGCCATCAATATCATCAATGGATGTTTCAGATATTTTTCTATTCTATATTGACATTTTCAAGTTCCATAATGATTGTCTTGTATTTACATTTTTTGTAAAATGACTAGAAAATTTTCTATTTTCTAAAAATGTTGAGGAGGCGTTGTTTAACTTGTTTATTGTGGATGGGTTGGGCATATCTTGTCTTAGCATGGGTGTATTTTTGTTGATGTCATTGACTAATTGCTCAGTTGGTTGGAGTGGTTCATAATGAGAATGTCCTCTATTATGTTGTGAAGCAAATTAAGTTGATGAGTTTTCTTGGTTTTTGGCAATGGCTAAATGCTTAATGTCTGCGTAGTGGAGTTACATGCCATACATGTATAGTGGTAAAAAATGTGTATGAGAGCCATAACAAGGAAAATTCAGAACCCTCTATGTCAGTTTCAGCATGGGGCATTCCAAGCCTTGAAATTAACAGTTGCAAGTGGCCAATATTTTTGCTATGCATCAGAGAAAACTATTGGAGACTTTGGAAATACTGAAATGAAAATTTGTCATTCACTTTGAATGCATTTGTAAAAGATTGAGCTACAAAAAATTGTAGAGATATTGCATGAAACTAGTTGTCAAGCAAGAAAGCCACAACAACAAACATGCTCTCACCAGATGAAGTGGAAAATGTAGATACTTGGTTGAGGCCAAGTGTGCTAAATGTTTGTGTAATTGTGAGCTAGGTGTTGGGAACATCACAATCTATGTTTAGGGTTGCTAGTTGTATTTTTTGAACCTCAATGGGCATGCCCACCCTTGAGAAAATAGGCTCATAGTGGCTTGCTATTGGATTAACATCATGAAAGAGTATCGATATTCCAAGATGAGATGGCCCTTGGTTGAAGTGCAAGTATGACTTCTTTTGTGTAGATGACCAAACACATATGGAGATGTACAACCAATGTGCAAACCATTGTATGCAAAACAGATCACCCCAAAGGCCTACCTTGCACTGTTTGTTGGTCTCTATTGTTAAAACCCTCATCCTATGTAAGTAATTTCTTTTGTCTTGAATCCTATGTAAATGATAAAGCATTTATGGGTGTAGCTCATGTTCGTAACAAACTAAAGCCTCAACACAACCAATGTCAAGGTTGTGCAAGAAATGGTCGACAAGCCCATTCCGGAGCTCATTGGGTGTGTATAAGCCATGAAGCAGAACATGGATTGTGTCAAACAAGAAATCACCAACTTTTTAGTTGAATGTATCAATATGAAAGCAAGGTACTTTTTCTAGTGCTTCATCAATTGATATTATCCTTCATTGCTCATGTGGTTTGTATATCTCCACTATAATTGGGCTATCCAGTATGTGACCTATTTTGGGAGACCTAGTTGAAAACATATAATTTGTCTATTGATTGCGCATGCAAAATTAATATACAAAAAGATAGAATTTTGTTAATATCACTATGGAAGCCACATCAATATAGCAATGAAATAGAGAAAGAAAAAGAATACAAGAACTTAGTAGAGAATCATGGTATCCATGGAATGTAATGGCAACACTATGGAAAGAGGAATTTGGCAATATAAGTTAATAAGTGGGTACGAACCTTGGAAAATATGAAAGCATGATCACTTGTGTAAAACAAGGAGAGTGTCATATTGGGAAAGTGAAGAGGTTCATCAATGAACAATTATAATATAGTATAAATAAATTTTTTTAATCATGGAAATTATAATTATAAGGATAAATAAGTACTAAATGCTTTGCTTTTGCTTGCTAGATCATATATCTTATGAATTTTTATGTAGATGATTGAACTGTGTAATAAAGATTGATTAAATCATCATAGTGAAATGCATGGAAAAATAATGTAGACATTCTTGTGAACTCATTCATTTTCATATCAAATATATTATCACATGCATCATTATGACTTCCAAATCTAAATGGGATATTAGCATTTTTATTCTTAGATTAGACTGACCAATGTCTCACATCAAAAACCCCATTCTTATTAAAATATATTAAATTCCACTTATAATTTTATTGGCTAAAATAGAAAATATTAATAACTCACTAATCATAGCCTTGGCAATAGTTCTTTGCCACAACTAATAAAAATATGACAAAATTGGAAGCAAATGAGATAAAATAAAAGTGGAAGAAATGAAATAGAAGAAAACTACACATAGAAAATAGAAAATGTAATATCATTTAGGCACATTATAATTTTTAAAAATATTTTAAAATCCCTCTAAATGTCTGGAGCCACAACTATTACTCAATTAGAAATTAACCAAAAAGAATTGATCAAAATACTACCTAAAAACTTCTTGTTTGGATCTGTCAACTTTAAAATAGAAAATAAATCTTCAAAGAAATTGAATTGTGATTGGATGTCTCAATAAGAATATTGATTGTTTTTTAATGAAATTATTGCTAGGACACCCATTTAATCTATAATTATGTTTAAAACTTGACTTTCTTTTATTAGAGATTCCAAATTAATGCATTTATAATGGTTTTGATGTAGATAGATTACATGTGGTTTTAGTTGTTGCAGTCTACACGTTCAATTACAATTAACTAACAACACTCTTTATTAGCTGATAAGCTTTCCTTCTGGAGTTCACTCCAGTCAAAATTTGACTCGCGCTATAAAGTGACAGTCTAGAAATGGTTTCAGATGACTGATAAGTGGTTTATAGATCATATCAATTGAAGGACTAAAGTTAAAGCTACCCACCAATTTTCCAAAACTGGATGCCATTTCTGAGTCCCCACTCATGGAAGATATGATTTCTCATTCTTGTTGCTGCCGCTATTCTATAAATTTTAGTTTTCTAATTATGTTAAAGTGTATATCTATTTTGGTAGCATTCTTCTAAGGAAGCAATGGTGCGCAGAATCACTTCCTATGCTAATCTTTGAGAGGACGATTATGCAAATCCAAGTAACTATTGCAAAGATCTCAAGAAATGCATAATAACATAATCAAAATAACAAAGAACACACAACACAATGATTACCATGGGGAAACCCTTCCGGGAGAAAAACCCCACCCTCCAAAACTCGCACAATGTATTATCAAACCAAGATGATTACAATACACTTGCAATGCAAGTTCTTATAGAAGCACATCACCACAACTCAAACTCAAAGAGACTCCTTCTAGCACCAGTCTTGCAAACTAAACTCAATTACACAAACACCTCCCCAAGCCCTCCTTTTATAGCAATTTTACAACCTGGAAACCACTTATGGTTTTACAAAACCATGGGCAAAACTACCATGCCACATGTTACCCATTTTTGACATTTATATTTCCAATATAGAAAAACAACCAAGTTAAAAATAGTAATCCCGTCCACAATTTTGTCTCTTAGTCTAGACCCCCATAAAAGTCACAAAATGAGTCATCAAGGCTCTAGAAATGACCTACCTATATTCTACTATGGAAAAGACTCATTTTAACAACTCACTAACCCCTTTCCAATGCATAAACAAGTGGAAAACTTCCACAAACAAATTTTGGAATTTTCCAGGAAAGGATTGCAAGGTTGAGACACATGATTCTCAACATTCTCCCACTTGTCGAACACCTTGCAAGAGTTAGGGGATCCGAAATATCATGGACTTAATTGCTAGGGGCCAAAAGGCCCATAGACTCTGAACACCATCTGAATTTCTCTATGCTCATGGGCTTAGTTAATGCATCAGCAACATTCACCAAAGTCTCTACCTTTTCCAGCTTCACCTTGTCATCCTCGACCATATCTCTCACAAAATGATATTGTACATCAATGTGCTTGGTCCTCGCATGAAAAGTTGGGTTCTTTGCTAGGCATATTGCACTCTGGCTGTCACTATAAATTGTCACTGCACCCTGTTTGAACTCTATATTTGAACACAATCTCTTTACCCAGATGGCTTCTTTGCAGGCATGAGTAGCTGCCATATACTTTTCCTCAGTAGTGGACAAAGTGACCATAGCCTATCGCTTACTCATCCAACTGATTGCACCACCAAATAATGTAAACACATATGCATTGGTGGATCTTCTTCTATCAACATCACTAGCCTAGTCTAAATCCACATAGCCTCGAATATCCAAGGAATGCTCACTTCCTATTCCATGAAAACATATTGAGTACTCTGAGGTACCCCGCAAGTATCTGAAAACTCTTTTTATTGCATCCCAATGTGCTCTTCCTAGATTAGACATATAACGAGAAAGTACTCCCACTGCTTGGGCAATGTCTAGTCTTGTACAAACCATAGCATACATCAAACTTCCAACAACACTCTGATATGGTACTCGACTCATCTCTTCCATCTCCAATGGGGATGTAGGACACTGTGAGCTAGAAAGCTTTGTTCCCATAGTAACAGGAACACTCAATGGTCTTGCATCCTGCATATTGAATCTTTTCAAAATAGTACCAACATACTTACTTTGGCCTAGCCAAAGCTTTTTGTTCTGTCTATCTCTTATAATCTCCATTCCCAGAATGTGCCTAGTTGCACCAAGATCTTTCATTTCAAACTTTATTGAGAGTTGAGATTTTAACTCTGCAATCAAACCTTTTCATTTTCCAATAAACAACATGTCATCGACATACAAGGCAATAACCAGGAAACCATCACCATCAAATTTGAAATATATACAATGATTAGATTTAGATCGCACAAATCCCAAACTCAACACATATGTATCAAACTTCTGGTACCACATCCTAGGACTCTATTTTAAACCATACAAGGATTTCTTCAATTTACAGACCAAATGACTAATACCTTTCACCACATAGTGCTCTACTGTGACATGTAAATTTCATTCTCCAAATCTCCATGAAGGAAAGTAGTTTTCACATCCATTTGCTCGATCTCTAGATGATAAGATACTGCAATAGAAAGAAAAAATCCAATGGATGTCATTTTGGCTACTGGAGAAAAAATCTCACCATAATCTACTCCCTCAACTTGAGAGTAACCTTTTGCAACCAAACGTGCTTTATACTTCTAGATGCTTCCATTTGAACCCATCTTCCTTTTGAACACCCATTTACAACCAATAGGCTTCCGTCCTTCAGGGAATGGTACAAGGTCCCACATTCGATTCCTCTTAAGAGCTACCATTTCTTCATCCATGGCTATTTTCCAGGACTCTGAATCATTCATACCAAGAGCCTCTTCTACAGATCTCAGTTCATCAATGTTAGCATTCAATGCAAATATGCACCTCCAATCATCAGGAGAATACCCATACCTTTCAGGTGGTTTCCTTTGTCTAGTAGATCTTCGAACAAGATCTAGTTCAGGTTTAGGAGGTTTAGGTTCATGATTAGGTTCTCCCTCTTCCTCTGATGATTCAAAACTCATAGAGTTCTCTTCAACATCTCATCTTTCTAAGGGCCTTGATTCAACTTTCTCAGGTGTAGCAAGAAGTTGAATCACATCTTTCTTTTCTTTAATTTGTTCTGGCTACACTGTAATAGAAGAAGGCTTAGTTTCTCTAAAAATAACACTTTTGGAATAAAATACCTTTTGTGCAATAGGATCCCAAAGCTTGTATCCTTTCAAACCATAACTATATCTGATGAAGATACATTTGACAGCTTTGTTTTTCAATTTTGTTCGCTTCTCCTTTGGCACATGAGCATATGCCTCACAACCAAACACTCTCAGATGTCTAAGTGAAGGCTTGTGGCCTGACCATGCTTCCATTGACGTCTTATCAATAAGAGCTGATGTAGGAGACCTGTTTATTAGGTAGTAGGTAGTGGCTACAACTTCAAACCTAGAACTTTTGTTCTAGTCCAGCACCACTCAGCATACTGCTAGCCTTCTCCATCAAGGTCCTGTTCATTCTTTTTGTAACTCTATTTTGCTGTGGAGAATATGGAGTTCTCTTCTCTCTTTTAATACCACAATCTTTACAAAATGTGTCAAAAATATTGGAGCAAAATTCACCACCATTATCAGTTCTCAAGAATTTTATTTTCTTTTGAGTCTGCAATTCAACCATTGCTTTAAATTCTTTGAAATGATTGAAAACTTCAGCTTTACTCCTAAGGAAATAAACCCATGTTCTTCTACTAAAAACATCAATGAAAGAAACATAATAAACTGATCTACCAATAGAAGGAACATCAACTGGACCAAATACATCCGAATGAATTAGATCCAAAAAACATGAAGCCTTATGAGAACTTGAGTAAAACTGAATGCGGTTTTGTTTACCATAGATACAATGCTCACAAAAATCAAACTCAAGATTGCAGTCATTCAACCCATCAACAAGGTTCTTATTTTTCAAGGTTTGTAGACCCGTCTCACCTATGTGGCCAAGTCTCTGGTGCCATAACATAGTTTTCTCTATAGACAACTTTGATTCGGTAGACAGAGCACCCTTGGGTACCCAAAAACCATGACCATCTGTTGAGAGAGAAACTCTCTCCTTCTCCAACTGAGTAGTCTTTTCCACAATCTTATCAGAAGTACCATTGCACTTGACTATGTATGGATCAAGTTGGTACAATGTACCCAATCTACTTCCTCTTGCTATTACCATAGCACCTCTCACCATTTTTATACCTGCTTTAGAAAACTGTACATGCACACCTACATCTATTAGCTTACTAACAGATAAAAAATTCCTTGGTAGTCTAGGGATATGCAAGACACCATCAAATCTTCTAATTCTACCATCAAATTTTTTTACACAAATACTTCTAGGACCAACAATATCAAGTATTGAATTATCACCCAAATACACCTTACCACCATCAAAATTTTCATACTTACTAAACCAGTTCCTATTAGGAGTCATGTGGAAAGATGCACCTGAATCTATTAACCATGCATTTTCACTTGCATGAGTGGCCAAGGCAGCAATGAAATCATCTCCATCTTCCTTCTCGGACTCAGAATCAGAATCTTCCTTCTTCTTCTTCTTCTTTTTCTTCTCCTCTTTGCAGTCCTTTTGAAAGTGTCTAGGTTTGCTGCAATTCTAGTAGATTGCCTTGGACTTACTAAGGGATTTCGATCTCCCCTTATTTTTGGACTTAGAATGGCCATGCTGCTTTTCTTTCTTGCCTCTTTCTTTTGGTCTTCTGTGAACACTCAAAGCCTCTTTGGCATTTAGAGAGACCTTCCTTCTCATCTCCTCAGAAAGTAGAGAACCAACAATGTCCTCCATCTCCAAGACAACTGAAGTGCTCCCTATAGCCATCACAAGACTATCCCATGAGTCTGGCAACGAACATAACAAGATTTGACACCTTTCTTCTTCATCCATTGGCACCCCTACTTAGGTCAACTAAGTCACCAACATATTAAACCTTTCCAGATGCTCATAAATTTGTCCACCTTCTTCCATTCTCAAGGAATACAACTTCTTCCTCAAGAAAATCTTATTCACAAGTGATTTCGCTTGATAGATCTCACTAAGCTTTTTCCAAAGCTTCTTCACGGTAGGTTCTTCATGGACATTAATTAGAATCGAGTCCGCAAGACACAATCTAATGAGACCTTTAGCTTTTCTATCATTCACATCATATTGTGCGGCTAATGTTGGATCTGTGGGCCTCAACTTGTTCTCATCAATCGCATCCCATAGATCCCGATCAATCAACAGATCTTCCATCTTCAACTTCCACATCTCAAAGTTTGTGCTAGAAAAATTTTCAACATCAATTCTCCCTAACATGCTTGCCATCTTTTTAATCCTGCAACACAGAAATGAAATGCTCTGCACAAGCTCCCACTCAAACCTTGATTAGCTCAAAAAACCTTGTACCCAACAAATAGAACCAAAATTGGCCAGGCTCTGATACCACTTTTAAGGAAGCAAAGGTGCACGAAATCACTTCTTATGCTAATCTTTGAGAGGACGATTATGAAAATCCAAGTAACTGTTGCAAAGATCTCAAGAAATGCATAATAACATAATCAAAATAAGAAAGAACACACAACACAGTGATTACCGTGGGGAAATCCTTCTGGGAGAAAAAACTCCACCCTCCAAAACTCGCACAATGTATTATCAAAACAAGATGATTACAATACACTTGCAATGCAAGTTCTTACAGAAGCGCATCACCACAACTCGAACTTAGAGAGACTCCTTCTAGCACCCATCTTGCAAACTAAACTCAATTACACAAACACCTCCCCAAGCCTTCCTTTTATAGCGATTTTACAACCTGGAAACCACTTATGGTTTTACAAAACCATGGGAAAAACTACCATACCACATGTTACCCATTTTTGACATTTATATTTCCAACATAGAAAAACAACCAGGTTAAAAATAGTAATCCCATCCGCAATTTTGACTCTTAGTCTAGGTCCCCATAAAAGTCACAAAATGAGTCATCAAGGCTCTAAAAATGACCTACCTATATTCTACTATGGACAAGACTCATTTTAACAACTCACTAACCGCTTTCCAATGCATAAACAAGTGGAAAACTTCCACAAACAAATTTTGGAATTTTCCAAGAAAGGATTGCAAGGTTGAGACACATGTTTCTCAACAATTCTTTAATCCTCTAATTTGATAATTTAATATTCATAGGGTTAGATATTTGGACAGGCATGTACTAAGTATAATATATGTTTAACTATGTGTGATGGATTAGTTGTAAATAGATTTGAACTCTTTTGTGTTATTTCATTGTGATGAATATAATCTTTATATTAATAGAAAGTATTAGATAATTTCAAATTACTCAGTTACTCAATTACATAAGAATGATGTTTGGGAAGCTACCAACTCCAAAAATACTTAATTAGAGGGCCATCCCAAAAAATTTCATTGAGGCATCTAATCATACAAAAATTGTAGAGGAGAGTCCATGGGTTTCTTTTGGGAAATAGAGACAAAAATGTAGTAGAGGATAGCAGGTTATTCCATTCTTTGCACACTATGCGGTATTGAGCAATGTACTCTAGTGGTAATGTTGAAAGTATTATTTCTAGTATATGATCGAGGCATTCAGATCAAACTAAATCTTCCTCTCTACTCTCATCACCAAAAACCCCTCTTCCTTTTCTTCCATCACATTCATCATTAAATCAGATCTTCCTCCAATTGTATACTCTTTCTCAATATCACCCATGCATTTAGTATCCATTCTCAATATGTGATCCATGGAATGAATAGAAAAGAGGAGATAATCAATACTAATACACAACACAGTTGAATCCCCTATGTTGCCATTCTTTCCCTCAATAGATGTGTTTTTTTATCTTCCTGGAGCCTTAATATAAGCATTGCCTATCATCTCTTGCCCTAACCCTAAGTGCCCAACCACCCCTATTCATGTGATTAGTTTTCTTGGAAGCTTTATTTTAAATGTATTTGAATTTTATCTTTAAAGAAATATTTTAGAAAACATCTTTATTGTAGATTCTTCTTTTTATTGATATATGCATTACTATAGTTCATTATATATTCAAACTGCTAAAAAAATATCATTACTATAGTTCATTATATATTCAAACCGCTAAAATATATTGGTTTGGTTTAAAAGAAATTATTCTTATAATTAATAATTTTGAAAGCATGCTTAAAGCATGGGCACTTTGAGCCTATTGGGCATTTTAAGCCTTTTTCATTTTATCCATTAGAATCCAATATTACCTAATATATTCAAAATGCCAATCAAGGGCATGAGAAATTTCAACTTTCCAAGTTTATGGCCAACCCGAGTCAAGCATTTCAAGCTTGAGTGGATCATTATTGATAATAATTCTTTATATACATGATTGGAGTTGAATGCACATTTTTTAATTGTTGATTTATCTTTCTCAAAAACAAGAAAAAAACCATTACCATTGACAATGTTTTCATTGCTATGGTATAAAAACTGTGATTCAGGGTTTTGGTTGTCTCATTTTGATTCTCAAATCAATTTTGTCTTTTTTTAGTTGGTTGAATTATGAGTCTAGAATCTAGATTGCTTATGCATATTTTTGTTACTTTTAGGGCTTCATCTCAAAGCAAAGGAAAAGTGTACTTTTGATCAATCCTCAATCATATTGATTCCGTAGAATTAATGTTCCTGTTAGCCATTAAGTGGGTTACATAACTATCAGGAATACTAGGAGTAATAATCAAACAGATACTCCATAATCTTCTTCTTTTTTTCAAGAAATATTATCGTTGAGTTTGCAACCTTCAAACACCCAAGCTTTGAACAATGTGACAGTTAGAGAATCTGACCATATATGGATATCTTCCTTGCCAATATTTTGTGGCGCCTTAATGAGATATTTTAATATTACCTTTTTTTAAAGTTTTAAGGGATTTGACTTAAGATTACATTCCCTCTCTCCCCATATCTATTCATCATCATGGCTGAGGGCTTGGACAGATTCATTAAGTATTAGGTGTCCCAAAATTCTATTTAGGGGTGGTAGTGGGGTAATGGTTTATCTTCTCTTTCCCATCTTCAATTTCTTGATGATTCTACTCTTTTGGATCTTGCTAGGATCAAGGAAGCTGAAGCCTTTCGACATACTTTGGACATCTATTTGGTAGCATTAGGCCAAAAAGTTAATGAGCACAAATCTTCCATTTACTTTTCTAACTCTCTTGATTCTATTCAGCACAAAATTACTGGTATCCTGCGGTTTTAGATTGGGTCACTTCCTTTGACTTATCTTGGCATTCCTATTGCTATTTCTAGGCAGCCACATCTCTTCTAGCAAAATTTTATTATCAAGCTTCAAGATAAGGTAAATCATTGGACTCATAGATGGCTTTCTACTGCTGCTTGGGTTACTCTTCTTCAATCTATTATCCAAGCTCTTCCTACTTATAGAAGCATGGTTTAGGCTACTCCTATTTACTTTCTCAAGGAGTTTGATGTTCTTTCTTAGCAATTCCTTTGGAGTGGTAATTTTTGTAGTACTAAATTGAGCTTGATTAGTTGGGAGACTATTTGTAACCCTAAAAAGGAGGGTGGTCTTGATCTTCGATTAGCTCTCTTAAGTAGTCAAGCATTGGCTGCTAAACTATATTGGTGATGGTGCTTTGGACAAAATCAACTTTGGGCTCATATTATCACTCATAAATATTTTCATGGTGCTGATCCTTGCTCTATTTTCGCACTTCCTCTTGAAGGTCGTGGCTCAATGGTCTGGCATACTCTAAAGACAGGTGCAGTGTTAGTCAAGAGGGGTCTATTTTGGATATGTAAAGGAGGTTCTGAGGCTTTGTTTTGGTCTGATGCTTGGGATGGACTCCCATTCATATTATCCATGTAACCTCATCTTTAGACTCTTTGTGACTCTTTTCATGTTGTTGGATAGGATAAAGTGGCTCATTATAAGACTCCTTATCAATTGGGACCTATTGTTGGTTACAGAAGGAAGCATTCTTCTGATTGGCCTCCTAGAGGCATAGATGTGGATTGTCATGAGCTTTCTCAAATTTTGGCCTCTAGAGAGTGTTCCTCTTTGCTAGGTCTAGATGTTTTGGCTTGGGGAGGTACCTTGTCTGGTAAATATCATGTCTCTGCTGGGTATTAGGAGATAACTAGACAATTATTTGGGGATGCTAAGGTCCCTTGGTGGAAGCAAGTTTGGAATAAAGTTTCTTGGTCCAAGTGAAATTTTTCATGTCGCTAGTGGTTCACAATTGCTGTCTTACATGGGATAATCTTTGTAAATGTGGATTTCAGGGCCCCTCTTATTATGTTTTGTGTGGTAATGGGGAGGAGTCTATCTCCCATCTATTCTTCCACTGCTCCTATTCTATTCATCTATGGTACCTTTGGTGAGTGCTTGGGGTTGCTCTTATAGGCATGCTTCCTCTTTGCCTGAGTTCTGGGCTCACTTGGGCAGTGCTCCCTCCAAGTCTTCTTCTCTCCATGCTGCTTGGATTGCTAGCTCATCATTCATGCTTTGGCATAGCCAGTTGGAGAGGAATAGTTGAATATTCCAAGATGTTTAGCTTGGTGTTTTGCATCATTGGTTGAAGATCTCACATTCTCTTTAGGAAACTATTCAAGTGAAGTGTGAGCTAGATGGGGGTCTAGATCCAGTTGATCTTGCTATATGCAATTGCCTCAATTTTCATCTTTAGGATGGGGCTACAGCTCAAAGGTTGCCTTCTGTGTCCAAGTAGCTTCAGCATCAGAGGAAAGGTCAGGTGAATCGGAATGGCCACTGGACTCCTCCTCCATGTGGAGTTCTAAAAATTAACACCGATGGTTCTTCCCAAGGGGATCTAGGCCCTATTGGTATTGGGGGAGTTTCTCATTACAGTTTTGGTGATGTTAAATTCTTTTTCTCAGTTCATAAGAGTGATTACATTAAAAATCTCATGGAACCTTAAGCTATTTTATAAGCTGTGGAACAATGTTTCTTGCGGGGATGGAGTAAGATTATCTATGAGTCTGATTTCCAAGTGGTGGTGAACTTGCTTTCCTCATAGGAGCTTGAGGATGTTAGTTGGCAGCTGGCCACTATTGTTAATTAGATTATTCTCTTCTCTAGCTCTTTTTAGTTCATTATGTTCACTTATATTCCTCATGAATGAAACAAAGCTACTGATTGTTTAGCCAAATGGGCTTCTAGTCATGATCCAGGTTGGAATATTATGGATAGGGGGCAACTTTCCTTTGAGATGGTGTAATAATTTGATGATCTTGTTGCTCTGGATTGTGCTCCTTGTTGAGCTCTCCTTTTTGTATTTCTATTTGTCTTAATAAATTTTTACCCCTCTTTTTCCAAAAAAAGAAAATCCCACAAAAATTTAGATCATGGTTGCATTTAAATCCCACAACATAAAAATAGCTTTATAAATATTTTGAAATTTGCAAAGATGGAGGAATTGAGTAGATAATATGGTACTCTCAGCAAATCTTGTCCGTATCAATTGCCGACAAATCCATCACCATCACAATCACAATCATACAATACAACTGTAGAAAAATCATACAAATTGATCTAGAGTAGAGATTTAGGGTAGATTTTTCCAAATGACAATAAGAACAATGAAAAAAATGTGAAACATTTTCCTTCGAACATAACAATGCTGTGAAATTGACAATATTTTCTAGGAGCACTAGACTTTTTATTATATCTACTGCATTGCTTCACTATAAATTAAAAAAGCTCAAACTCACCAGTTTGTGTTTTAGGCTTCTCCTATTTGACTATGTAGGGGGTAGGGCTTTTATGCCACTGTTAGAGATTTGTTACATAATCAAGATCATTGACAATCTTCCTAACAATGAAGATTGTATGGAAGGTTTTTCATGACACAGAAATTGTGTACTCTTTATCGACAGTCTAAAACCATCCATAACCATTTATTGGTAGTTGTTTTGAGATATGAGACAATTTTCAATTACAAGTAACAAGTAACTCCATAGGAGAAGCCTATCGACTAATTAATGAAATAGGATAACCAAAGATTGCAATATCTGAAGTTAATAATATATTTATTGGTTGGATAGAAACCTTTCCATGTCTAAGTGGATAAAGCTTCATAATGAGTACTAACCTAAGTTATTGAGTGGGTAAGCTAAATTATCTACTTCTCATAGATCCTAATTCAAATCAGACCTACACTTATCTATTATGTCATATCTCTGCAAGCTTGCAACATTATTTGACTTCCTGTGAAAATTATATCCTACTTATCAAGTCTCCAACAGTTATAATATTCATTAAATTCTATATGAAATGATTAACTAGGTCAAATCAAGTCATCCACTTCACTTTTGTACAATCTTATGCCTTGGTGTTTCCTTGAAAAGGAAAATTTATTTTCAAAGTCTTCCTAAAATGAAATCATAAATGCACTTCTTGTAGCATTTTACTATGCACTACAATCAAGGTAGGTTTTTAGATTGAGATGTTAGGACGTGTTTGGTCTTCAAACACCTAAATAGCAGTCAATTTATTTTGGAAAATTATTTTAACTTTATAATATTTAAATATAATATTTGTTATGAGTAATTCATTTGATTCATAATAAACCAAAGTGGGCTAATTCTTTTTAAAGCTACAGCTTAAGGTTGCCATGATCACACACTATTGTAGATAATTAGGTATACAAATTAATGCTGAAAGACATAAATTGCTAGTTAGATAATTTATCTTCATTAGAATTTTCTTTACAATAATAAGGGGCCAGAGATGACTACCTAGTCTAAAATATATTTGATGTGATATTTTTTTAACATTTGTTAATTAAATTAAAAGTAACAGTTAGGATTTTATGCTTTTAATTTTAGTAAGAAAAATCTGAAAAACATCATTTGAGGGATATATGTTCAAGTAGAAAATTGGCAACTTCCATAAGAAGATGAAAAAACCTTTCACAATATGCAACTAATAGTATATTGAAACATCCAAAGCCTTTCTATAGCAAATAGTATCATTCCAACTGAAAGTCCACCCCTTTACATAATAACTCCTTTCCACCTTAATAGAAAAAGGAACAAAAGAGAACTATAAAGCCAAACTACATCTACAAATCTACCAAAGGTTTTCCATAAAGAGTTACGAACTTCCTCAATGCAAAAATAAGAAACCTCTCATGATTATTAGTTTTGAAGGAGAAAATTCATTAAATCTTGTTAAAGTGAAATAAATCATTTTATTTTATAAAGTTATTGAATTAGAGAATTAGTTTCCTATTAAGAGTGATAGTGTCAATATAAAAGAAATAGATATTATACCAGAAGATAGAGTACATTGCAATCATAGCATGAAGAAATTTGCTACTGTGATGAATACAATGCCTCTAAGAAGTCACAATTTTGTTTTGGAAACAATTTTGATAACTATTTGGTAATTTTCCTTCATTTTTTGTTCGCACAGTAGAATTTGGTAGGTATAGTGCCATAGTTTTTTACTCTCCGAATTTCCTCTTTAGGCTCTTTTGCTTAGTCAATGCTTGATCTAGGTTTGATAGAACTATGAATTCTATTATACTCAATAATTGCCTCCTTAGAAAGTGTTGGAGAAGTACGACCATAGCCAAAAGGGAAGTCCCTAATGGCTGAGGGTTTTCCCTTAATAGTGTAGGTCTTATTTTTGATGTATGCCCCTAGACATTGGCCTAGGTGAGACAATTTCTTATTTTTCTTTAATCTCAGGCATTTGATGATGATTGCTAGTGGCTTGTTATCCAACATTGGCTCTGCATCCACATTTGGTATCACATTGGGTTCCTTTGCTTCAATGTATGTGTTGCATGATTGGGTAGCAATCTTTCTAGTTCTTTTTTGTTCTCCTGCCATGGTTGGCTACATGAAACAAGCATGCCAATGGTGTTAGAAGAGAAAGGATTTTTTTAGTGGTCCTAATATTGGTATCTTTTCTTCTACATCTTCCTATTTTCTTAAGAGAAAAACATAAATTGCAAATTAAAAAAATGAGTAATAGGTAGACTAGATGCAATCGATAGAGGGGTGACTGGTCATATTTTTTCTTGGGTGAGAAAATGTGATTAAAAGGAGTGAAGTACATATGTGGGACAACATGAATACCCCATCCTCTCTAGCTCTTATTGTTTTTCCTCACCCTATGACAAAGGGTATTTTACAAACAACAAAAAAGTCCACCTCAGAGCATCTTGAGCAGCAACTATTTCTAATATAACTGGAAACAACATACCATCATCAGAGACTAGGAATGACGTGTCACATGGACTCTAATAATCTCCTATAGTTGAGGCAAAAGAACTAATGCCCACAACTCCAAAGAGTGCTCCATCACAAATATTTATCAAAAATGTTAACAATTACACATTTAATTTAATGAATGATAATATACAATCCATTTTTTTCTTAAAGTAACTTATTCTTTTTTTTTTACTTTAAGCTATTATTCATTGTTATCTAAGAAAGAGGATATCTCCTGCATAATATCCACCCTAATTGAAAATGTCTAGGGTTTTCCTCAAGATCACAAATGCTGAATTTTCCTTACTTGTTCATGTTATCTACAGGAAAAAACATATTTTTCTTGAAGAACCCATTTGTAAAGCAAATAAAGATGAATTTATCTAAGCAAATTAGGATTCACATTAGTGTTCAAACAAAAAAAGTAGACAAGGTAAAAGACACAACTAACCTTCTCACAATGTTATAGTGCCCAATTGATGAGAAAGAAATGTGTCCAAAATATCTTCACTTGCAAGAAGATTTAGACTGGCTTTCAGTATTCATATATAATGTCAATGTGTAAAGATGACCAAAGTAAAGTATTGTTACTGCAAATTGTTTCTAACCTTATCAAGTACATAATTTTCGCTGCACAGTAGAGCGTGGTGGTGGTGTTTGCATTTTTCCCTCTTTATAATATTTTTCTATGTTAACATTTAGTTTGGTTGGCACACAAATTTATGTTCTACATTATGTAAAAAACTTACACCTCACTGCATGCAGGAAATGTTTGGAGAACAAGTTTTAAGTTTTGTAGACATTGTATGCTTGGATACTCTACTTCAAATGACAAATGCCATTATGGAAAATTTTATGTAATATTTGAAATGATAAAGAAAAAAACCACCAGCAAATAACATAACAGCCAATGGGAAAATATTAATTTCTATATATGACATCACATAATTTAAACATATCTTGTAAACTATAGTCTTAACTCTTATAATTTATAATGACACTATTCCAATAAGACAATTAATACTTTGGAGAAGCTCAATAACTTTAGTCTCCTACCTTACAGCAAGGATTAATAATACTTGTGAAACTTGTTTGAAGTTAATTATATCTTGTCTCTTACTATGTTGTAAAATCAACTTGTCAATATGATAGTAATTGTTTTATAGATCACACTTCTGAATTCGATTTGGATACAAAACGATTTGTGAAGTAATCGGTGATGACCCAACCTCTAGCTCACATTGATAGTAAATGACTTCTGAATTGGAAACGTACTTCTGTGTCCTTGATACAGTGTATTACATGGGTTTGGTTCTCCCAAGTAGATTCTGTAACTGTACTTGATGTCTATGCAATGCGAAATCAAATAGTCTGTAAATATCAGTCAGTTATGTTATGTTTCTGTCGATGAAAGTACATCTGACTTATATATCTGTTATAACTATATGTTTCTTCCTTTAGACTTTTAATTATAGATTGTTGTGTTGATAATCCATATGGTCGATTTTTACCATAGATTCTCCTATACTAATATGGAGTAAAAATAAACTAATTGATTTATATTGCTTCCGAAGTCTGCCACATATATCTGAAGCAAGGTATCTGCTTAGATTTCAAGCATAAATGGGACTTCAAGTTTGGGAAGAAGCGTAAACAAAAAAAACTATTAAATTCCAATATAGTCGCACACATTTCCAATGCTTAAAAGGAAACCACTACGACATAACAATGACAAGAAACAGAGTTTGCTTTCACACACTTGTCATCTTAATATGAAATGGAATACTATTTGTTAATGTATTCTTTGGTAGTGCTTTCAGTAACCTTATCATTTCGTATGTCCTGATATCTTTTCCCAAGCGCAAATATAGATCCAAAGGCGTATTTCCACCCTAAAACAGTTCAGAAATCAGCCAGCTACGTTATGGATACATGAATTTCATAACAGTTCCCTGATCATAGACATATAGATTATTGGCCAAATAGAATGCATAGATTCAAGTAAATGTAGAGAGTTACAATAGAACTAGTAATAATGGGATCAACACTATCTGAGCTCTTCAAATAAATGGGGTACTTCAAACGAAACCAATGAATATACAAAAACTATGCATATTTTGCATTCCAAATGTAAGAGTACAAGCATGAATTAGAATGTACCATGTTGTGAAGTGATAAAACATTTGGTATATAACTTGTTAAGGTTTTTTAAAGGGAATGGACGAAATAAAATCAACGAACCGAGACAAAAACTAGTGACGGTAAATACAAATTAACTTGGATTGCAAACTTGTATAATTGCGATTGGATAAAGACTTTAGCTACAATGGAGAGCTTTAAAAACATTTATATGGAGATTAGAAGAGAGATCAGTAAAGGCCAAGAAAATATTCACACCAAATATTTTGAACAATCTAATGTGCTAGGCATCATGGTAATGGTGATTGGGAAGAAACATTAAACTAATGTAATCAAATTAAACAAATCTAAGAGTTATCTAGATATTAGATCTAATAATTACAACTTTATTATTACCTAACAAAATAATTAGATCTAAGGATCGTTAGGTGTCATTGATATCAATAATTTTAATCAGAAATAATGACTTAGCTGTTATGTAATACTACAAAGAATGATAATTAACTTCAAAGAACTTGTTATGGTTTTGTAATATGTGAACTATTCAAAAATTTCATAATAAAAATCTGTAAGTGAAATATGATGGCAGCAAAGACACCACACCAAATTTATTAATCTCTAGACTATAGCTTTCATGTGCTTCTTTTCAATTAACCTGTCTTAAAAACAGTGTCTCAATAACTTTTAATCCATGGTCTAGTTTCTTAAATTAAATAAGTAAATTTTCAATATGTTATTTCTTCTATTTTGTGATTGGTGGGAACTATTTTTGTCAGTTGTCTTTTTATTTTATCAATCAACAAATTTCTAAAAATTGCATGTTGTCATAAGTGGCATTGGTAAAAAGATTAACTTGGATAGTTTTTTATTCCACATTTTGCATACATGCAAGAAGAGGACAGGTGGGAGACGCTAGCTTTGAACACTAAAGTTTACATAATCTTCTATTTTTTCTGAATTCAAACTGAGACTTTGTAATATGCATACTCTGAACAAAGGTATGAAGAGAGCAGGAGCATGCTGCTCTTACATAAACCCTAAAGTTTCTCAATTTATTTAGCAAAATTTACTGAAGGTTTTGTTTTCTCTCTTTTTTCTCTAGATTTTTAACGAGGTTTAGTTTTTGGTTTTTTTAATATCTCATCTTGTTTTCTGTAATTGTAATTGCTTGTTATTTGACTATGCATATGGTAGCTCGCTAGATAAATTACATGTTAGAGTACAAGAAAATTAAAAATCTAAGCAATTCCATTGATTGGTTTGGTTGTGCATTAAAAAATGTATTGTATGAATAATTTTTTTTCTATTGAAATAATATTCTTGTTAATTAGCCAAGAGGCTTTAGCCTAAAGGCTACTTCAGTCTCATAGACGACCCCCCTTCAATCCGTGCAACAAAAAGTCGCCACAAATATTGGATTAAATTTTAAAAATAAAATAAAATTATTAGCCATCGGTTTTCACTAACCGTTTTGCGTAACCGTCTCCTTTGTGACTGCACATTGTTTGCGACCCTGAAAATGACGGAGTAAGTCCTATCTTTGTGCTTTGTACTTGCCAATGATTTGTTTCTTTGATTAGAACTGTTCTTTGTGTCGTGAGCAATAATCTGCAGAGAGATGCGGTTCTGGATTGGAGAGACCTCAACCAGCAAGAAGAACTAATGACGTTTTTGAAAATTTTCACATAGCAAATGTTTTCGGAGGCAGATTGTCCGTTTCCTTACTCCTTAGATCACATTCAGTAGCGAAACAATCTGCAGGAGGATAGCAAAGGGAATATGAGTCCTGTGAGTATTAGGGTTTTTCTGGGTTTCAAAAATTCGGCCTCTCCAATTTGTTATGGCATTCACTTCAACTCTTGTGCAATCTCTTTACAAGGTAAATCTCAAAGCCAAACCAGAGCATTATGCAAAACCATTATCAATCATTAAATTCCATCACTGGCTACTAAATATTTTGCATAATTTGCATAGGTTTTGGTTTCTGTGTCAAAGACGAGTCCTGTGATTCTGTATTTGCAATATGTAGAGAAACCCATGTTCAGAGGACAAAAGACATATTTATTGTTCCGTAAAATGATAAAGCAGCTTTCTGGACCAATTCTGATTCTAGGCTCTAGAGTTGTGGATTTGGATGAACAAAGTTGTGGAGAAAACATGGAGAAAATGTCACTATTGTTTCCATACAAAATTGATATAAAGCCCCCCGAAGACAATAACCAACTTACTGTGGGTTTCAACATTTTATATTTGAGTGCCAAAATCATTCGATAGAAAGGTAGCTTTGCTTGATTGTATTATTCGATGTTTTGGTTATTGAGCCTGGCTAAGATAATCGTCATATGCAGGGGCAGTCTGTGGATGTCGCAAGCATGACACAAATGGATTTCGAGGAGAGTAACCTGTTCAAGGCTCCCATCTCGGCAGATATCTCCAATGAAGGTTGTTCTCAAAGTGAAGATTTGGTGGTGGACGAGATCCCTCTCATGCAGGGCGTTAATTTGGATGATGAGCTGATGCTTTATCAAGATTTGGGAACGTCCATAGTCGAGACTAGCCCAAATACCCCTCATATTGTTCCTGCCCAATTGAGCAGCCCTGCAAGTAATCTAATCAATTTTTCCACCGTAGAAGCAAACGTCATTGAAGATTTATTGAATTCCAAACCCGTATCTATCTGTCAAAGCCCTGATTTTCTTTCTGGATCAATGGAAACGGACAATCTCAGTAGTCATTCCGTATTAGCTTCAGGCGAAACTCTTGCAGCTTTGAATTCGTCTTCTTTAATTTCCACTTCAATGCTAAGTTTCCCTGATTTGTCTATGGATGTGAAAAATATTGTAGAAGGTTTTGTGAATTTAAATGATTTATCTATCTGTCAAAGCCTGGTTTTCCTTCTAGATCAGTCCAAATTAACAACTCCATCAGTTGCCCGATATTAGGCTCCGAGGAAAATCTAGCAGCTGGGAACACATCTTCTTTAATTGCTACACCCATATAGAGTTCGCCAGGTTTTTCAACTGAGGTGAAATTTTCATAAAATATAAAGTTAAAATAAGTTAAAATTTTTAAATTACTTTAACAACTTTGAAATAAATTAAATTAATATATAATTTTAAAATTGACTTTTTAAAAATAATTTTAATAAGTAAAGTAGTTAGTTACTGAAATAAATTGGATTAAATTTAATAAAATAGATAAGATCAAAATGATAGTTCTAACATTTAGTAAACTAAACTCTACACCTACAAACATAGAACCCTAAACTTTAATCTAATTAGAAAAAAAATTATAAGAGAGGGGGGAGGGGATTATGTGTGTGTGAGAGAGAGAGAGTGAGAGTGTGAGTGTGTGTGTGTGTTTGTGTGTGAGAGAGAGAGAGAGTAATTATAGGTGGTAAGATATAATGGGGAGAAGGTGAGAGACATGAGGTAGATAAAGATGAAAATAGATTAATTAAGGGGATATAGATGTATATATATAATAGAGGTGAAAAGAAGAATAGGAAAGAGACATGAGCTAGCCAAAGAAGGTAAATAGGGGGAAAATATGCAGAGAGAGAGAGAGAGAGAGAGAGAGAGAGAGAGAGAGAGAGAGAGAGAGAGAGAGAGGCATGAGGGATATAGATGTATGTATAAGAGAGAGAGATGGGAAAGATATCATGAAAGGAGGGTGCCAAAGAAAGAGTAAGAGAGAGAGAGAGAGAGAGAGAGAGAGAGAGAGAGAGAGAGAGAGGAGACTATAAAAGAGAGGAATTCAGGGGATATAGATGTGTACATATAAGAGATAGAGATGGGAAAGATATGGTGATAGAGGGGAGCAAGAGAAAGTGTGAGTGGGTGATAAAGAGATAGAGTGAGTAATTATAGGTGGTACATAAGATAGAATGGGGAAAAGGTAAGATACATGAGGATACATGAGGAAGATAAAGAAGGTAAATAGGGGAAAAATATGGAAAGAGTAGGGAAATGATCAAGTGTTAGAGAGAAAGAGAGAGAGAGGTGGGAACTATAAAATAGATTAATTAAGGGGATGTGTGTGTGTGTGTGTGTGTGTGTGTGTAATTGATGGAGATGGGGAAGATTTTGTGAAAAGAGGGTGCCATAGAAAGAGTGAGTAGAAAAGAAGGAGAGAGAGTGAGTAATTATAGGGAATAGATAAGATATAATGGGGACAAGGTGAGAGACATGAGGTAGATAAAGAAGAAAAATAGGGAAAAAATATGGAGAGAGAGACAGAGAGAGAGAGAGAGAGAGATTTGAAAATAGAAAAAAACACACATTTTATATATAATGATATACATTTATAGTATATAAAAGGTTACGTACATATGCCCACAAAATCTAATTAAATATTGCACCAATTTTAATGAAAATTATAATGGTGAGATGAGGGAGGGGATTAAGTGAAATAAATATAATAGACAAATTGATGTGTGTTAGAGAGAGAGAGAGAGAGAGAGAGAGAGAGAGAGATGAGCTAAAGATATATTGTTTGTATTAGAAAGAGATATTACGAGGGACTAAAAAGGGACAAAATAAGAAACTAAAATTAAGAAGGATTAGATGGATTCATATGAAATGGATCTTGAAAAGGTAAAAAATTAGGGATAAAAATAAATACAAATGGTGATGGGAGGAGAAAGAGGTAATGTAGGTAAAGAAAGATAATAATTAGACAATTGAATATACATGTGTGTGTGTGTGTGTACACATACAAAAACATAGAGAGAGAGAGAGAGAGAGAGAGAGAGAGAGAGAGAGAGAGAGAGAGTAACAAAAATCAAGAGAGAGTAGAGGGTACAAAATGAGATAGATCTTGAAAAGGTTCAAATTTGGGGATCAAAATAGATAGAGATGGTGGTGCAGGAAGAGATAGGTCAATGAGGGAGAGACATATGGTAGATATGTATGGTAGTTATATGCAATTAAAGCTAAGACGGAGGATGTGTGTGTGTGTGTGCGTGCATGCATGCGTGCGTGTGTGTCTGTGTGAGTGAGTGAGAGAGAGAGAGAGAGAGAGAGAGAGAGAGAGAGAGAGAGAGAGAGAGAGAGAGAGAGAGAGAGAGAGGTGAATTTGGGTGATATAGATGTGTATGTATAAGAGATAGAGATGGGGAAGATATGGTGATAAAAGGGAGCAAGAGAAAGTGTGAGTGGGTGATAAAGAGATAGAGTGAGTAATTATATGTGGTAGATAAGATAGAATGTGGACAAGGTAAGATACATGAGGTAGATAAAGAAGGTAAATAGGGAGAAAATATGGCAAGAGTAGGGAGATGATCAAGTGTTAGAGATAGAGACAGGTGGGAACTATAAAATAGATTAGTTAAGGGTATATAGATGGGGAAGATGTTGTGAAAAAAGGGAGCGGTAGAAAGATTGAGTAGAAGATAAGGAGAGAGAGTGAGTAATTATAGGGCATAGCTAAGATAGAATGGGGACAAGGTGAGAGACATGAGGTAGCTTTAATGTGTGTGTGTGTGTGTGTGTGTGTGTGTGTGTTTATATGTGTGTATACACACACACACACACACACATATATATATAGAGAGATGTTATAAACACATTGACTAATGATAGATAGAGAAAGGGGGTTATAAAAATGAGCTAAGGATATATTGTTATTGTTAGAAAGAAATATCGCAAGGAATAAAAAGGGGCAAATTGAGAAAGCGAAATCAAGAGAGGGTAGATGAAACAAAATGAGAAAGATCTTGAAAAGTTGAAAATTTGGGGATCAAAATAGATGGAGATGGTGCTGGGGGAAGAGAGAGGTCAATGGGGGAGGCACATATGGTAGATATGAATGGTAGTTATATGTAATTAAAAGTAAGATGGAGGATGTGTGTGTGTGTGTGTGTGTGTGTGTGTGTGTGTGTGTGTGTGAGAGAGAGAGAGAGAGAGAGAGAGAGAGAGAGAGAGAGAGAGAGAGGTGGGGGGGGGGGGATTTGGGGGATATAGATGTGTACATATCAGAGATAGAGATGGAGAAGATATGGTGATAGAAGGGAGCTAGAGAAAGTGTGAATGGGTAATAAAGAGATAGAGTGAGTAATTATAGGTGGTAGATAAGATAGAATGGGGACAATGTAAGATACACGAGGTAGATAAAGAAGGTAAATATGGGGATGATATGGCAAGAGTAGGGAGATGATCAAGTGTTAGAGAGAGAGAGGTGGGAACTATAAAATTGATTAATTAAGGGATATAGATGTGTATGTATAATAGATGGAGATAGGGAAGATGTGGTGAAAAGAGGGAGTGATAGAAAGAGTGAATAGAAGATAAGGAGAGAGAGTGAGTAATTATAGGGCATAGATGAGATAGAATAGGCAGAAGTGGAGAGACATGAGGTAGATAAAGAAGATGAATATGGGATAAATATGGAGGGAGGGGGGGGGGAGAGAGAGAGAGAGAGAGAGAGAGAGAGAGAGAGAGAGAGAGAGAGATTATGGGGATATAGATGTTTATGTATAAGACATAGATATGGGAAATCTATGGTAATAGTGTAAGGAAACTCAGGTGCATAAACAACTTCCTACACTAATCTCTTAAGAGAAGTATGGTGCAAATCCTATTAAAATCTTTTACACTTACAGATTCAATATCATGTAAACAACAATATTTCAGCCAAGCAAGCATAAAGAAAATAAACAGAGAAAGAAACACATAACACAAAGATTTTCCGGTGGGGAAAAAGCTTTCGGTAAAACAACCCCACCCCTCTAGAACTTGCACAATGTATTATCTTCAACACAAGGTTGCAATACACTTGTAATGCAAATTCAACAGTGACAACAGAAGACTCCAGTAGCAACTCTCAATACCAACAATACACTTTTTCACATCATTACTCTTTACAACCCTAAAAATGCTTATAACATGCACTTCACTTTTAGGGCTACTCCCAACGATAACCATATTAGGGTTTTACTATTGAGGTAGACTGTACAGTACTCAAAGTTATCAGTTGCCACATGTCTTCACCTATCATAGAATCTTCCTAACATAGCTCTTATGTGTCATAGGAATCCATCATAACCGTTTTAGCCATGATCTCCTTATACACAATTCAAGATGTCGACACATCAACATTATTTGCAAGAAAATACATTTTACAAAATAAATAATAAGAATAGGAATTATCCAAGGTTGAGACACCTTATTCTTAAAAAATAGGAGGGAGTGGCTGTGTGTGTGTGTGTGTGTGTGTGTGTGTGTGTGTGTGAGAGAGAGAGAGAGAGAGAGAGAGAGAGAGAGAGAGAGAGAGAGAGAGAGAGAGAGAGAGAGTATAAAAGAGATTAATTCTAGGGATATATATGTGTACATATAAGAGATATAGATGGGAAAGATATGTTGAC